>CAWUFW010011988.1:0-574095 GCA_963921515.1 Calotriton arnoldi
CTAAGGTGATGGCCGCCATGCATTTCTTCGCCACTGGGTCATTCCAGCACACAGTGGGCAGTGGAGGAGGGATGTCCCAGCCCATGTTCAGCAAGGTGCTGAGGGATGTACTGGCAGCCATGATGCTGTACCGAAACAGGTACATCCGCTTCCCCAGGGCTCGTGAATTGGCGGCAGTGAAGGGTGCATTCTATGCCCTTGGCAGAATCCCACACGTCGTTGGAGCCATTGACTGCACACATGTTGGCCTTGTTCCACCACAGGCCACTGAGCACCTGTACCGCAACAGGAAGCACACGCACTCCCTGAATGTGCAAGTGGTGTGCCTTGCGGACATGGTGATCACCCACGTGTGTGCAAAGTTCCCAGGCTCGGCCCATGACGCACACATAATGCGCAACAGCATCTTGCCACGACTGATGTCCAATCTGCAACAGGATCGTGGCTGTATTGTCGGTGAGTATGTGGAGTGGTGTAGCGTGCTGGTTGTGCGATGCTGTCCCCTGTCCAGTTGGAATAGCAACGGTTCTCTGTGTCCCTCACACCCAGGTGACTCTGCGTACCCGAATGGGGCATGGCTGCTCAGTCCATTGAGGAATCCTCGCACCCCAGCAGACGATCGCTACAATGAGGCACATGGGAGGACCAGACGTGTGGTCGAGCGTACCTTTGGCCTCCTCAAGTCCAGGTTCAGGTGCCTGGACCGCACTGGGGTGCGCTGGCGTACTCCCCACAGAAGGTGTGCCAGATAGTGGTGGCGTGCTGCATGCTGCACAATCTGGCCATTCGGAAGCAGATCTCCCTCATCGTGGATGACGGAGATCAACCAGGGCCCCAGCCCGCAGACCAGGACAGCTCGAGTGAGGAGGACAGCGGAGAGGAGGAAGCTGGTAATGTGCGGCAGCAGCTCATCGCCCGCTACTTCACTTGACGGTGAGTGTCCATGTACGACGGCTGATGTGGCTGTATCTGTGCAGGTGTGTGTGTGCTGTGTCAGGGTGGCCGTTTGTTCACTGCGTGCTGTGTGTCAACGCTCCATGGCCAGGGTAGTATGCCACTGTTGGTGGCTGTGGCATTGTGCCCTATTGCTCTGTGCGATGTGTGTACATTGCTTGTAGTTGTTGACATGTACTGTGTAATGGGTGTGTGACACACTCATTGAATGTGCTCCTGTTCTGTCTCCCACCCCTAGGTCCCTACAGGCCCTCCGGTTCCATTGCCATGCCACGCATCAGGTGCCTCTCCGCCCAAGGTGGCCGTTGTATTCCGTACAAATAAAACACAGGGCACAAACAGCAGTTTGTGTAAGAGGTGCATTTATTTCAAACTGTGACATGTGATTGTGTGCGAGGTGATGACAAAAGTGGTGCGTGCAGTGACAATGAGCTGTCGGTCACGGCTGTGTGATGCTCAGGGTGTACCCACTTGTTCCATGTCCATGGTCCAACAGACACATGCCATCCAGATGGCTGTGTGGAGTGGGATCGTAGTCCAAGTCAATGCAGTGGGTGGTCAAGGAAGGCTGGCTGGCTGCCTCACTTGCGTCTGGAGCGTGCGTAGTCCTCCCGGGAGATCTGTTTGTACTTCGGACGGCCCCTTCCACGTTTGGGAGGGGGGGCGTGGTGGCGACCTGCTGGTGGGGGGTGAGGTGTGCTCACTGGCTGTGGACGCAGGGGTACTGGACACTGCTGCTCGACCCTGCGCCCCGGCAGGTGGTGGCGGTGGTGGAGCTGCTGTCCCTGGCTGTGACCTCACCACCAGCTGGCCCATGAGGTCCACGAGTTGGCCCATACGGGCGTCCATGGACCTCAGCACCCCCAGCACCTCCCGCGTGTCTGAAGCAGACCTGGCCCATTGTCCTTGGGCCTCTTCATAGGCCCCAAGGACTCTGGCCATTTGAGGCAGGGCATGGCTCCCAGGGGAGACTGGCGTTTCCCTGACCCTGCTCCTCCTACCAGTACTGCTGCCACCGGCCTGCCCACTAGCCACATTGCTCACCACGGTCCTCGCTGTGGCTCCCAGGGTGGATCCAGTCGGCCGGGCCACCACCTGCGCTGGGGCTGGTGCCAGCGAAGACGTGGTGGTGGTGGCGGCGGTGGTGGTCGGTGCGGCGATGGTGGCGGTTGCGGCAATGGTAGTGGCCGCAATGACCGTGGGTGTGGCCGCAATGACCGTGGGTGTGGCCGCAACGACAGTGGCAGCAGGGGGCTGGGAATGTTCAGCAGCCCTGGATGATGGGTTGGTGGGTAGGAGGGGTCCTGGGGAGCGGCTGGGCCCTGCCACACCAGATGGGCCTGCTTGGTGGTCCGTGTCCGATGAGGAGGACAGATCCTCCACATCCGTGTGTCCTCGTTGGGGGCTTGTAGGCTGGCTGTGCTGGCTGCTGTCTCCATCCCCAGCATCCAGCAGTTCGTCACCTGTGGAGAGAATGAGATTTGTTATTGTGTTGCACCTGGCGAAGTATGTATTTGTCGTCTGACATTAACAGTTCGTGCAATCTCGTACATGGGTTTCCCGGAGGCGTGTGTGTGGCTGTACCATTTGTAGTTGTGTGTGCTTGGCAATGGGACTGTGTGCTGTGCACATGTGGCATGGGACGGATTGGCCATGCCGATGGGTGTGTTGCTGTGCCCCTACTTATTGTGACTCTGGTGTATGCGGGCTCCTGGCCCATCCTGGGTCTGGTTTGTACTTTGCTTTTGGTGTTCAAATGGAACGCTTAGGAACGCATATGGCAACATGGGGGCCATGCCCCAGATTCGCATTTGGGAGGGAATATGCTTTTGGGGTACATGCTGTGAGCCATGGGTGCCGAACGTGACATGTGTTGTGGCAGCATGACAGTGCATGGTCTGAGGTGTGTGCATGCCTGACATGGCCTGCATATTTGCTGTCTGTTGTGATTACTGGACATGGCATTGGACGCATCGTTATGAGTGAGTGATGGTTGTGTGCCAGCCAACGTATTGCAGTTGTCCCATCTCCTTGGTGTGCGTGCTGCCCTGTGCCATGTGCATCACTGCAGTGCTCGGGGGGTGTGGCCCATGTTGTGTGTTGTTGCTCACAGTGTGGCGTGCGCTTCATTGACTTCTGGCACATGGTTGGTCATGGGCATGTATCTTAGCGTGACTGCTGTATGTGTGGCAGCTGTGCGGATGACATGCCTTTCATGACACTGGGGCTGACGGATGGGATGGATGGTATGTTGTATGTGCATGGTGTGTCTGTGTGTTTGATGGGTTCAGTGGTGTTCGTGTGCATTTATGTTGTTCCGCTCTGTTGCGTCTAGTGTTGTTTGTCTTACATAGGCGTAGTTGTGGGGTGTGTGGTTGACAGGCAGTAGGGGCTACATGGACAGGACTTCAATGGTGTTTCGGTTGTGTGTGATGGGTTGCACAGTGGCTGCCGTGTGGTACTATATTCAGTGTGGCTTGTGCATGCAGACGTGGCTCCTTGGGTGTTGCTGTGTCTGTGATGGGTCATGTGAGGTGTGAGTCTGTGGTTCATGTCCGTGTGCACATTGTTCACTTGTTCGTGACGGTGGGCGGTGCTGCGTGTTCGTCTGCTACGTGACATGTCCCATGTGTTGGTCGTGTTACGGTCCTCATGCCTCCAGTAATCCAGCCCTGTCCAGTTTCCCACCTGCAGGTTGTTCGGGCGTGCACTGTACTGGATGCCACATGGTTCTCAGCGGGGGGTGCTCAATGTTGCAGGTCTGTGGGGGGGGGGGGGTGTTGTGGGTCGTGGTGGTGGCTGGACACCCACTGACACCGATTGTTGTGGACCGTGATGTCTACCTTTCGGCTGTCGGTGTGCACTGCGGTGGCTGACACGTGGCTGTGGGGTGTGGGGGATGCTCCTCCTTGCTGTGCTGTGGGACTAGGGGCCTGGTGTGTGTTGTACTTGGGCTGTCCACCCTCCCACCCACTGCACTTTGTGTTCCTGCCACTTACCTGTTACTTGTCGGTTAGTGCAGCTATGGCGGACACATGGGTGTGGTGGGTGCTCGTTGTGGCGCTTCTGGCATATTTGGGGACCTGTTGGTGGTTACGTGACTGGCTGAGTGTACACATGTCCCCACGTATCTTACAGTTGTTCGGTTTGGGCTGTGTGTGGTGGTGTCTGTTGCATGTGTGTGTGATGTGTTGTGTATTGTGTGCTGGACATGGGGGTGTTTGTCCCTGGGAGCTGTGGCATGGTGGTAGTGCATGTGAGTACATAGCGGTGTGCTGGTATACATTAGTTTGTACTTACCAGCCTCCACTCCCCTGCTAATCCGGCGAGGATCTCCGAATGTATAATGACTCGCACCTTCTCCTCCCACGCTTTGAAGGTCTTGAAGAGCGCGGGATTCCCTCCGCCAGTGACGGCAGCCAGCTCTCTGTTCTTGCTCTCCTTCTTCTTGACCAGGCTCTTGACGTCATTCCACCGTTTGTTGATTTCAACTCTGTTCCTGGGCAGGGTCCCGACTGCATTGACCTGGTCTACGATCCGGTTCCACATTCTCTTTCTGGTGGCTAGTGGTGTGTGCTGGACCAGGTTCCCATAGATTTGTGGGTGCACCTTGATGATCTCGTCGACCATGACCGTCAGCTCCATGGGCGTGAACTTGGGCATTCTTTGTGGTGCCATGGTGTTTGTGGTGCTGGTGCGGTGTGTGTTGTGTAATGTGCAGGGGGTTTGTGGTGCCGGTGTTTCGTGGTGGTGGTGGTGGTGGTGGTGGTGGTTGTGATGTGTGCGTTTCTGTGGTGTGCTGCTGTCCTTGCTGTGTCACTGTGTCCTCTCCTCTCCTCTCTAGTTTGCAATGTTGCAAGGGGTTGTGGTCTGTGGGAGTGCTGCTTTTGTACTTACCTATGTGGGTGTGTCCTCATGGTCTGTTGTTTTCAGGTGTGTTGTGTCTGGGGTTCTGGCCTTTGTAGTTTTTGTTTGTCCAGGGGGTGTTTTCGGGATGTGTACTGTGCTTGTGTATTTGTGCGTGCCTTGCTGTGTGGACTTGTTGGCCATGTTGTGTGCGATTGTTTTTGTCAGCGGATGGTTTCTGTGCAGGGACGTGGGCGCCATGGCTTCTGCCGTGTCTATTCTCATCGGCGTTGTTTGCGCTGGCGGGCGGTATATTTGTAGTTTTCCCGCGCTCATGGCGGTGCGATCATAATCTCACGTGCGGTGTGTCGGCCGTGAGGGCGGGCGGTTTTGTGTTGTCGTGCGTGTTTCCGTCCGTGGCGGGCGGTTTGACTCCGACTCGGACGATGGCGGGCGGTATCTTGTGTGATTTTTCCGCCGATGGCGGTTTTCGGTTTGTGTAATCGTAATGGCGTGGTCGGTGTTCAGACGGTGTGTGCGGGCGGATTTTTGCCGCTTTCATGCCTGGCGGATTTTTTTACGCCGGGTATCGTAATGGGCCCCTAAGTTACTATTTTCCTAG
Organism: Calotriton arnoldi; assembly: GCA_963921515.1. NCBI lineage: Eukaryota > Metazoa > Chordata > Amphibia > Caudata > Salamandridae > Calotriton > Calotriton arnoldi. Next base: position 5,423 of record CAWUFW010011988.1, read on the forward strand.
GCCCAGCCCAGATGATCATGCTGTCAGATGAACAGGACACCTCCCCACTTCCAAGTCCTTTGTCTCAGATCTGGGAGCCAATTTACATCTCATCAAGGAGCCATTCAGCTCCTGGGTGACAATTGCTAGCTCATGCAAATGAGCTTGTGGAGGCATTAGAGGCATTAGAGGCATTGGGTAGGTAAAAGGTAATTTAAAAAAAGTACCTTTTGTAAAATAATTATTACTAAATCTTACTTTACCAATTAATAGGATTTGTATTAAATATTTTTAAAAGTGTAAGAATTAACTTTCTATCTGGTTGCTAGGTAGGGATAACATAATTTATTTTAATATTAACTCCTAATGCTTTCCTATGGACGAGCTAACCCTGCTACAGTGAAAAAATGATTTTTGCACCCTTTCAATGTAAGGACATGTTTAACATTAAACTTTTACATGTCCTTCTTTTAAATACCACAGACCCTGCCTCATAGGCACACAAGGCTAATTTATTAATAATTTAAATGAGGTTTTAGCCTGCCAAAGAGGGTATTTTGGCAGATTAAATTTACAGTTTAAACCTACACAGCCAGGTTATTGATGGCAGGCATTTTTTGTCACTTTAGTGGTGGTACAATATGTGCTGCAGTCCACTAGTGACATTTAATTTACAGATCCTGGGTACACTTTTTACCATAGACTAGGGACTTGTAGGTAAGTTAATTATGCCACTTAGGAGTATAGCCAATTTCAAGAGACCAGAGGACATGCACTAGCTCGTGATTAGCAGAGTCCTAGAGTCCGGAGCCACTAAACCAAAAGCATCAGTCCAAACGTTTGGATGTGATATAGCAGAAAGAGGCAATTTCTTACATTTAGGGGCCGATTCCGATTCGGGCTGGAAAAAATACCGACCGACTCGGTACAGGATTATAGTCCGACCGACACGTACCGGCGTTGCCCGACCTGGGAAGTACGATGAAATGCATGGAAATCACGACCGACTCGCACGGAACTCAAGGCGGACGACCGACCCGGCCGGAAACAAGCTATCCAGCCGGGAAACCACGCGAATCGCACCGACCGACACGCACCAGGAAACAACCCGAATGAAACGTACCCGCGAACTCCGACCCGCGTAGTACGAGGCAATGGGTGCAAAATCAGACCGACTCACACGGAGCCCAAGCCGTACGACCGACACGCATACAAAAGCCAGCCGAACAAACACAATACCCCGCGAATGACGCGTACGCTGCATATAAAACGGAGCTGAAACACAGCGGGAACGACTCGGACAGGCGCGCACGAGACAACTGCAATGTCCTACTCGGTCAGAAGAACGACTCCTACATGCACAATAATCACTAATGAAAAAATACAAAAAAAAAGGGCCAAACAAGCAATGACAAAGCCAATAAATACAGGGGGAGAAAAAAATGGAACAAGGACACACCCCCAACTCCACCTACATAAAGCCCACAAATCCCTACCATGATCCTTTGCAAATTCCACTGACCTGCCAGCACACAACACCATCACACAGCAAACACAGACACACACACAGCTCATCCAACACAAAAGCCACACACCATTAGCACCTCAACAAATAGCACCCTCACACACACACAGCAAAACCTACACTCACACACCCTCACTTGCACACACACACACATCAATCACCACCACCACCCATCACCATGCCCCTAAAGAAGAATCCAAAGTTCCTAGATAGTGAATTGGAAGTCATGGTAGACGAGATCCTGAGGGTAGAGCCACAGTTGTTTGGCACATTGGTCCAACAGACCCCCATGTCGCAGAAAACCAAGATGTGGGCGAGGATCGTCGACAGGGTGAACGCACAATCACCATGTTTGCGCACAAAGGAAGACATCCAGAACAGGTGGTATGATGTGCGCAGGAGGGTCAGAGACCTACTCAAGAAGGATTACCTCCTGAGCCAGCACACCGGCAGTGGCCCTCCTGCAAAACCACTATACCTCAGGCCCTGGGAGGAGAAGGTGCGGGCCATCCTACCACCAGTGAGCGTATATGGACTAACAGACATCCCAGAGCCTGGTGAGTACACAACTAATATACACAATATTGTGTGCCAATACACACACATCACTCTCAAGGGGACAGTCAAACCATCCACCCCTAGCAAATCAACAGCAACCAAAAGATAATCATCCCAAGATGTGTATGTCAGTTAGATTAACACAATACATGCCATCTCATAGTGATATGTAACTGTGTCATGACATGTACAAACACAACAACAAATAGAGCAAGGCAGTGGTACAAATATAACCAACAAACACTGCCTGATATTTTGCCACCACTAGAACACCACCTCACAGGGAAGCTCACTTAAAGGAAGGAAATCTGTGTATGCTGGTGAAGTCAGTGTAGCCAATAGCATGATGGGAGTTGTAGTCACAGATATTGCTCACCCTCACAATTGGCCCATCAACACCACTCCGAAACATGCTCACATCACAGGGAGTGGATAAGGACTGACAAGATGGCTGACACTGGCTACTGCTGTGGGGTGCACAAGGCCCTGCTGGGAACTGTGCACCAACAAACAGCAGGACACCACTGTCAGCCATCTTGCCATTGCTGTCACACTCACACACAGTGAAGTCCACTCAAAAGCAAGGAAGTACGGGCATGCTGGGAAGGGGGGGTGTAGGCAATAGCATGATGGGAGTTGGAGTCACAGATATTGCTCAGCCTCACAATTGGCCCATCAACACCACTCTGAACCATGCTCAAATCACAGGGAGTGGAAAAGAACTTACAAGATGGCTGACACTGGCTACTGCTGTGTGGAGCACAAGGCCCTGCTGGGAAATGTGCACCAACAAACAGCACAACACCACTGCCTGACATCCTGAAAGCCAACTTGCACTCTCTGCAATGCAAGCACGTTGCATGGTGGGATATCTGGCTGGGTGGGAAGGAGGACTCACAGCACTGACCATAGTTACAAGCAGCTCACCTCACACACCCCTCAACACAAACTCCACATAACCCACCTGGGAGAATGCAATGCCTCACATACCAAATGAAGATCCCACAAAGAACCACCACCCTGGGTAATGCTGTGTGAAGCACAGGGACACACCTGGGACTTGTAGCCAAACAAACGCAAGGACAACACTGTCAGCCTTCCTATCAGCACAGGAACACTACCCCACAGGGAAGCACAGTCCAAAGGAAGGAAGTACGGGCATGCTGGGAAGGGGGGTGTAGCCAATAGCATGATGGGAGTTGGAGTCACAGATATTGCTCAGCCTCACAATTGGCCCATCAACACCATTCTGAACCATGCTCACATCACAGGGAGTGGAAAAGAACTTACAAGATGACTGACACTGGCTACTGCTGTGTGGAGCACAAGGCCCTGCTGGGAACTGTGCACCAACAAACAGCACAACACCACTGCCTGACATCCTGAAAGCCAACTTGCACTCTCTGCAATGCAAGCACGTTGCATGGTGGGATATCTGGCTGGGTGGGAAGGAGGACTCACAGCACTGACCATAGTTACAAGCAGTTCACCTCACACACCCCTCAACACAAACTCCACATAACCCACCTGGGAGAATGCAATGCCTCACATACCAAATGAAGATCCCACAAAGAACCACCACCCTGGGTAATGCTGTGTGAAGCACAGGGACACACCTGGGACTTGTAGCCAAACAAACGCAAGGACAACACTGTCAGCCTTCCTGTCAGCACAGGCACACTACCCCACAGGGAAGCACAGTCCAAAGGAAGGAAGTACGGGCATGCTGGGAAGGGGGGTGTAGCCAATAGCATGATGGGAGTTGGAGTCACAGATACTGCTCAGCCTCACAATTGGCCCATCAACACCACTCTGAACCATGCTCACATCACAGGGAGTGGACAAGGACTTACAAGATGGCTGACACTGGCTACTGCAGTGGGGAGCACAAGGCCCTGCTGGGAACTGTGCACCAACAAACAGCACAACACCACTGAATGACATCCTGAGAGTCAACCTGAACCCACTGCAAGGGTGGCATGCTTCATGGTGGGATAACTGGGCAGGTGGAGAAGGATGGCCGGATGTCCACCAAATACAACCAATGCTGGCCATGCACACACCTCAACATTCATAGTGAAATGACCCAGGTATGCATGACAATGTGCTACACCAATATCAACCTCTTACTGTGACAACTTAGTACAATGCAATGTACATGCCCGCATCCAGAGGTACAGTCACAACTGTCAGGTGTGTGAACCATTGATGCCTGTAGAAACATTACATACAATGTGTGTCTCTTCCAAATACAGGTGACGATGATGGTGACACAGCAGCAGGCGAGGAGGAGTCCCAGTCCCAGGCTCCGGGGGACACAGAGCTCACTGGTGTGGAACAGCCTCTGCCCACCTCGGATGGCGAAGACCTACCTGGCACCTCCGGTCTGAGTCATCATGCAGCACCAGCTGGACCAACATCTGCACCCCCTGCACCCACCCCTCCAACAACTGCCAACATACAGACCACCCACGCCGACACGGACAGACCAAGGACCACCGCTGACAACAGCACAGGGTCCCAGGCCCACCGTGGAGCAACGGATGACAACACCACTAACAACCCCCAAGTGGGCCTCGGGTCACCTGTACGTGCCACCGCAGGTCCTGCACGTGTCTTCAGGGGTGGTGGGAGGGGTGGTAGACATAGGTCGCTGCTTGCAGAGGGGTCTGGACTGCATGATGACCCACAACTGGCACGCATTGCTGATGCGTACCAGGATAGCACCGGAGAGGTCAGACAGGTAGTGGGGATCCTCAAGGACATACAACAGCAGCAGCAGGCTGCCCATCATGCCCGCTTGGACTCCCCCATGGCCCGTGTGGAGACACACATGGCCCGTGTGGAGACACACATGTCGGGCATGGAGTCCAAGTGGGATACATTGCAAGAACTCACAGCGGTGCATAGGGACATATTGACATGCCTCCGCCAGATTAGCACCAACATGGCCACACCTCCCTGTGTGCCCACAACATATGGTGCTGCAACAACTGACACCGCCACAGGGAGGGAGGAGGACTCTGGCGGAGAGTCCCCTGCACCGCAGCAGCCTGCACGTGAGGGTCCCTCCACAAAGAAGAGGGGTCATCCGAGGAAGGAAAACTGAGAGGTTGATGGTCACGTACATCCCCCAGGAAGCCAACACCTGTTCCGGAAATTCTCCTTTGTGTGCAAACGTTTCACCCTGTCGAATGCAACACTACTTTCCCACATGACATGGGGAGTTCAAGTTGGACTAATGTATCATATGACTGTGGACTTCACTCAGGACATTTCTGCTACCAAGACTTCCAACTCATCTGGGAACTTTGGATCACAATCACAATGTACAGCACCCACCATCCTGTGCACTATACACACACACATTTCTGTAAATAAAATCACTAGTACACCATACTTGCCACTGTTGTTATTCAAATGTGGATACTGTTATGGTGATGATGTTCTGCTAAATTACACTGTGTATGCTAACTGCTACAGCAAGTACAACACCGTCATGTGAGTCATGGTGACGTGACACATATGAGGGAGACACACCACTAGGGCTACACAACACAGACACCAGGGCCATCGGACTCATCGCCCACAGTGATGTTGCCAGGAAATACAGTGGAATGCACAGACACCACACCTATTCAGAGTCTGTGTCAACTAGCCCACAGGTGCAGTAAGCAAATGTCAGTCAGATGTGTGACCACAGACAACGCACATCCCAAAGTGAAGCACTGGTTTATTACACATTTGTAACATGTTGTTACCACTACAAATGCAAGTTAATCCCACGTGGAAGTGGCCACACAGTCAACAAGTGCAGAAGATATGAAGTCCAGGGGTGTGTGGCACATCACCTGTAGGGAAACGACTGCTGCCACCCTGAAAGCTGAATCATGGTGTTGGGGGATCCAAGTTGACCAAACAACTCTGTAAGCACCCTGTGAAGGACAGACATGACACACAGTCAAAACCACTGAGGAACCGGACCGAACTGCAATACTCATGCCCTAAACATGTCACAAGATACCTACACAAAAGCACGTTTGCATGTCAACACTGTTGGGGAGTACAGACTACCTGTAAGGACACATCGCTGCACGCATCCAGTCAAGTGGCACATGGCCACACTAAAACAGCACCAGGGCACCACCCACACATATCATGCAAACTCACATCATTCACATTGCATCTCCCTGGATACTCACATTCAGCTGAAGAAGTTGGTGATGAGCTGTGTGCGGACATCACCATCATCATCATCATCATCACTGGCATCGTGGTCCAGGCCAGGATCCTCCACAGGTGGCGGACGTTGGTCATCGTCATCCAGGATGAGGCAACTCCTTCCGCACTGCCAGGTTGTGGAGCATGCAGCAAACGATGACAATCTTGCACACCTTTGCTGGGGCATATGGGAGGGCCCCTCCTGTCTTGTCCAGGCAGCGGAAGCGGCTCTTCAGGAGACCAAAGGTCCGCTCGATCACTCTCCTGGTCCGACCATGTGCCTCATTGTAGCGCATCTGGGCTGGTGTCACAGGGTTCCTGAGGGGTGTCAGCAACCACGGCATGTTGGGGTATCCGGAGTCACCTACAGACAGACAATTGCACATTAGCTGAGTTCAAAAAGTGGGCGGAATACAACATAGCAGAACACACACAATGGTACAAAGTCAGTACACACCGACAAGCCAGGCACGCTGGTTCGGCATCTGTGACATCATCCTTGGGATGCGACTACTCCTCATCACGTAGGCATCGTGAGCAGAACCGGGGAAACGGGCACACACATGTGTGATGGTCATATCTGCAAGACATACCACCAGCGCATTGATCGAATGGTAGTGTTTGCGGTTACAGTAGGCCTGCTCATGTGCCTGTGGTGGTACCAAAGCCACATGTGTCCCATCAATGGAGCCAATTACATGTGGCATCCTCCCCAGGGTAAAAAAGTCACTCTTAACGTCTGTGAGTTGTCGACGTTTGGGGAAATAGATGAACTGGTTCAGGTTCCTCAACATAGCCACCAAAACATTGCATAGCACACGGCTGAACATAGTCTGTGACATCCCACCATCAGTCGCCACAGTGTGTTGGAAGGTACCGGTGGCAAAGAAGTGTAGGGCTGCCATTACCTTCACCTTGGGTGTCAGCGCCGTAGGGTACGGCCGGCCCGGTTGCAGATGTGGTGCCAAGCGCACTGCCAAATCCTCAATCAGCTGCCTGGTGAAGCAGTACCGTCGGATGCTGTCACGTTCCACCATCGTTGCCAGGTCAGGGAATGGTCTATGGACAGCTGGAGCCCTGCAGTGCATAGGATGAAGAAAGAAAGATTGTCAGTCACCCCACAGATGTGCCTTTCACCATACTCAATTTCACATGATACATCATTACGAGACACAAGTACTTGATGTGTGTGCTGTTCTGTTCGGACATAACTCGCACCTACATGGCCATCATCTAAGTTCTCAGTACAACATGTGTGCACAACAGGTACCAGGTTGTGCTATGGGAAACCATTAGGCTGTATCACAGTACCCATTTACTGCTGTCACGTTCTACACACACACCACAGTGACATGTCTGGACAGATGCGTCACAGGCATCACAGATCATTGACAGGTAGATTCCCAGTGACCCTGTCTTGCCACATGGCCACTGGCATGACATGGCGTATCATGTACACGTCAGAAAAACAAACATGACTCCCACAGGTAGTGGCCCCTGTCGCATCCGCAGGACAGACATGAACGCCAGTGACGCACAACATCAAAGTCCATGCACAAACAACGTTGATGTGGAGACTGTCTCCCATCGTGCACATGGAATCAGAGACATTGGAAACACAACATGCACACAGACTGTGTAGGGACATCACTATTGTGGCAATGGGTCATCCTGCTACGTACATGCCTTCCCCCATGGGACCCTGGGGGTATGTGACATGTCACACACATACACAACCTGGAAATGTGACCATGCCACATGCTCTGAAATTAACTGTTGCACATCACAGTGGTCATGTGCACAACACACAAAGGACCCTGTCCCATGAACACATGCACAGCCTGGGTGTGGATGCCCACCAGTGCCACCACAGAAACCACATGTCAACCCCCATACATAGAAAAGGTAATGCAGCCTTACATGCCTTAGGAAACAGTGTGGAGTGGGTGTGGTGTTGTAGGTGTGCCCCTGTGTCTCTGGCAGGTATATGTGGCTGGCATATGTTCACCAGTGACAAGCATGGTGACATATGCGACTGACCTGTACAGGTACGCAGTCGTACAGCAATGGACCGATCGGTGTGCCCGGCCGGCCCATTGCATGTGTTGTGTGCGGGTACGCGTTGTACCCCGAAATACGCGTTGTACAGCAATGGACCAATCGGTGTGCCCGGCTGGCCCATTGCATGTGTTGTGTGCGGGTATGTGTTGTACCCCGAAATACGCGTTGTACAGCAATGGACCGATCGGTGTGCCCGGCCGGTCCATTGCATGTGTTGTGTGCGGGTACGCGTTGTACAGCAATGGACCGATCGGTGTGCCCGGCCGGCCCATTGCATGTGTTGTGTGCGGGTACGCGTTGTACCCCGAAATACGCGTTGTACAGCAATGGACCGATCGGTGTGCCCGGCCGGCCCATTGCATGTGTTGTGTGCGGGTACGTGTTGTACAGCAATGGACCGATCGGTGTGCCCGGCCGGCCCAATGCATGTGTTGTGTGCGGGTACGCGTTGTACCCGAAATACGCGTTGTACAGCAATGGACCGATCGGTGTGCCCGGCCGCCCATTGCATGTGTTGTGAACGGGTACGCGTTGTACCCCGAAATACGCGTTGTACAGCAATGGACCGATCGGTGTGCCCGGCCGGCCCATTGCATGTGTTGTGTGCGGGTATGCGTTGTACAGCAATGGACCGATCGGTGTGCCCGGCCGGCCCATTGCATGTGTTGTGTGCGGGTACGCGTTGTACCCTGAAATACGCATTGTACAGCAATGGACCGATCGGTGTGCCCGGCCGGCCCATTGCATGTGTTGTGTGCGGGTACGCGTTGTACAGCAATGGACCGATCGGTGTGCCCGGCCGGCCCATTGCATGTGTTGTGTGCGGGTACGCGTTGTACCCCGAAATACGCGTTGTACAGCAATGGACCGATCGGTGTGCCCGGCCGGCCCATTGCATGTGTTGTGTGCGGGTACGCGTTGTACCCCGAAATACGCGTTGTACAGCAATGGACCGATCGGTGTGCCCGGCCGGCCCTTTGCATGTGTTGTGTGCGGGAACGCGTTGTACCCCGAAATACGCGTTGTACAGCAATGGACCGATCGGTGTGCCCGGCCGGCCCATTGCATGTGATGTGTGCGGGTACGCGTTGTACCCCTAAATACGCGTTGTACAGCAATGGACTGATCGGTGCGCACGCATTGGCTCGGGCCTGGCATGGCAAAGGACGCGTTTTCGTGGCTCCAACGAGTCTGATGCAGTGAATTCAGTTGAATTCAGTTCTGATGCAGTGAATTCAGTTTGCCAGCCACAACAATGTTGCAAAATCATGGATGTCATGAATTTGAAGATTTGAAGGATGCTGTGGGCGTGTATTAGTGCTGCTATTCCATGGATTGGTCAGATTCAGAAGATGCAAACGACTTGGACCAATCACTTTGGACACATGGGACAGTATCTGCCTCTGCAGCACACATATAATGCTGGCTGTTCCCCTGAGAGCTCACTTGCCTGCACTACATGCTCCAGGACGACATCTGCCAACAACACTGCTGCTGTCTCTGCATCCTCTGGCTACTGCAATGGCACGTACTGTGGATAGAGCCCCAGCCTTCAGCCTTGAGGAGAACCAGGCCCTGCTGGACAGCCTCCTTCCACAGTACAGCAAGCTGTATGGGAAACCAGGGGAGCAGGTGAGTGTGCTGTCCACTGCCTTACCAATTGTGCATGTTGTCTGACTAGCAGGACTTACAGTGTGCACACCACTGGCTAGCATGCTCACTGAGTAGTTGTCACACCCCAAAGTGTGTAGTTACATGCACTGAACAGGTACAGTGCAGTAACAGTGCATTCCAAAAAGGTTTACTCCCCATGCAATGACACCATGTAGTGACTGCTGGCAAACTGTTCATAGCCATTGTTGCACTGCCTATGTACATCATATGCCCCTGTGATTGAGACATGTATATCCAACTGTGTGATGCACGGATATGTTGCATGTGTAGTAATGGCCTTTTTCACTTTGTCATCCTCACAGGTCGATGCCCACCAGAAGCAGGAAATCTGTCTGACCATCGCCCGGAAAGTAAGATCCGTGGGGGTCTACAGGTGCAGGATTCGCAACTGCCAGAAGAGGTGGCAGGACCTTCGTGGCTGGACCCGGAGGATCGCAAGGGTCCAGCTGAAGCTGTCGCCTCCTCGCAGGAGGGGCGGACACCAGACCCTGACCCCCCACATGCTCCGGATCCTGGCGGTGGTCTTCCCTGACCTGGATGGGCAGCTGAAGGCCAGACAGCAGCAAGGAGGGGGTGAGTCCATGACTGCACTGTGCACTTTGTCTGACATGCTATGTGCCCTCCTCTGGCCTGGTTAAACTTCCACAGTACATCAGTCATGTGGTCCAGGACCCATGTCCCTCATTTGTGACATGCCCACTTCTCCTCTGATACGCATATGTGTGGCCCTTACAGTCAGGAAATTGTGTCACTTGGGGACTGTGTCATTGCATTTAGCTTCGCTCAAGGTGGGGGACAGCATTTGTTCCCGTGACTATGTTGTGGGATTCATGTGTGGGTCAATTGCTTACACAATGCCTAAGTTCTGACATGTAATCTGGCTGTAACTTTGATATGTGGTCCACTTGCTGATCTGAATCACCACATGTCCCTGGGGAATTTGGCACACACCCATGCTGCCGGTGAGAACAATGTTTGGGCCTCAGGAGTATGTGTATCAAGTGTGTCACACGTGCTTAGCCACATGCCTACTGTCCAGGACTTATTCCTCTTACAGGTGGAGCTGGACAGTCATGCCTACTCCAGGGCATACAATACACTCTGTACTCCCACTCCCGTGTGCCATCTGGCATGTTGTGATCAGTGAAATGTTCCCTCAGGTGTCTGCCTCTGTGTCATTGTGCTGTGTCCTCGTTGTCAGGACTACTGGTATGTTTATCGGTTAGGGCTCAGCATGCCAGCGGAGATGTGACCATGATAGACGAAACTTCTGTGATTTTTAGGTGTCTGATCACTTGACTGTGCACACAGGTGTATGCGACTGTGACTTTCAGGCAGCTGTTTCTCATTCACAGCACACTGTGAGGTGCTCATGTTCAGAGAGTTGTGTTTCATGTCCCCCATATGTCCAATTGGTATGACGTGGACAAGTAGTAGTACTGATGATGTGGTTTTTGGGGGATGGACAAGTGCACTTGTCAGTTACATAACTTGCATTCCCCATGTCCTAGCATTGTGACACAGTGCAGACTGTTGTTGGCTGGCTGCCATGCCCATGTGACTGGAGACAGTGATGTATGACTTTGCACGCATGCCTGTGTCATGGCATTAAACTTCCTAAGAGTGATCCTGCAGGGGAGTGACATGTGCAACATGCACCCCATTGTGGCATTGACTATCCGGACATGGGTGCATCATGGTGTGTGGTGCTGGTATGCATCACATGCATTTCTATTTAGACTCTGGCCATCCCTTCATCCGGACACCTGCACTGACTTAGTGGCAAGAGATGTGTTGTGTGCATGTTCAAATACTTCACCGTGTTCCCTGTAATGTCCAACAACTGTGTAGGTGGTGCATGTGTCCACACTGGGGTTTTACCATCAGACAGGCACCAGACAGATGGGTGCAAGGGCAGGAGGGGTGTGAGTCCCATGGTTGACCATCAGACTGACAATTGGCTTCCACAAATCTGTGTGAGGACTTTAGGCAATGTTCAACTAAGGATGCCTGGGCTGGCTCTGTGATGTGCTGTACTTACTGTGGTGTGTGCGTTCAGTGCAGGTGGCTGATGTTTGTCTGTTTCCCTAATTGTTTGCAGATACATCCACGGCCACAGGAGGGGACAGCTCCACGGACCAGGAGGAGCAGCAAAGCCAGATTGGGTCAGCGTCCGACGAGTGGTCAGAGGGACCCAGTGGCACGGAGGGCGAGGGGAGCCACACCGAGGAGTCCTCAGCATCATCCACCTCAGCTGAGGACCACAGCAGCTCGGAGGATGACTCCCTTGTGGAGGCGGGTGTAGGAGAGTAGGATCTGCTTCACAGGGGTACCCCCACTTTTTGCTGATACTTCACTGGTTTTCGACATTAGTCTGGCTGGGGCCCTGCTATTCAGAACCCCAGCCTAGCTGTTTCCTCTTTAAAAGGGTCTCCATGTGCCTTAGGCACATCACTGATTGGGATCTGGAGTGCCCTTGTAAGTCCCTAGTATATGGTATACTATGTACCAAGGGCATAGGTACCTCAGAGGCCTGCCAGGGGCTGCAGCATGTATTATGCCACCCCTGGTAGGCCATCCAAACTGGCACCACAGGTCTGCTACTGCAGCCTGGGTAAGGTGGTGCATGCACCCCTTGCTGTGGTATAGGTTACCTATATCACTAAATGCATACACACATATAAACCTATAAGTCACTCCTAAGGCAGGCCTTATCAATCCTAAAGGCAGAGTGCATGGTTCCTATGTGAGAGGGTGCCCCTGCATGAGCAGGGCCCCTCTGCAGCGTTCGGAGACCATCTCTGATGCTGTTTGTAGTGCAGCCTGACCATATACTCTTAAACGCATTATATCCTCGCGGTAAAATGCTAACTATGGAATGGCTGCACCTAAACATGTCGTGTTTGGTGTCAAACATCTTGGAATACTACCCCCCGCCAATCCTGGCGGCGGGGGTAGCATTCCACCCTTCTAGAGGGAAAGGCATGTTAACTCTGACGAGTCCGGTAACTTCTTTCCAGAGCCCTGGCATCACAAAATGGATGCTGCTGCCACAGACACGAGTCTGGCCTCCTGCTGCTGGACGAAACTCCGGCAGGGGAGGCCTGGACAACAGGTTTCCTGTCCCAGGGAGGTGTGACCACCTCCCCAGACAGGACAATGTGTATTGGGGCTGGGCGGGAGCACTTTCGGGTGCTTTGAAGTCCTGCACTGGGGGCACATTTGGTGTCCCTGTGCATACCCCAGTTCAAACCGGATCAGGGGCTTGCAGCCCCTGCTTTGGCGCGAACTGGACAAAGGGAAAGGGGTGTAGCCACCCCTCTGCCCTGACCCACCCATAGGTGGGGCCACAGAGTAGTCCATCCCCTATTTTTAGAATAAAGGTAGGAACCCAGTCCTTAGGACTTTAGATTATACCTGGACGAAACTCTGAAACAGAATCCTGGACCTTCGACGCTCTACTCACGATTAGAGGACTGAAGAATCTCCCTTGGGGTCAAGGAGTGACTCCCCTGCTTGGCAGGCACCAAAGAAGCATCTGTCCGGTTCGCATCACTGAAGCTCCCATCGGACGCCGAAGTCATCGCATCACCAGAGGTGGATTCTCAGACTTCCCCGAGGCTACCCTGAGTCCCCAGCAAAGCTGAGGCCCGTGGCTATCGTGGGTGACTTGAGACTGTGACCCCTGGACACCGAGCACATTTTCAAGTGCACCATCTTCTGGGTCTCCCAAGAAGTCGTGCTTTGGGCTCTGAGTAGCCCTAGCCTCCAGCACCACCTGCACCGAAGATCACTGGCCCCCACTCCACGAGTGTCCTGTAAGCCAGCTCCACGTGCGGCGTCACGAGGCTCCTTCGCGGTCGCTAGCCCGTTGGCTAGTAGCCCTTAACGAAGGCCAATCTTTTCTTTACTTGGCAGTCTGGTTGCTCCAGGCCTGCCCTCACTTACCCTCGCTGGGTGAGTTCCCCAGACCTTGCTGGTCTGCATCATCGACGATCTACATCTTACTCGAGACTTGCCGTTGCCAAGGCTTGTTGGGTCCAATCTGGTCGCCGACACCTCTGCACTCGACAGACATCGAGCAACAGCCCGAATCCTGCTCCTGGTCTCCGACAATGCCTCCCGGACCTCGTGGCTGAAGAGTCAAGACGACCGTCATCGAACCTGAAGCACTCGACATCGGTGGGCATCTGTCCATCGCCTCCCTGGTCACTGGCTAGTGACCCAGACTCTGTCCCCTCTGCTTTCAGGTTCTTCAGAACTCCGATCCACTCTTGGATCCACCCGGACACTTTTCTCCTGGTCGCCAGCAGCACTTTGCAGCAGATCGCCATAAGAACCGACGACGAAACCCGACCCCGAAAGGCACCTATGCACCCGGCTTCCCTGGGTGAGGTAACACGAGTACTCCGGTGCTCCCGTGGGTAGAGACTCTTCAAAGTCCTAGATCTCAAAGGGTTTTGTCCTAGTCCTCTTTTAAGTGTCCCTTTCCTCTATTTTCCCGATCCCGACTTTCTCCATAGAAGTTAACGGCGTATCGCGGTTGTGTATTTACACTGCACGCTGTCTCCCGTGGGTCCCCTGTGTCACTACCTTGGGTGGTTCCTTGTGGTCCAAGCACTTCTAGAGGCTCTAGGCCTAGTGTCTAGTTCAGTCGTGGTTCGCATACCACTTTATTGGTATATGGTTTGGTACGCCCCTAGGGCCCAAACGTGTATTTGTGCTATTACTGTGATTTAAGATCTTATAACCTATGTATTTCGAACTCTAGCCTCATAAAGAGACTAGAGGGGTGTGTTTAGTAATAAATACATATATTTTGAATATATACCTGGTGTGGTGCTCTTTCATTTGGTCACTCAAGAGATTATAGACTGGTAAAACAAGCTGCTTTACATTCCTTCAAGACTTAGCCTGAAGGCTGCTCTCCATAGCTACCACTAGGATAGCTTTCAATAAGGTTGTCTTTAACCTACCTACCATAAGAGTCGATTTGGACTGGTGCACGGTGCCCACTATAAGTAGTGGACAGCATATGCCAGGCCAACTTCTCACAGCGGGTGTCAGCAGCCACCAAAGTCAAGCTAGTCTGTCTGGCCCTGCCACCACCACCACCGCCCTCCCATTGGCTCCCATTCCTGAGGTCCGTGGAGGCTCCCGTGCTCGGGAGCGTGTCTCCTTCATGCCAGGCACCGCACCCCCTGCCCCTGTGTCCCCTGCTGCCCTGAGTGAGGAGTCTGTGTACCTCCTTCGGCAGCTCCATGTAGGGCAGACAGCAATGCTGACTGTCCTCCATGCACACACCACTCTGTTGACACAGCTGGTGTCGTTCATGGAGGGCATCTCGACGGGTATGTCTGCCCTACAGAGGAGCAATAGGTCCATGGACTCCTCCCTGACGGCAGCAGTGTCCCTCCTCCAACAGTCCCTCACCCCTCCCACCTCTGCCCCATCCACACTTCCTGCCACCCTACCTGTCCAAAGCACATGCACACCTGCACAATCACCCAAACACACAGACACGAGCAGCACAGACACACCCAAGAGAAAGGCAAGACGTGCACACAAGCATCCTCAGGGGACTGATACCACAGACACAGGGGATGGGGAACACACACACACACAGGCATCCACAGTTACTCCGCAGTCCTCCAAATCCTCTCCCTCCAAGACCCCTTCCCTTGCCTCACCTGATACCCCACATACACAGCAGCTCTTCCTGTGTGACCTCGGCCTCTTCCCCTCCAATCCTGCTGATCCAGCATACCGGGGGAAGAGGAAGTCCACCCACACAGAGGGGAGTGCCCCTCGCCCCCGGACACCCTCCCCCAGGCGCAGGCAGACACAGGACCCCATTAGGAAGTCCCCACCACCACCAGGAATAGCAAGACCCCACCACCACCACCACGCAGCTCCACCACCCAGTCTCTCTCCTCCATCCCCCAGGCCACCACTCCACAGGTTCCCCCGCCACACCCTGCCCCAGGTTCCCCCACACACCGATACCACATCCCCAGACTGCTTAGGCCCTCCCCCCCTGCCACTTGCTCTTCCACACCCAACCCAGACGCTCTGCCTGTTAGTGCCACTGGTGTGGGGACCGGGTCCCCCCCTTTGTCCTGCCCACCTCATCTGCCCACCCTTCCATCCTTTGGAGTTATGCACTGCAGTGGAGTCCACAACCACCCCGTCTGACTTGGGCACTGCAGTGGGGACCCAGTCCACTACATCAGACCAGCCCACTGCAGTGGTTGCAGCACCCACACCATCTGACTTTTGCCCTACAGTGGTGCCGGCCCCCACTGAGTCAGACACCTCCACTGCAGTTGCCGGTGACACTCCTGCACCCACCACCCCTTCACTGCCTCACTCTGCCATCCCCTGATCCTGTCCCTGCGGTGCCTGGCCTGCCCCTTGTATGCCCCTCCAAGGGGGATGTCCCCTGTCCGTAACAGTGCAGGCAAGCAATGGGTGACCAGTTGTAACTTGTCACCCTGTTGGGACATGGATTTTGGACTGGCCATTGGCCTTAGTTTCTTTTGGACGTCAACTTTTAATTTTACATTAGCTGAATAAAGCCTCTTTTTGTTTAATTGAGGTGTTTCTTTTGATGTACATGATGTAGATGAGTAGCATCCTGCATTTGCAGTTGTTATAGTGTTCAGTTCAGGAAAATGAAGTGTTGCTGTGATGGACTCCATGTGGTCCATGGGATATGTGTCCTGTTCTACTCTGGATCTATGGCATCCTTTGCTGCAGTCTGAGGGTGTAATGTTCAGCATTTGACACAGGGATGTACGTTTTTCATTTGTAAAGGAACATCTTTGTCTTACACTGATGCACATCTGGTGGGCTTACCACTGTTCAATATTCCGATTTCCCTGACTGTGTGCCCATCTCCACTGGACATGCAGTTTTGCACATCAATGTTGAAGGACTCATCTGTGTATACATTGCAACTGGCTTGACACGTGTTTTGGGTGTATGTAGATGACTGACGTGACACTCCCGTACCCAGGCTGATGTGAGCAGAGCCTTCTGTGTGTTGTAGTTGTTGACTCACTGACGGAGTGTCCTGCTGACATGTTTGAGTCGTGCACAGACAAGGTTTGGCACAGCGGACCTTCCACAGGAGTGGAGTGCCCTCATGGCAGTGTGTAATCCCGTGACATTGCGTGTGCCCGTGTTGTGTGTTGTGTAAGCATGTCTGTGCGTGTTCCCTTCCCTTTTCCTACACAGGCTGTGTCCATAGGGATGTTCCTGTTTGTGTTGCTGGCAGAGTTGGTCTGTGTTCATCCAGCATCTTGGACCTGGTTTCTCTGTGATGTGGTTGCATGGCAAACTAATGTTCATGAGGTTGTCATCCCAGGTTGTCTTTGTTGTCAGGGCTGGGGATGTGGGCAAACGGTGATGGGACACATTCAGGATTCCCCTTGGCACTTGTTGTTTACACAAGTCATGTGAATTTCAGTTTGTGGTAGCTTTCAGTGATTGTGACACGGTGTGTGTGTGACTGCTGCCACTCCTCAGGGTCAGAGCTGCAATGTTGGAAGTTGTGTACGTGTGTTCTTTGTGTGTCACCTTGGCTTCTTCGTAGGTGTGTGACTATGGCCAGGATCCCATTGATTGTGGTGAATTTCACATCATGCCCATGTACGGCGTACTGTGCTGTGTGTCAGACATTGACAAGTCTTATTGACTGGCCATGTGTGATGGGTATCTGCACCTTAGTTCCCCCCACCACCCCTGGAATTGTCATGGGTGCATGTGCACTGTCACCAGTCCATGTGAGCTTCACTGCTGCACATTGGTGGAGATCAGGGTGTGTGGTGTTGAGTGTGCAAATGTGAGTTGTTGCACGGCTAGACCCCTACCTCCATATTGGCCTTGGCTGGCAGGCCGTGCTGATTGATTGGAGCTTGTGTAGGTGTGATGGTAGTTTGTTGCTCAGGACACATGGCTGTGGTTCACAGTGTGAACGGCATCTACCTTTGTCATCACAGTGGGATTGTCATGCAGGCTAGTGTCAGCACAATGTGGGGTCCCTGGGGGTAGTGCTGTGGTGGGTCTGTCTCTTGCTGTGTTAGTTGCTGTTCCTACAAGCTTGTGTGACATGTGTAATTTGGCCTCCCTCTCAGCTGACGATGCCTGATTGCCCACATAGGGGTATCCGATCCATGAGTAACTTTTGTATGGCACTGTATACACATCTGTGTGATTGGAGTTCAGGCCTCCTCATGTGTTGTGTGGTTGCCTGGGGACACTGGCACACCCCCCCATCACCTGTTGTGTTTAAAATGCAGTGTGAGTCTGCCTGTTTGTGTTTGTGCATTTGCACCACTGCATTGGCATTTCTGTAGTGTGCCATTGTCTGTATGTTGTTTGGTTGGTTTCCCCAGCTGTCCCTGGGAGTCCTAGTCATCAGTCAGCACAGTGATCATGGTTTGTATGTCCCATTGATGCCATGGTATGGTATTTGTTCACCTGACATCGACAGTCTCCACAGGATATCTACATTTGTGTGTCCATTGGTGCAGATATGTGGCTCAGCATTATGATGGTCACTTCTGTCATTGTGTTATTTGTGAATATTGACAATGTGGTCCCCCATGGGTGATGTTTGTATGCACATGGCCAAAACGATGTTTCTGTGACACTGCACTGTTTGCCCCGCCCAATCTATGTTGCTATGGGACACAAGCACTACTATGCCACTGATGTGTTTGTTGTTGTGTGACCAGGATTCATCCATACAGTTTGGCTTTCGCAGCTTTTACCATGACTACACTTACCTTATGATCACCGTGGTGATGGAGCTTTTGGCCCCATTGCCACACTGTTCAAAAGGTGCATCAGCTATGGACCCCACACTTACCTTTTGGTCACTGTGGTGATGGGGCTTTAGGCCCCATGGCCACACTGTTCAAGAGGTGCATCAGCTATGGACCCCACACTTACCTTTTGGTCACTGTGGTGATGGGGCTCTAGGCCCCATGGCCACACTGTTCAAGAGGTGCATCAGCTATGGACCCCACACTTACCTTTTGGTCACTGTGGTGATGGGGCTTTAGGCCCCATGGCCACACTGTTCAAGAGGTGCATCAGCTACGGACCCCACACTTACCTTTTGGTCATTGTGGTGATGGGGCTTTAGGCCCCATGGCCACACTGTTCAAGAGGTGCATCAGCTATGGACCCCACACTTACCTTTTGGTCACTGTGGTGATAGGGCTTTAGGCCCCATGGCCACACTGTTCAAGAGGTACATCAGCTATGGACCCCACACTTACCTTTTGGTCACTGTGGTGATGGGGATTTAGGCCCCATGGCCACACTGTTCAAGAGGTGCATCAGCTATGGACCCCACACTTACCTTTTGGTCACTGTGATGATGGGGTGTTCGACCCCATGGCCACAGTGGTCATGGTCTGCTTGCATTGTGGAGGCCACACACATTTATGTGTGACACATGTGATAGTGGGTCACATTGTATGTTCAATGTCATGTTCAGTGTTGTAGGCATTTGACACAGACTACACACGCTTGTCATGGTGTTGGGGGGGATGTAATTTTCTGTCATTCCTTATGTGGGAGTATGCTGGTTGTGTCATGCATTACCCGTCCTATGAGTAGGGGTGGTGGTAGTGGCAGGCATCCATCCCCCTATGGGTGGGGATGGTAGTAGTGACAGGCATCCAGGCCCCCATGAGTAGGGGTGGTGGTAGTGGTAGGCATCCAGCCCCCCCTGGGTAGGGGTGGTGGTAGTGGTAGGCATCCATCCCCCCCTGAGTAGGGGTGGTGGTAGTGGCAGGCATCCATCCCCCCCTGAGTAGGGCTGGTGGTAGTGGTAGGCATCCAGCCCCCTATGGGTGGAGATGGTAGTAGTGACAGGCATCCAGGCCCCCATGAGTAGGGGTGGTGGTAGTGACAGGCATCCAGCCCCCCCTGAGTAGGGGTGGTGGTAGTGGTAGGCATCCAGCCCCCCCTGAGTAGGGGTGGTGGTAGTGGCAGGCATCCAGCCCCCCCTGAGTAGGGGTGGTGGTAGTGGCAGGCATCCAGGCCCCCATGAGTAGGGGTGGTGGTAGTGGCAGGCATCCAGCCCCCTGAGTAGGGGTGGTGGTAGTGGCAGGCATACAGCCCCCCTGAGTAGGGGTGGTGGTAGTGGTAGGCATCCATCCCCCTCAGTAGGGGTGGTGGTAGTGGCAGGCATCCAGCCCCCTGAGTAGGGGTGGTGGTAGTGGTAGGCATCCATCCCCCTATGGGTGGGGATGGTAGTAGTGACAGGCATCCAGGCCCCCATGAGTAGGGGTGGTGGTAGTGGTAGGCATCCAGCCCCCTGAGTAGGGGTGGTGGTAGTGGCAGGCATCCAGCCCCCCTGAGTAGGGGTGGTGGTAGTGGTAGGCATCCAGCACCCCCTGAGTAGGGGTGGTGGTAGTGGTAGGCATCCAGCCCCCCCTGAGTAGGGGTGGTGGTAGTGGTAGGCATCCATCCCCCTATGGGTGGGGATGGTAGTAGTGACAGGCATCCAGGCCCCCATGAGTAGGGGTGGTGGTAGTGGTAGGCATCCAGCCCCCCCTGGGTAGGGGTGGTGGTAGTGGTAGGCATCCATCCCCCCTGAGTAGGGGTGGTGGTAGTGGCAGGCATCCAGCCCCCCCTGAGTAGGGGTGGTGGTAGTGGTAGGCATCCATCCCCCTATGGGTGTGTGTGGCATTGGTGATGCCCATCCCACCCCTATGGTTGTGCTGTTGCTAGTGTACGTCATTTGTGCATCCCTATGTGTGTGTGACATATTTTGGGTACGTGTAGTTTGTGTGTATTGTTGGTGTTTGACTTACCGTCTGCGCCGTAAGCGTCCGTACCGGTCCCGGTAATAGATGTAGAGTATAGGTAGGACCTGCGCGATGGGATTTATGGTTGGGTCGTCTCGTTCGGGTTTCTCGTGTCTTCGACTCATACTCGTCGCTGGCTTGTTCGTCTCGTAGCCGTGGATCGTCTTGTGGCGCGAAACGGAGCTTATGTGCGGCTCTCCCGGATGCTGAAACGTGCCGGACGCAGCGACTGGTTCGGCGCGTACGGAGCGCGCATCGTACTAGTCCGGCCGGAAGGTGCTGGGTATTTGGTTCCGTGCGACTCGATTCGGCGTTTACGGATCCGGCTCGGGCGGGGAACAGGAGCTGGATTGGGTGAGTACGGCTCGCTCGGGAAATGGGTTGTTATACGCATCGTACTTGTTCGTCCGGACGGGTGTACAAATCGGTCGGGAAACACGCATTCGGCTGGGTTTTTTTCCGGACGAATACTGTTAGGTGCCCTACCGGCCGAGATCGGAATCGGCCCCTCTGTGTTTCACATGAAGTGTATCAATTCTCAAAAAACATACAACATTCAGATTTGATTTTTTTTAAAGTACTCTCTAAGCAAACTTCATAGATGTGTTTAGTATACATCAATATCCTCCTTAGAAATAGAGGGTCAGAGTAAATGACACATAGAATGATATTTACAAGCATAAGTTAATATTAGCAGCCATTTATAAGTTACTTGTTATATCTCGGTATTAAATTCTACAGTTAGTATTTTGTTACAAAAAGTCTTGATTATGAGTCTGGCGGTCTGAGGACCGCCAGACTCGTGGGGGTGCGGGGATGGTGGCCAGCCACCGGCCGCCCCATTATGAGTTGGGCGGTCGACACCGCCAAGGATCCACCATTCCCTGGCGGTGTTGCGGCGGTCAGAATCCGCAATATGGTTGGCAGGACCGCCGCAGTCCCAGCAAGCATATTACGAGTTTCCTCTCCGCCAGCGGTGTCATGGAGGTTCCTTTACCATGAACACCGTGGCGGAGAGGAAACAAAGGGGGCCCTATAGGGCCCCCGTGCCTCCCCTGCATGTGAATGCACATGGGGGCATAACATGTACCGCCGTGTGTGCATGCACAATAGTTTCTGCAAGGCATGGACTTTTGAGTCGATGCCTTTCAGGAACCTTGTTGTGCAGTCCCATTGCGGTGCCTTTTTCACAGGCACTGCTGCTTTTGAAAGATGCACCATCACGGGAGCGAAATGCCGCCTCCCCGCCAGACCACTTTTAAGTTGTTTCTAGCGGGTGGGTGGACGTGAGTCTCGGTGGTGCTGGGATGCAGCAGTGGTGTACTGCTCGCTCCCGCACCACTGAAACTCGGAATTGGGCCCAAAATGCCAAATTGACTTAGTAGGAAATGACATTGGTGGTGGTTACTGCCACTGACAAACCCCAGAGGGAGAAGATTTGCACTGTAATAATTCTTGCTAGAATCTCTTCTTAGATGTATGCCAGAATCTTGTAATAAAGAAAATCATTAAAAATTAAATACATCCACACACAAATATATATCGACATAGATACATAGTGGGCCTCTGGGTCCACTCTGTTCTGCCATTGGGCAGTCTGAGTGTCATTTACTCTCTGCTTCTATCCATGACAGCTAGCTGTATGGGTAATAGTTCAATCTGCCTTGGTCATTGGCTTTTTTGCCCAGTGAATGATGACATTTACTGATCACTGATCAATGATGTCATTGACTGCCCAGGACAATAGAGAAGAACAACAGATCCTTTTCTCTTATCAAATGAATGTTAAATGAGTTGAAAAACTCCAACCCAAATTTATCAGTATTTAGCAAACCATCGCAGCAAGTCACTAAGCTACGATGCATTGTGTGAAAGGTAGAGGGCAGGAATGTGCAGATTTCACTATATACAGCGCATTCCTGCTCTCTGCCTGCGCTGGCGCACAAACTGTTGACTAGCGCCAAAGCAGGCAACCCTGCACCATGGTGCAAGGGTTTCTGTGTTGTAGGCAGGATTGTTTTTGTGCAGGAAGGAATACCTTCCTGCACAAAAACAATCCTCAAAGGCATTTTCCTCTTTCTAAGTGTGCTCCAGAATGCAGCACACTTTGAAAGAGGAAATAACGAGGAGAAGTGAAGCTATTTCTCCTTGTTGCGCCTCTGGTAGGGAGGCATACAATTCTGATGCATTCCCAGGTCTACCAGTGTTGGTAAATCAGGGACTATTTCATTATTCATGGGTGGATGCGTGGGAACACCCACGCTCCACCCATGGAAGGCCTCCCTCCTGTAGAGTTACGCAAAACCGCAATTTGCATTGCCTTGCGTTACTCTATATTAATCAAGCCACTCAGTGCCACATAAGGTGGCCTTGCGTGGCTTGATGAATTTCATTTAGGTTTGGCATTGCCCTTGTGTCTCCCTGTGAAGCAAACCTTTGATAAGTATGGGCATCCATTTCCAGAAGAACATTTCTAGCTCACTGTAGGAATGTCAGCATAGATGTAGCACCCCCGCCACTTCCCCTGTGCAGGAGACTTACTTTTTCAACTTAGAACAAGAAAAATTAACATGAATGTGGTGTGGGTGGGAGAAAACTTTCAACATTACTATTCTACAAATGCTAAATATTTATGTATTCTACTCACAAATATTTATGAATTTTAAACTCAACAAAGTTTTGAAATATGTGGAAGGAAAATATCCTGTAAAGTATGTTACAATACATTATGAAAACATACAGATCATCAATGTTTATTACCCTAATGGAAACTCTTCATTATGCATACCCTTTCATTCCATGGACTCTATAAAGGGATCTTAACTAGTGGTAATATTGTGCTCACTGATCTTCATGCCTATTCAGTGCCTGGCCTCCTCTGAGGTACAACTTCTGAGGGTAAGGAAAATCATCACTCATATCCACTATTTCTTAGCCTTTCACCCTGGAGGTGACAGTGTCAATTCTAGGACTTAGAGGGCACTTCATTGTCAATGCCCATTCAAACTTCTACCTCTTTTTGAGGGCTTGTGTCTTGAGGTAATAAAACACATAGCTCTCTAAGCCCACACAGTAGTTCTTGGACTCTGTCGAACTATTCATTTCTAAATGTTAGAGTGCAAGGCACTTCACTATTCCTAGTGTCTGTTTCTCTCACCTGAACCTTATGTGACTTTCGTTCCATTTCCTGTCTCTAGATATCCCTTTTTGAATGCATGATGGAGGTATCCAGACCACATCAGCAAAAGTCTGGGGTCACCCGCTTATAAGTGAGTGTATATCAGAGTACATTGAAATAAAAATTGTCCTTGACATAAACATCCAAATGCTCAAATGTAGCAGTGGCACAGGCAAGGTAAAAAAGTGTCAGTGGGCACTAAGGCAGGTAGAGATCCAGAAGGGCTTCGCAACCTGCCATGGAGGTAGACCATGAACTGGCTCCACCAAAGAAATATGAATGGAGGTGAGGGAAACAGGATTGGCTAGAGGGCACCATAAGCCATAAGGAAGAACAGTGAAAGGACAGGTCCTACGACGTATAAAAGGGCAGTTTCTTAGGTTACTATGTAAATAAAATATATTGGGATATTGTCAGTAAAATTTCCCCTAAGGAGTATTTCAAAGCAAGACGTCACCTCCCCCTCAAAACTGATTAGAGTGGTCTATCGATGCTTTCTGGTTTCGATGCCATGAAATTATGTTGCGCAATCTTTGAAACAGTGAAACAGTAAAAAGAAGGTTAATTGTACTTCATCCTTATATAAGACAAAATCACTGTTGCGCTTTTGAACTGTAGTTCCACAGGTAAATTATGGTTGAATGAAACCCCTAATATTTTACTAAATCCATTGGTTCCCTCAAATAAGTTACCATATGTGAAGGGCAAATATTATGTAGCTTACTTATTGACGGTCTGAAAGATTGTGGCTGAATCCCTGAGGTATAGGACAGCAGAAAACAACACTCTAGTTGGTTATAATCCCACTCGTCCACAAAAATGTAGTATCCTATGCTGCTAGTTTCAAATCATAATGACTTGGGGCTAGAAATGTAATCTATGTGAGGTACATTTTCCTCTGCGGGTATTTAAACCCAGGCAATGTGAGGTAGGGATTTACACAGACAGCCTTCTAGCATCGGGAGGGTAAGCACTAACATTTATTATTGTTTTGGAAAAAATGTCTTAATTTTGAGTGCTGGAATGTCCAGTCTACTTCAACCAGATACTTACATGTTTTAACAGATTGGTAAAGATATTTCAGGAAATGTAGGCCGAAGGTCTCGCCCTGTGTTTACTAGCTAAGGGGCGCATTAGGATGGCGGGCGGATCGCCCCCGCCGGGCCGGCGGTAGCGACCGCTGGCCCGGCGGGGGTGATCCGCCCACCATCCTAGCCTGATTGACCCCCCGCCATATTAGTATGGCTGGGGGGTCCGCGGCGGACGGAAAGACCGTCCACCGCTTTTCCGCCGGTCGACTCGTCGACCGGGCGGAAAAAGGGCATAATATGGTGGCGGTGTCTGCAAGACACCGCCATCCATATTATGATGCAGGCGGTGAATCGCCTTTCCATGACGGCATTGCCGCCATGGAAAGGCATGCCGCCATGGAAAGGCATGCCGTTCTTGCTTTTGGGGGCCCGTTGCGGGCCCCCAGGGTGTTGGGGGGGTGGGGCGTGCACATGGAGGGTACCTATGGTACCCCCCCTCATTGCAATGCACTACGTGGCAGGCACCACGTGGTGCCTGCCATGTAGTGCATGGCAATGCTGTGCACAGACCTTTTGCATTGCGAGTGGGTCTGCAGCCAGCAGATCCACCCGCAATGTAAAAGGCCCAGGATGCGCCCGCCAGTGTGGCGGGCGCATCCTAATTCTCATGGCGGGACCGCCGCAACTTCGGCGGTCTGTCCCTGGCTCCGTTGCGAAGGCGGACGGACTTTGTCCGCCCGCCATCGTAATGGACCCCTTAGTTCGTAATTCAAGACATCTGACCAACTTTTACCTGCCATCCAACATGGAACTTTCTCCTAATGCCAGTAGAAAGCACCATATTGGAATTCCTAGTGAAGCTGTTGTATTTTCAGGTCTCATCTGATGCAATCAGGTTTATAGTAATAAGGAATGCAGCACATGAGCCAAAAGTTTGCATTCTATAGTAACAGGGTGGTTCCATCTATAACTTCGGCAGGTTTGTAAGAACTCTACTCTTCTCTACTTCTTCTTGCAGTCCAATTCAAAACGTATAGATGTATTAAGTATAAATTGCTTTCATCCTCAGAAATAGCGTGAGACATAATTTCACGCAAAGCATTTCTCCATGCTGATTTCAGTTGCTCTATGAAGTAGAAAAAATATCTTTGTAAGATTTGTCATTTCAATAAAGATGACTGCAGGTGACACTGTGCCTAGAAGTGTTGTCAGCAAAGTGATTTTTTTTGTAATCTCGCAGTTTGATCAGATTGTTGCCAGCCCCCAATTTAATAAGAAACATGGACCCAATATTTGGCCTTCCCTTCAAGCAAGTTTTGATTAACTAGTTCTTATTTTTTTCAGCAGGCCCTCTCTGATTGAAGCTTAGTCTAGTTGAGCCTCCACCCTATGTAAGCTATGCAGCTATGTAAATGTGCATAATTGCAAAAATATCTGATGAGCCTTTTGAATTATTCCAGCACAAATGTGCCGTCTGGCTGTAGCTTAATTTATGAATGCTAAAAGATTTCTCACTGATATACTGTATGTTCAAGGAAAAGCTTTAGCTGGATCAATATTGCTGATTCAGTAAATTATTAAGTGTGTGGTTAAAGTAGATCTTAGAAACTGTCTCTATGTTGCTCTGAACATTTGATGCACTGGTCAACTGTCAGTAAAAATTAGTTTTAATGTTCACCATCCCACCTTTGAGCATTTTGGTGATATCTCCCAAATCTGCTTAGAGGAAAAGAATGACTCCTACAGGGTATCACAAGTATTGCAAACTGCTATCATCTGCATTTCTGAAGTTCATCATCTAGAAACAAAAGCTGAGTAGAAAATTCAGTTTCAGGCTTGAACTCTTTGATGGTAAAAGAGTCTTCTTCATATTGAAGAGCATACTGACAATACAGGGGATTGTGGAACCCAGTGGGCTGTTTACATTAGAAGAGGAGCCGTAAGACAGCAGGAACTCGGGGTTTACCACTAATCTGTTCCTCCAGAAGCCTGGAAGCAGCAGGAAACCCAATAGACAGCAGGAAAAATATTTATTTTAAAAGAACAGGGGAAGGTGGCGCATCCTGGAACTGGCCTGCACCTTCCATGCCCTTGACTGTCTTTCTGTTGCCCTAGAGGAGGCAGAATGTGTTACTTACAGCCCAGAAGAGCTGAATGCCCACTATATCACCACGGTTAACATTTTTAAGTAGGAATAGGGTGAGATGCTGGCCCATCATGGCCTTGGGACACACTTTTATTCATTGACAGTATTTCCAAATGCCTGGGGCAGCATCAATCTTACTGCCTCCATTCGGGAGGTAGATTGGGGCTTTAAATCTGCCCACCCCATTGAAATGCAAAGGACACTTTAGGCCTGATTTAGAACTCGTAAGACGGGTTACTCCGTCACAATGATGAAAGGTATTCCATCCGCCAAGATCTAAACCAGGCCCTTAGACACCATGGACTGAAACTAGACACCCAGGAGAAACTGGGAATTTGATTCTTGCATGGTGCCTCGCACGCTCTATTACACTGAATGGTCTGCGCAAATATTATACCTATGCCTAAAAACACTCAGCCCCAGATTTATTAAGGTTGTGTGTTGCACTTGCACCATGCAAGGGTACGCATGGTGACGTAAAACCTAGAATGAGGTTTACCAAGCCATGCAAGACCACCTTGCATGGCCCTGCCTGCTGGAGTAACGCAAGGCAGCACAAGTCTCTCCATTGTGTTACTCTGCGTGCTGGGGGTGTTACATGGCTGGAACATGGGTGTTCTCATGCATCCACTCATGTATTTTGAAGCATTCCCAGATTTAACAACACTGGTAGACCTGGGAATGCATCAGAATTGTATGCCTTCTCGTCAGAGGTGCAATGAGGAGAAATTCAGCACACTTAGAATGAGGCAAATGCCTCTAAGGGTTGTTTTTGTGCAAGAAGGTGTCCCTTGCTGCACAGAAACACTCCTGCCTGTAACGCAAGCACTCTTGCTCCATGGCACAAGGGTGCTATAATTGGTGCTAGGCTGTGGATTGTGGACCAGCACAGGCAGAGGACAGGAATGTTTTATATCATGATAGATATGGTGCATTCGTGCCTCTCTCTTTCATGCAGCACTGCAAGTTGCCTTGCTGCAATGGGTTTCATGAAATAATGTTAATTCTGGCTCAAATGTCTTCTCACTTTTCATGGGGTTTGCTGCAACATTTGATGTCTGGTCAGTCAGCCCCAGGGAATTCTATCAACTCTGGGAATCTCTGATCTTTACCGGACCGGGGCAAAACAGGGTAGCTTTCTTACCCAGAATGCCATGCAAATGCTGCAGTTCAATTTTACTTCCAGCTAACTACAAAAGTGTTACCAGCCTGCAATTCCACATGTCAGCTGAGAAAAACTGTACCCTACATGTGTGGTATTAGTATGGACCAAGCTTATAACCATGTGAAGCTCACATTGACACTACATTGACTTCACAAAGTCCCAGTTTTGACCAGTTTTTCTCTGGTACAGTAGGACCACTCACATGTGGGTAACATAACGTGTACACCCTTCCTTTTTCATGGATGATTCTATGATTTTGCTCAACTTTTAACATTTGCAGGGCATTCTGAGTAAGAAAATGTAGTGTAATCCACAAGGTCACCACACAGAACTCCCATGGTTGTCTATTTTTAAAACATGTCTGGAGTTGGTAGGCTTTCCTGGGTGCTAGCTGACACTGGGCTCAAATAGACCAGCTAGTCATGTTCCAAATGAATACCATTTAGAAAGAATGGTTTAAGTATTCTATTTGGCCTTTCCTGCCCCATGCAATAGGCCCACCAGCACGAGAGGGTTACATTTTTTATTGGGAAAAACGAGGAAACACTGAGGGATTTTTCCCCATTCCCCACAGCATCTGTAACATTGTGTCACATCAATATGAGGAAATACTGTCTTTTGAAGCATATATTGATGTGATGGTTTCAGGGCATTCTAGGTAAGAAAGTGTGATGAGATCAGTGCTAAAATCACCACCCTGAAAACTTCCATGGCTCTAACTTTCAGAAATGTCTAGGGCTGAATGATTCCTTTGGCTGCTGTCCAGTCCCCAGTGTATCTGATATTGCCCCCTAAAACATGCCAGAATTGGCTAACTCCTAATTGCCATATTTAACTTTCCAGTACGGCTATAGTATATGGTGCAGGAAAAGTTAAATGGAATCTAAACCTGCAGCACGTTTCACCTGACACCCACTAGACTGATAAAGAAAACATGGCTTCAGGCCTACCTGTTTTGCCTCACCTCTGCAGCTTTTAAACCTGCAGGCAAACCAGTAAAATGACCAGTTTTGGCAGGAAAAAGCCCTGCTTTTTAATAAAAAATAAGACACTTCTAAATAGGCCTTTTTGCCCATAAGGGAGGAAGCCAGGGGCCATATAACGCAACGCAACTCAGCAAATAGCCTTGCTGCACTGCGTTACAGGGAAAGGGCAAAATAGGGTGCATTCCTGCCTTTGTTTTTGCACTGGCACTGTTTTGGCTACCTAGCACCAACACAGGGGCCCTTGCACTATGATGCAAGGGTGCCTGTGTTGTATGCAGGGTTGTTTTTTTTCAGGAAGGGGCAGAATGAAGCACACACAGAGAGAGGAAGTAGCAATGAGAAATAAAGATATTTCTACTCATTATGCTTCCCCTGGAAAGGCCGATCTTTTTTGCCCATTACCAGGTCTACCACTTTTGGTAAATTCGGGAATTCGTCAAAAACCATTGGAGTTGTGTGGGAACACCCACGCAACGCCTTCCCAGGTTATAGTAATGCAATGCAGCAATTTGCGCTGCATTGCATTACTCCAGATTTATGGAGCCACTCTGGGCAATGCAAGGTGGCCTTGTCTTCATAAATCGCCTTTTGGACTCGTGTCACGCTTGCATTATATTGCATGGTGCAAGCGCAACACAACTCTCTTATAAATATGCCCCATATTTTTAAAAAGTGGTCCAAGAATTTGGGGGCATATTTATGTAAAAATCAAACAGCGCAGTGCAGCAACTCATTTTGCTGCGCTGCATGACAGGGAATGGGCAGGAATGAGCTATGTTTAGCACAATACGGTGCAGTCCTGCCTTTCCCAGCACTGGCGCAAAATGTGCTGCCATGCGCCAACGCAAGAACCCCTTTACCATTGTGCAAGGGTGCCTACGTTGTAAGCAGGATTGTTTTTGTGCAGGTAGGGACACCTTTCTGCACAAAAACAATCCCCTGAGGCATTTTCATCTTTTATCTGCAGAATACAGCACACATAGAAAGAGATAAAAACGAGGAGAAATAAAGGTATTTCTCCTCGATATGCCTCCCTTTGGAAGGCATAGCATTTTAGCGCATTCCCAGGTCTACCAGTAATAGTAACTCTGGAAATGCATCACAATCCATGGGGTTTGCATGGGAACACCCAATCATCACCCATGGAAGGCCTCTTTGGGGCAAAGTAATGCAACACAGTGATTTGCACTGTGTTACATTATTCTGGATTTATCAAGCCACTCAGGACCACACAAGATGGCCTTGCGTGGCTTGATAAATCACATTTTAGGCTTGCGTCACACATGCACCCTGTTGCATGGTGCAAAAGTGATGCGACCCATACATAAATATGGCTCCCAGCGTTGGCATGTTTTTATAGTGCCTAGCACCCAAAAGCTATTTTTATTGTGCAGAGTGGTAGTTGGCCCTATAAGGAAACCTGAAGTTCAAATAAATTAATAGTTCTGCTATTTCTGTTTTTGGACAAGTTACTGGAATGATTCAACCAATGTTTGTAATGTCTATTAAAACTCCAGTTTACTGAATCCAAAATCAATTTACTTAAAAACATATTTGAATTTGTGAAACAATGCAGCACCCCTCAGAGGATATTGCAATTATCTTTAAAGAAAAACATGCATTCTCCACTTTGGTTTGTTGTGAAAGTGAAAAGCATTTAGCTTTCTCTCACACACTATCTGAAAACTAAGGGCCAGATGTACGACCTGCCAAATAGTGACTCGCAAATTGCGTCGCTTTTGCGACTCGCAATTTGCGACTTGCTATTTGGCATGTACAACAGTGTCTTGGACACTGTTTGTGATTCCCAATGGGGTCGCAAAATGCGAGGCTCATGAATATTAATGAGCCACTCGCATTTTGCGACCCCATTTGGAATAGCTGGCCCTTCCAGGGATGGCGGCCTGCTGGGCTCAGCAGACCACCATGTCTGGGACTACATTTAAATAAAGCAGCTTTTTGTTTTTAAATGCAGCCCGTTTTCCTTAAAGGAAAACGGGATGCATTTAAAAAAAAAAAAATGAAACGTTTTCGTTTCATTTTTTAAGGGCAGGCAGTGGTCCCAAAAATAATTTTGTAGGCATTTGCAAAGGGGACCCCTTCCCATTTGCAAATGTATTACCACCTACTTGCAGTAGGTGGTAATTTGCAAGTGTTTTGCGACCACAATTGTGGTTGCAAAACATTAGTACATGGCTATTGAGTCGCTATTTGGAAGGGAACGCCCCTTCCAAATACCGATTTGCAAAATACTGTTTGTACATGGGCCCATGGTTTCTAGCATGAGCAAACGGGTCTAAGACCCGTTTGCGCACGCTAAAAACTGTTGTACACCTGGCCCTAAGTATTCCTTACATTTCTTAGATGCTATCTTTAACACATTTCTCAAAGGAATCAGCTTCTCTGTTACACCTAACATACTGGCTGAATTAGAGCAACACTTCCTGAATGCAGGAACAATGTCAGGCTTTCTAAAATAGGCCGCATATCACTATTACTAACAAAGCAAGGGATAGGTGGAAATAATCTGAGGAACTTCTTTTTAACTTACCCTTCTTTGCTCAAGTAATGGCATACTGTGAGGAGACCTAGCTCTGACTTTTTATAATGGAAAATTATCTCCAGGTGAGGGTTCAGGTCAGGATACATCACAGTGACCTCAACCTTAAAAATAGACAAGGACACACTTCAAATAAAAAGTGACTTCTGGCTCCTCATCGTCTTTCACCTTTCAGCAGCCGTCAGAATGTGAAATCATTCCACTGTCCTGAAAATCCTTAAGGAGAGAATGAGTGTAAATAATTCAGTCCTCAGTTGTTTCTTATCATTCCAATGAACTCTAGTCAACAAATACTAATAGGTAACTCTCTCTCTAACCCCAGTAGGCTGCATTGAGGGTTGCCCACAGTTCAGCTGCCCAACTCTCTTCATACATACATGGTACAATTTGCTCCAACTCGAATAGCTCTAATCATCGTTAGGCTGATGACACTGAGCTATTTCTGAAACTTTTATCTCCTTTACAATATAGAATTCATGACCCAATTTCTTGATGATATTCAAGCATGGATGACTTTTAGACCTGGCATTGCTGACATGGTTTCCCCCTAACTTTTTGCCTGCTGGCAATAGAACTCTGCACACTTTACTCCTGCCAACCAGTGCTAAAGTGCTTGTGCCCACCCCTTAAAACATGTTAGACTGGTTTCTACACAATTGGCATATTTAGTTTGCTTGTAAAACATTGGTAAAGTGGCACTACCTGTGCCCAGGGCCTGTAAATTAAGTGCTACTAGTGGGTCTGCAGCAGTGATTGTGCCACCCACTTAAGTAGCACTTTAAACATGTCTCGGGTATGCCATTGCAGCCTGTGTATTTGTGCAGTTCTAAACTGTCATTTCGACCTGGCCAAGTACACCTTTTGCTGGGTGCAAACCTTCCTTTTTAATACACATAAGTCACCCTTAGGGTAGGCCCTGGATGGCCCAGAGGGCAATGTATGTAAAAAGTAGGACTTGTACTGTTAAGTTTTACATGTCCTGGTACAGAAAAACTCTTAAATTAAGGTGTCTTCACTGCAAGGCCTACCTCTCCCATAGGATAACATTGGAGTTACCTTATTACATTTTATAAGTGTAATTTCCAAATGGGAACAGGTACCCATTCATGTTTGCTGTCTCTGGAATTATAATGAAAGGAAGAAGTACTTTTATTCGATTTCTTTAAAATCATAAAAGGGCGCCACAAACCACCAGAATACATAAAAATGTCAAACAATTGTTCTAGTTTAAAATTACATTGGACTCATTTATATGTATGTTAAAAATGATATTAGAACAGTTTTCATTGATTTCATGAGGGCATGTAATATCCAGCCCTACTAGAAAAAGTGGGCTTCTAATAAATTTGGTTTAAACTGGACGCAAACATGCATAGTTTCACAGTTTATAATAAAGTGCTGGTGCTGTAGTCATATGAGCTGTGGGGTTTTAATTTGAATAAACGAGGCGGTTCTGAAAAGACAAGTTCAATTCATCTATCACTCTTTTCTTATTCATTTGCCGCTAGGCTTAGAAAGGTTATCGCCTTGCATGCCAGTTGGACTGTCAAGCCTCCTAAACATTTTATGACGGCAGCTCTACAAGTCTTTATTTGTTCTCGCTTCAATGTTGGCTGTAAAAGGGTTTTCCAAATACTTAGCAGTGCCGGACAGATACATAATAGGTCGAGTAGTGGCTCATCTCCATTTCCGCAAAGGCGGCATTCCCTAGTGTGCCAGGACCGTTTCCATTTTGGAAAGGATCCCAGTCTCAATAAAATCAGATTCCACTTTGTCTGTTTTGAAAAGTGTTCTAGCAGATAAGGTTGAGGTTTCAAAGATTTGTAAGATGGCATCACCACCAACGAGTGTGTTTTAAGGGCCAAAGATGCTTTGTCTATTAACTGGGATTGTCGATTGATGGCTTTGTTGGCTGTTTGTTTAAACTCTGAATAGGCCGATATTGTGAGCCACGCATCCTCTAACTTTAAAGCTGAAAGGGATTGTTTTAAAACTGGATATACTGACCTGTATTGCTTTTCAACCTCCAGCCAGCAATAATGGGCTAAAGAGTTTTCCTCCTCTGCCCTCATTCTCCAGTAGTATTTGACAAGGGCCCCTTGTCTTGTCGGTATCTGATTTTTTAATCCAAATTCCAGTCTTATCTGGGCTTGAGAAAGGTGGCATGGAATTGAAAATAGTTTCTTGAAGAGGCTAGTTTGTGCAGTGTTTAAGACTGTTGAATCCTTAGGGTTTAACAGTTCCGCTCCGTACGAACTTGATGGCAAGAATTTTGCTGCAACGACCTTTAATAGATGGTTTGTTGAACAGTCACTAAGTTTTTTCTGCAAAGTTTTAAATGCAAATAGCAGTTGTTTTGCTTTTACTTGCCGTGATTCCAGGTATTGCTTGTAGTCGAGATGTCGGTCTAGTAGTACCCCCAGGTATTTATATGTTTCCACCTGGTCCAAGGTGTTGCTGTTTATCATCCAGGTGAATTTGGCATGTTTTTTGTGGGTGCTGGAAAAGCACACAACCTTCGATTTTTGGATGTTGATGACTAATTGGGCTAAGGATGTATATTCTGCTAGTTGGGTGATCAGCCGCTGTAAGCCTCGAGGCATTTGGGAAAGCAGCACAATGTCGTTGGCATATTGCACGCTTGCTATTGGGACATTACCCAATTTCGGAGGGTCTTCTTGTGTTAATGGAAGGTTGTTCTCTAAATCAGCTGTATAGATGTTCAATAGACAAGGAGCAAAGATACACCCCTGTTTTAAGCCATTGATGGTCGGAATTTTATTGGTTAGACTACGACCATTCCCCTTTTTTATTTGGACCCACGTTTTTGAATAGAGGAATTGTTATGGAAAATCCTAATTTATGGTGGTCGAATTATTTAAATTACAATTTTGAAAACAACACTTTTAGAAAGTTGGCATTTTTTGCCTTAGCCATTTGGTGCTTGACACCTGTCTCTGAGTCACACAAGTGGGTGTAGTTGACAGTTGGGCTTTATGTATTCCTCCTAGATAGCAACAGCTAATGGGGAGCGTAGGTGTGACTGAATGAGCCATCTCTGGCAGGATGGGAGGGAGAAGCTGGACCCAGTCCCACTTACACTTGAATAGGTTATTTCTTGTCTCCACACAAAGTGCTGCCAACCCCCTGTAGCCAGGGTCAGGATGGCAGGGCACCTGTGCACTTCCCTAAAAACTTCTCCCCACTTCAAAGGCACCACTGAGAATAAATACTGGTCTCAGGCACCAACTCTTCAGTACACGTCTAGACTCACAGGTCCTCCAGCCTGGGTGAGAAGAGAACTGGACCTGCAACTTCACCCTTGGACCCCCAACACGAGAGTGACTCCAAGGGCTAGACTGCTTGACTCCTGATCTGAGCTTCAGGGTCATAAAAGGCTCCCAACCTCCTGCACCAGCCCTGGAACCAGTTTCAGTGAGTTCCTGACCCCCAAATGGTGCCCCTCATGTCCCACACCCTTTGTGTGGCTCAGGGAGCTGTATTCAAGCTTTTCGGCTCTTCGCAACCGCAGTGGCATATCTAAAAGGCCACGTAAAGCCACCCTTCGTGGTTTTCATGGCCTTGCATGGTGTGAGGCAATGCAGCACAAGTCGCAGCATTGCCTCATACTGCGATGTGGAAGCATGCCATGGGCGTTAGGGTGGGTGTCCCCACGTAACACCCATGGCATTTGACGCATTCCCAGACTTATACCATTCTGTAAACCTGGGAATGCATCAAAAACCTACGCCTCCCCAAATGAGTCGTAGGGGAGGTGCAACAAGGAGAAATAACCTCCTCATTTTTTCCTCTTTCGATGTGTGCTGCATTCAGCAGCACACATAGAAGGAGGAAATGGCCTCCATTGATTGTTTTTGTGCAGGAAGGTGTCCTTACCTGCACAAAAACAATCATTCCCACAACGCAGACACTCTTGCACCATGGTGCAAGGGTGCTTGCATTGGTGCATGGCAGTCAATTGTGTGCCAGCACTGGGGAAGAGGACAGGAATACTCCACATCTCATATATAATGCACATTCCTTCACTTTTATTTTGACGTAGGGCAGCACAGCAAGAAGGCTTGCTGCGCTGCCCTATGCCAAAAGTTTGGAAATGAGGACCTGTGAGTTTTTGCCCAAGATGCTCACCTTAAGTAAGTGTACTATATGTTTTAAGTGGCTTTTGTACAGTTGCTCATTTGTGCATCACTCAACCCACTAGATTATGTCTGTGCTATATAAAACTGCAAATAAATAAATGCATAGTACACCAAGTTATTTTTTATAAATTTAGGTATTGATTAGTTTGGAACTGCTCCTCAAAATTCCAGTATTCACACTCACCTCTTTTGCATTTATGCTTGTTTCTCATGTGATGATACTGTCTGTGCTGCATGTGATACAAGTGGTGTGTGTGTTTTTTCCCCTATTTGCATATACTTCAAGGAGAACAAAATAAAGCTTGCCCTCCTGAGGAGTAAACTTTATCTGCTGGACATGATCCATAATCTGCTAGACCATATCTGCCAATCCCCTCTTGTGGCGGTGCCAGGACATCTTCATACGGGTCATCACTTTTAAAGCAAGTCACCATTTCCACCATTCCCTCTATCTGTCCCCTGCTCACAATTGTATATACCTGTCCACAGCACTTGTCCTTAGGAATTAGCCGTCAGCAATGAGAAATCCAAGGTTCTTCACTGATATCTCTGAGGCTATGGACTGTGTAGCCAATCTGGCGAGATTTTTGTGTATTGTAAAAACAGTGGACTCTTTGTTGGTTCAACGCTAAGCTATGTGCCATGCTGTGGTGCCTTTTATAGGCATGTTCTAGTTTTATAATTTTTTCTTATTTCATTCTATTTGAGCTGTACGTCACGCTGCCAATAGTAATGTATGTTTGCCAGGCACTGTATTCGTGGTTTGCACAGCATTTTCTGGTGCAGTCTCACATTTGTAGACTGTGATTTGGACCTGAATCCAATGGTAACAAATTCAGATGCGGGATGTTTGAAGATTTCAGAATGAATGGCATCCTGCCCTCTTTGTTCTTTTCATGGCATAGTGGACGTCTTGCTTGGCATAACTTCACAGAAAAGGCACCGGTGAGCAACAATGTCGTTATCTCGAAGAGTCATAGGTGTGCAATCGAAGGAACACACCTACTATTAACGCAAAACATCGTATACCTGCCCAGGGACACAGAAGTGAAAAAAAGTTGTGTAAATGAGCAAAATATTCGCACGGCACGTAACATCAAGTGCCATTTTTTTTTCTTTAAGAGTTGCGAGGCATTTATTAATGGTTTATCAACGTGACGATTGAGTAGGCTGAGGAACGAACATTTTCACATACAAAAACCTGCACTATCTTGAACCTTTTGAGGGATTATTGTGCAGACTGTAAGCCTTACAGTGTAAGGCCTGATAATTGTCATTTTATGCTGAAATGCATGTGTATCTCCCCCCTGCAGCACGAGGATGTGCCGTTCCCTTTCTTGCAGGTGTTATCTTCCACACCCACACTTCCCACTAAGCTTCCCAAGGTGTCATCCTGTGAACTTGCTAATTCAGCTGCTTTCCCTTGCCTTATTACAATTATTTATGGCTGCTGAAAACAGGGTTTTTTCAGCCTGAATGTGTTCATTGACTGTGCGTATGAAAGTATTCTTTCATAAAATACTGAAAGTGCAATAGTGATATTTGTTATGGCCTGCTATTGGTAGTGGTCACGGGTAAATTCTTTGTAAAAGCTTCCAAAATATTTGTTTTTATTTGCAGATGAACGGTTAGTTTATAGTGCCTAAAGGCCCCCATTGGCTTATGTCAGATGATAGATGAGTGAGAAGCCCATCGTTTCTTACCTCACCTGAGGGCCCGGGCTCAGGTTAGTGCTTAATATATTTAATGGCCTGTCTAAAATCCAAGTAGCATCACTGGTTATCGACTATTAATCCTATTAATAATGAATGCACCTGGTCATTCATCACTCTGGGCACAACACAATGCACAGGCAGGTCCATGTATACTCGAAATTGCACCAAAACTGACATTTCCGGCTTTCCTGCCAAAAAGTATTTCCTGCTACGGATTGTGTTTGTCGATTGCAGAAGAAAAACACTGAATCACCTCAATACACAGATGCACCAGTATCCCGGGTGATGAGCCCAACAGAGGATCTTGTCAGCATCAAAGATTCAGATTCATGACGCTATGGGGCCTATGCAGAAAAGCTTTTTGGAGTATAAATAGTACTACTCATGTACACCTCTTTTACACATTCTTAGATGTCTTTGTAAATTTACCCCAAAACACCTAAAATGTGAATATTCAAGAATATTCACATACTATCGGTGCAAATAGAAAACTCTGTGCCTTTTTTCACATTTACTAATCAGGAGTTGGATGCTGCTGGGACGATGCTCGAAGGCGTGGAAAAGAGCATAAAAGACTACTCCTGTAGTACTACTTCCCTTACTTATAAATACTTTTGTGAACCAGGCCCTGTGTCTCTTAAGTCGAGGGTGGAGGTCTTTTGTTGACCAGAATCGAAAACCTATCTAAGGGGCTCATTACGATGGCGGGCGGACATCAGTCCGCCCGCCATCGTTGCGGTGCCGGGACCGCCCGCAGGTAAGGCGGCGGTCCCACTGAGGGAATTAGGATGTGCCAGCCACTATGGCGGGCGCATCCAGGGCCCTGATCATTGCAAACAGTGCTGCTGGCTGCAGCACCGTTCGCAATGCCAAAATGCTAGTGCATTTCCATGCATAACGTGGCAGGCATCACGCGGTGCATGCCACCTTGTGCATGGAAATGTAGGGGGGTACCATGGGTACCCCCCCAGTGCACATACACCCTCCCCCCACACAGAGGGGGCCCGCAACGGCCAGCCATTCCATGGCGGTTCCACTGGTATGGAAAGGCTGGCTGACGCCAGCATTGTAATCTGGCGGTGCCTGCTAGGCACCGCCGCCATTTTACCCATGCTGACTGCTCCGCCAGGCAATCGTGACGATTGCCTGTGGCAGAAGCGTGGAGGGCGGTCTTTGCAACCGCCGCGGTCACAAAGCGAATCCACCCGCCATCCTAATGTGGCAGGGGAAATGTGAGTCAGATGGCGGAGGGACCGCCACCGCCGGCCCGGCGGTGGCGGTCTCTCCGCCATCATAATGAGCCCCTAAGTGCCTAGAAATGTGGGTTTCAAAGTTTGCATAATATCTGTTTTCCATGATACTAAAAAAAAAATCCTCACCTCCATATAGAGGACTGTGGAAATGCTGCACTTTTAATTTGACAAAGGCAAAACCATCCCAGCCTCATTACATATGTTGCCTTCTGTGAATTTTTTGGGTTAGGATAATCTGCTGAAGGGGATCTCGCACTGAGTTTACCTAGATATAGGAAATTCACCTTTCTGAGTGGTCGCCCTAGAGTTGAATTCTTTCAATGAACCCTATATTTTGCTGCTAAACAGTAGTAAACTGCCAGTGCTCTCCCTTTAAACATGGGTAAATTGGTATTTTCCTAATTGCTTGCTTATAAGTCCCTAGGGGAATATTTCTGAGCCTTTTGCACCGCCAGAGAGTCACCTTTTATGACGCCCCGGCGTGGCTTTGAATGGCCTCATAGATATGGAGTAAAGCCAGGCAGCGCAAATCTCTGCATTGCACCATGGTGCAAGGGTGCCTGCGTTGGTGCTAGGCTGCTGAAACGGTGCCAGTGCAGGGGGAAAGGACAAGAATGCACTCTTTTGAATAAATACAGTGCATTCCTGCCCTTTCACTTTGATGTAAAGCAGCACAGCAAGGTGACTTGCTGCGCTGCCCTACGCCATATCTCCATAAATGAGGTCCCTAGTTTATAGTCCCCAAGAAACCTTTACCCCATTGGTCAGGGCATGGCCAGGAGTCACCCCACCTCCCTAGTTCACCCTAAAGGGGAAAAGTTGAGGAAGACCCCACACTCACAGAAATCCATTATTTACCTAGAATAAGTAACGAGGTAAAGAGGTAGACAAGATAATGAGTAAATGGAAACACGAGTAGGATAACCAAAATGGCCGCCGAAGTAAGACAAGGCAGATATTAAGTAACGCTCTAGACCAGAGGTCTTCAAACTTTTTGATGCCTAGACCCCCTTGTCAAACATTTTAGGCGTAAGGACCCCCTTCTGACCAAAAATTTGAGAACCTGGTACTCATCATCATCAACAACCATAAACGCCCCAAATTCCCACAGCAAATAATTTTGACGGTGGGGAAATAATATTAAACAGTGTTTAGCAAACCAAAGGTCAGTGAGCGTGGGGGTGTAGTCAAAGGTGTAGCTAAAAACAAAGAGCCTCATTTATGAGGAATTGGCGTAGGGCAGCACCGCAAGTCTTCTTGCGGCGCAGCCCTACGCCAATATTAAAGGGCAGGGATGCACCGTATTTATAAAATACGGTGCATTCCTGTCCTTTTCCCTTGCGTTGGTGCACAAATTGCTGCCTAGCAGCAACATAGGCAGAATTGTTTTTGTACAGGAAGGGGCACCTTCCTTCACAAAAAACTATCCAGGGGGGCGCTAGAGAGCTGGAGGACAAGATGGCTGCACCTTAGGGAGGCTCTGTCAGCCCGGGAGCAGAATCCTTCACTATCCTGCGCACACAGGGCGCCTATTAGCTCCGCAATCATAGATAAATGTTGTAAGCTCAGCGAGTGACAGGGAAGCCGCGTTGGAGCTCCCGCGATGCTGCTGCTACAGACATAACGGCCAGCTCCTCAACCCGGCTTGTTTCTACGAGGCAGGCAGTAAAATGGCGGAGACCGGGCGCTGATAGGAGAGGCCTGGGCCCTTGAGCAACTCCGCTCCGCTACCGAGTGCCCTCGTCCACAAATTGCTGCGTTTGCTGTGCACCGGAGCCCGCTGACGGAAGCTGCGGCGGAGGCCTGGCGCGACTAAATCCCCTGGCTGTAATCCGACAGTGACGCAGGCCCGAGCGACTGCCGACGATCTGCTGCGCCCGTGAGCTGCCCCGATAGGGCTGTCGGAGCTGCGCACCTCCTAGAAGCGGAGGGCACGCAATCCTGCCTGAAAGACTGCACCCCACTGGCAGCCTAATCACTACCTATACAAATTGATGTGCACCAGCACCTCAGGCGGGCCTGGCGTGCTCATATAGCCTGGCTTGTAAATAAATGTGAGCGGGCTGGAGATTTGTGATGCTACTGGGGAGTTGCCCTGAGTGTACTCGCCTGACATAACTGGGCGCCATAGAATCCTGTCTTGGTTGGCGTTCAGGCGCGGGACTGCATTGCCTTCCTGAACCCTGCTCTATTGCACTACGGCCCTGCGTGGGGCATGCAGGCCTCTAATGCCAGCGGGCTACACCGAGACCCTACACACTGCATGGTGGAGCCACGGGGCACACACACACTGCGGTGAGCGCTGCGCCTCTTGAGACAAAAAGAAGATACTCAACATTGTGTGAGGCGCGAACAAAGACTGAGCTACAGCGATCCGGACACCCGGGGAGGTGCCGTCCCTGCTTGCCACTCAGTAGAACCCCTACATATCAGTCCCGCTGCTGTTGTGGCGATAGGAGCAGGAACCCCACACAAAGCCCATGGAACACCTCCTTGATGCACAGTAAGGCAACGCAGTGACTTGCGCTGCTATGTCTTACTCCATTACTATGAGGCCATGCAAAGCCATGCAGGGTGACTTTGCACTGCCTCATAGGTATGGTTGAGACGCTTGCACCACCGGAGCGTCAAAAAAAGTGATGCTCTGGTGATGCAAGCCACTCATAAATAAGCCCCAAAATATTCTGTACGTTTTTTAGGTCTTTCACCATCAGGTATCTACATTAAATAATAGGCAGCGTAAATGAAAAATAAATAAAAAAAGTTGTTACTCAGTGGGAAATGCACTGTAGTACATTATGAAACTTCTATTAGTTGATGCACTGCAAAGGTCTGTGTGTAACCAGAGAGCCACAGAATTAAATCTTGATTGGTGCAGTGGAGAATAGTGATGTGTATTTTTAGTGCTACGGGGTCACAGACTGTGACAGAAAGCACTGTGAATATGTAAGTCAATATTTTATACTTGCATTACACACATTGTAAGATAGAATGCAGCAAAACGTGCAAATAGTTTTACTATAAAATGGTGCTTCCAAAATGTAGATTTTAGGAATACCAGAGCGTATGTAATGCAATTTTGTTTTTACATAAGTGTCCCTTCAACACGTCTTTAGGGGCACTAAGGGCTGTGTAAATGCAGTTAAAATTAAAAGCAAGCACTTTCCAACCCAGTTGTTAACGCTTTGCACTTCCACTCAATAAAACAAATCTTTTTCATCACATTTGATCAATTAAAACCAGAACCACTCCCTAGCATCCTTTACACTTGCAGATTAACTGATAAGGCACATTTGCATTTCCTTCAGGCATGCAGCTGATAATGATCTAAATTAGCCGTCCGGCTGTCTTTTTCCAAAAGGAAAGCAAAGGTTTTAGATTGCAGGGACAAGTGAAGCTGGGGAATGCGCGACCCCCTTCCAAGGACTCCACGGCCCCCCTGGGGGTCGCGCCCCACAGATTGAAGACCTCTGCTCTAGACGGAGCATAAGAGACGCGCACAGGAAATGATGCGGCAGGTTGAGGAAACACCTTATAGATGGCGTCCAGCACCCGATGGAGCATATCTATGGAGGATATCGGATGGCAGACAAGTAACGTAACAACCCTGACGAAGGGATTATTTTTAGCAAACAGAGGGGGCGGACAAATGTCTCAATAGATAGAAATGTGGGGGCTAAGAATAGGGTCCCTCTGCATCAGGAGTCACGTAGGGTGCACAAGGCAAAGAACGAAGGGGGCTCGTAGGTTAACTTTGCAATTGAAATAGGTTACAGGAAAGTGAATGCGCCAAATATCAAACTGAACTTAATTATTTGAAAGCGAATATCATCTACCGACCCGGGGGAGGTGGCAAATTTCCCCTTGGGAAGTGAACCCTGTATCGGAAGTCTTACAAAGAAGGCCCCTCAAGAGGAAAAGGGGCGTACTTAAAAGTCAGACTGATGACACAAGAGAGGGTAATGAAGAAATTACACTCTTTGGAGGGAAGAGTAACATATTGGGGAAATGACATAAAAAGAGGCAGAAGGCTTGTTACTGCAATTCTCATCTGATGACAATATACTTATCGCAAACTAATGCTGAATTGTATTATACTAGGCCTGGGCGGTGAACTTCGCTCCGTTCGCAGAGTTTGCAGAGTTTTCTGCACTCCGCACTCCGCGGAGCTCGCAGAGTGCAGAAAACTCCGCTTCGCGATGTGCAGCGGAGTTTTTTCCCCGCTCGCGATCGCGAATGGTAAGTTAGCAGCAGGAGTACCAGCACAAACTGCAGTTCGCACTGCACTCCGCCACTCGCTGAACTTCGCGGAGTTTATTTGTAACTTCGCGGAGTTCCGCGTAGCAAAACTCCGCGAACTACGCCCAGGCCTGTATTATACCACAGT
This sequence comes from Calotriton arnoldi, assembly GCA_963921515.1. NCBI lineage: Eukaryota > Metazoa > Chordata > Amphibia > Caudata > Salamandridae > Calotriton > Calotriton arnoldi. The sequence goes on from CAWUFW010011988.1 coordinate 48,851, forward strand.
GTGTGACTAAGGGAGACGTTCCCACCACTACCCCGGTTTCAGACTGATACAATTAAACTCGGGTAAGAGAATTTGACTAACAAGAATGTGCATGAAGTAGAATAAAGCTTTATGAGTTTGCACACGGCGAGATGAGAAAGGAAGTTGGTTCTGGATGTGTGTTTACCTGTGAGAGCATGTGTAGAATAAATAATGCACAGTGAATAAAAAAATCATACTGTGAGTTTTTCTTAAGATAATTATAAATGAGAGAAAACAAAAAAGTAGGGAGCTGCTGAAACATGGGAAGTAGAGGTGACTAAAAAATGTCTTTCCCTTGTAGGATATTCCCAAGATAAGAGGGAAAATCAGAGGAAAGAGGAGAAAATAACCCCAAAATAACACCTGAAAAATAAGGTACTGTATATAGGGGAGGGAAATGACAAGCCCAAAGAAGTAGAAGGGATCCTAATCCTTAGGAAGGCTGGTAGACACATGAGGGGCTCAGCGAAGGCCGAAATATCTTGATTGAATAACACTAAATTTAAGGGGGTACGGATACTAAAAAACAAGTATATCCTCGAGATACTGATTTTAACCCTGCCAGGTGAAGTTAAAGAATAAAGATTAATTCAACATTTACCTAGGTAGTTTTAATCACTCTTTTTGTGTTGAGAGGATCCCAATCCCACTAGGAATAGAGGGTTGGATTCGATCCCCTCATTTGTTGTGGTTTTAAAATAAATTTGCTCCGTTAAATGACGTTGGTCTGCATCTGGATATCGATGCAGCCCTATGATGAAGCATGACACTATCTAGTGTGTGAGGGCAGTATTAAAAACCAGGTAGTTTTTCTAAAATGGGAAAATAAGCAGCACCCAGGGACAGATTGGTCCTATTGAAATCCCATTTCCCTTTTCGTTGTGAGTGTGTAGGTTAAGAAGGGAGAGTAAAGGGAAAGGTAGAGAATCTCTCACCCCCACCCCGGGTGGGTGTGTGTGTGTTGAAAAAAAATGACTAGTTTTCCCACCTGTCAGGCTGGACAGTGTGGGAGGGCTTTGTCCTCCATTCGGGACAAGTTAATTACATATCAAGGGCGGTGAAGCCTTTGAGGCTCACCGCCTTGATTACTCTTTCATTAGCCAGCCTGGGAGGGCGGAGGTGTGACCTCCGTCCTGCCCAGGCACTTTGTCTCCCATCCTGTGGACGTGCTAGCACATCCCAGCAGGATGGCAGACTCTTATCTTGGCAGCAAACGGCTCGGGAAGCCTGTCAAGGCACTGGGCAACTGTATCCTAGGGGGGCACCCACTCAGGGTGGCACCCCTGTGCATGCCAGCTCACCCTCGACACAAGAATTGAGTTGTGGGTGAAAAAGCTAATTTGTTTTCACCACACACGACACAATGCTGTTGTTTCATAATGGAGCTGGCTACCTCTAGTTTTCTTGGCAGCCAGCCCATATTACTCTATGGATCGCAAGTCACTTACAGTAAAAACGTGCTTTACCGAGTTACTGTAGGGATATATATGTATAAACATATATATGCACACCTTTAATATAATGCACTCTATCTCCTGGACCTAGGAGGACAACATTAAGAGTGACTTACTTATATTAAGGCAGTGGTGTGGCTCTGTAGCACATGGTGTGTGTGCAGAGTTACTCTCGAGCAGATAGGCTGCGCATGCAGGGCTGCAATGACAGACCTGTAGACACAATTTTATTTGGGCCACCCAGGGTGGTACAATACTGTGCTGCAGCGCTGGTGACCCCAATACCACCCGTGCCCTGGGTACCCCTGGTACCATATAATAGGGACTTATAAGGGTGCAAAGTAGCTTGCCAATTGGGTGTTCCAATAAGCATCACTTTTAGGGGAAAAACCACGAGCACTAGGCCCTGGCTAGCAGGTCTCAGTGCATGATCAAAGTAAAAAAACAGCATCTAGCAGTCTAAAATGGGGCAAGTGTGGGGGGCATTTGCAAAGAAGCCCGTTTTAGATGTGGGTTGCTAGGTTTGTAGAGGAGTAGAGCGAGAAGTTAATTAGGTAATAATTAATTAACAATTATTTTTTAATGTATTATTAGTTATTTCATTGATTACTAATTACATAAATTGTGTAATTGTGTAATAATCATATATTTTGCTATATTGTAGTTGCAGGCCACTGGGTGTGTAGGGGTATATGGTGGGAATTTCATTAAGTAATAATTAATTAAGAATGAATTAGTAATTTATTATTAATTATTGAATTGATTATAATCATGTAAATTGTGTAATAATGCTATAATTTTGTTGTGTTTTAGGTGTGGGCTGATGGTGTTGTAGGGATGTAAGGTGGAAAGTTAATTAATATAATTAATTAACAATAAATTATGTTTACTAATACTTAATTATTAATTATTTATTACAATTATTTAACACTTAATAATTAGTATTTAACTAGTCATTGTTACTTATGTAATTTATTGTCAATTATGTAAAATATGTTATACTTATTTATTTTAGTTCTATTTTTAGTGGGGGTTGCTAGGATTATAGGGGTATAGGGTGGCAAGGTAATTAAGTTGAATTGAAAATTCAATATTACATTGTTTATGAAATGTGAAAATTGGTTAATATTTTTTTAATTTTTTTTAATATATGTGTATTTTATGTTAAGTATAATGTTTATATTTAGAGTTTTATTTTTTTCCTAAATTAATAGGGTTATTCAAATATGTAATGTGGTTCAAGTGAAGTAGTTTACCTACTGTTGCTTAGACTGGAGTGGGAATAGTAGATTTAACCCCATTGAAGTCCATCTATTTCCCTACTGTAGCACAGACTGAAGTGGGAATAGTAAATGTAAGCCCTCTGAAGTCCAATGCTTTCCCTACTGTTGCACAGACTGGAGTGGGAATAGTAAATTTTACCCTCTGAAGTCCAGTGCTTTCCCTACTCTTGCACAGACTGGAGTAGGAATAGTAAATTTTACCCCTCCGAAGTCCAATGATTTACCTACTGTTGCACAGACTGCAGTGGGTATAATATATGTAACACCTCCAAAGTCCTGCATTTTCTCTACTGTTGAATAAACTGGAGTATCTATTATTTCCAGACTCCAATACATTTCCTAATATTGGTGGTTACACATATTTATTATTAATATTTATTTTTAATTTTAAAATTATAGTATTTGTACATATTTTTATTTGTTTTTACATTATTAGAAAAATTTTTGTAATTTGTTTTAATGTTTTATATTGTATTTGTTTGGAAATTTAGTTAGTGTTTTGAAATTGAATTGTTGATATTTTTCTGTTTTGTGTATATATATGTCACAACACAAGAAAATAAAGATGTTCACTCAGAACACAGTGCAGTAGAACAGGGGACTTACTCCAATGTTATGTTATGTTACAAAATTCTTATAAAGCGCACGTACACCGATTGGTTTCATGGCGCTGCTCTAAGAGGTACCGGGGCCCAGTTGAATTACTCATATGCTTGTCTAAACAGCCAAGTCTTGAGGAGCTTCCTGAAGCTCAAGAGGTCGGTGCAGGATCTAATTTCAGAGGGAAGGGAATTCCAGTATCTGGGTGCCAGTACTGCGAACCTACCACCGCCCTGACGCTTCAGTTTGAAGGAAGGTATTGTCAGGAAGTGCTTGTGAGCTGAGTGCAGGTTACACGTGGGTGTATGCCTTTGAATAAGGCTGTCAATGAATTTAGGACTCCTGCCATTCAGGGATTTAAAGATGAGGCAGCCTACCTTAAAGGCGCATCGCTGTGGGATGGGGAGCCAGTGGAGCTTCCTCATAGGAGGGGTGACATGTTGCCACTTAGGTTGCTGAAAGATCAGTCTAGCCGCCTGGTTCTGCACTAGTTGTAGTAGTTTGGTTAAATATAGTGGGATGCCAAAGTACAAAGAGTTGGCGTAGTCTATATGAGACATGACCATGGCTAGAAGAACCTGTATCAGTGCTTCCTGAGTGAGAAATCTACTGATCTTTCTTATTTTCCTTAACTGGAAGAAGCAAGTTGAGATTACTGAACCAATTTGAGTCTTCATTGTGAGTTCACAATTAATTGTTACCCCAAAACTTTTAGCTGCAGGAGATGGGGTGGGGGAGGACCCCAGTTCAGTTGGCCAAAAGTGTGGGCTCCAAGGATTATGGGTACCCCCCGTTAGGACCAGTTCAGTCTTTTCCGGGTTGAGTTTTAAGTGATTGCTGTTCATCCAACTGCGGATGTGCAGCATAGTAGTCTGGAATTCAAGGACCGATTCAGAAGAGTTGCTAATGGTGAACATTAGTTGGAGGTCGTCTGCATAGTTGAAGGTGAAAAGTTTCTCTCTTTCAAGGACCGGATCAATGGGAGGAGATAGAGGTTAAACAGATGAGGAGATAGTGAGGAGCCCTGCAGACTCCATATGTGGTCCTCATCTTTGGTGCCATAAACTGGGCTATGCGGACCGACTGGGAGCGGTCTTACTGGAATGAACTAATCCAGCTAAGAGCCGATCCCTGGATACCTGCATCCCTGACACGGTCGACCAAGATGCCGTGGTCGACTGTGTCAAAAGCTGCAGAGAGATCCAGCAGTAGCAGGCCCCTGTCGGCCTCCTTCCGGAGAGTGTCCAACACCATCAATATCACAGCCTCCGTTGAGTGTGCGGGACGGAACCCTGCTTGATGAGGGTCAAGATATTCAGACTGCTCAATGAAGCAGAGAGGCATTTGGCCACATGAGTTTCTAAACCTTGGCCCAAGTATGGGAGCAAGGAGATCGGGTGATAGTTCATCAGAATCTGGGGATCAGCCCCTGGTTTCTTCAGGAGGGGGATAACAATTGCCTCTTTAAAGGCCCTGGGGACATAGCCCTGAGATAGTGACTCATTCAAAAGGGAGAGGGCTGGTCCAGGAAGAGCAGTGAAAGCTTCCTTTAAAATGTGGGGCAGGCAGCAGTCCCTGGGTGATCCAGATTTTACCTTGGACAAAAGGTCCAGGAATACCTGGTTACTTATTGCCGGGAATTGATCGAGAGAACAAGGGTTTTTCGGCGTTATAGGAAATACCTCAGGGGTAGGGCATGTAGGGATGCTAGCTTTGATTGTAGTAATCTTATCAATGAAAAAGGTATTCAAGGAGTTGCATAGTGTTTGAGGAGGCATAGCTTTTATTGTGACTCTGTCAGGGTTGGACAGTTTGTTAACGATCGAGAAGATTTCCTTTGATCTATTAGCGCACGTGATACCTAGACCTCCGGTCCAGGCTAGCACTCTCCCCGGCAGCTCCGCCTCACCGCCGCAGCCTCGAGTCCTCAGCTGAGCAGGGTTCGCGCCTGCAGCCCGCCAGTCTCTAGTGCTACTCGTAACTTGACTCACTCATATTTTTCTTTTCACTGTAACTTGACTCACTCGTATTTTTCAGTTTCACTGTACTGTGCCTGATTGTGTTCTCCTGCTGATCGTTTTTCTCCCCTTGATTTAGTTTCAGTGCTCGTTTCCCTCCGCCCGGTTTTCCCACTGCTGCTGCCCCTGGGGCCCCTCCCACACCGTCACAGCCCCTGCTCCTGCCTCCCACCTCGGATCCCGCCCCCTCCCCTACTCATGGCGACCGCTGCGGGGGACCGCGCGTGATACTTAGACCTCCGGTCCAGGCCAGCACTCTCCCCGGCAGCTACGCCTCACCGCCGCAGCCTCGAGTCCTCAGCTGAGCAGGGTTCGCGCCTGCAGCCCGCCAGACTCTAGTGCTACTCGTAACTTGACTCACTCGTATTTTTCTTTTCACTGTAACTTGACTCACTCGTATTTTTCTGTTTCACTGTACTGTGCCTGATTGTGTTCTCCTGCTGATCGTTTTTCTCCCCCTGATTTAGTTTCAGTGCTCGTTTCCCTTCACCCGGTTTTCCTGCCGCTGCTGCCCCTGCGGCCCCTCCCACCCCATCACAGCCGCCGCTCCTGCCTCCCACCTCGAATCCCGCCCCCCTCCCCTACTTATGGCGACCGCTGGCGTGCCGAAGGCACGCCTAAGGCAAGCCCGTCTGTGCCCGTCCGCAACCCGACCGCGACCAGCGCCAAGAACCCTGGCTCTCCTAGACCCCACCGCTACGACTCAACCACCCTCCACGCACTCAACCTCGGAAGACACGCCGACTGCGCGAGATCCTCGCCAAACACCACCCATGGACAGTTCTCGTGCAGACCCTGCCACAGATCCTTCACCATCGACATAGCTCCCACCACCACCGAACGCCCGCCTGATGCACGCACCAGCAAAACCCTGAGCTGCATCCTCCTCAACGTGCGCTCCCTGCATCAACATGCCGTAGAAATCTGGGACCTGATCGACACCCTCTCGACCGACGTCACCTTCTTCACGGAAACCTGGACAAATGCCTCCTCCGGCCCCGACATCGCCACTGCCATCCCCGATGGCTACAAGATCCAGAGAAAAGACCACCCCCACGGCCCAGGTGGAGGACTCGCAATCGCACACAAGACCCCCTCCGACTCTCCACATCCAGCACGAGTGACCCCCACTCCAACATAGAACACCTCCACTTCCAGATCCTGACCAGCCCCAGGACCACGCTACGCGGCACCCTCATCTACAGACCGCCAGGACCTCGCACCCAGCCCGCGACTGCCATCGCCGAGCTCGTCGCACCCCTCGCCATCACCTCCACTGACTACATTCTACTCGGGGACCTGAACTTCCACCTCGACAACGGCAGCGACCCCGACTCCACCACTCTCCTCGACAACCTCGCCAACCTCGGACTGAAGCAGCTGGTCAACATGCCCACCCACAGAGCTGTACACACACTCGACCCCATCTTCGCAGGAGGGAAAAACATCTGCTTCAGCCACACCTCCGAGCCCCCATGGACGGACCACCACTGCGTCCATTTCACCTTCAACACCACCACCGCACCCAAGCCCGCCCCACACACGCCACGACGGAACTGGAGCAAAGTCACAGAGGAACACCTCAACACCACCCTCCTCCAAAACCCCCCCTGTGCCACTACCGACAACAACGCCGCAGCCATAGGATTTCACCGATGGATCTCCTGCTGCGCCGACAAGCTCGCTCCCCTCCGCCACCCCGCCAAGCAACGCCCTCTGAAGGCCGCCTGGTTCACCACAGAACTACAAGAAGCCAGACGCGCCTGCAGACGCCTAGAGAAAACCTGGCGAAACCAGAAAAACATGGAAGCACAGAACAACCACAGGAGCACCCTGAAGGAATACCACCAGCGCATAAGAGACACCAAACGGACCTTCATAAGAGACAAAGTCCAGACCAACGCTACCAACGCCAAGGAACTGTTCAATGTCATACAGCAGTTTGCAAAGCCCGCCAGCGAAGCCACGGACATCGCACCTTCACAGGAACTCTGTGACAAACTCAGCTCCTACTTCCATCTGAAGATCAAGGCCCTCTACGACAACTTCAGCGAACCAGCACCGGACACCACCTCCCCTCCCACCGCTGCCGATAAGCCAACCATCATGACCTGGGATCCCGCCACCGTCGAAGACATCTCCGCAACCATGAAGAAAACCCACTCAGGAGCCCCAACGGACCCCTGCCCACCGCACATATTCCACAGGGCCTCCGCCGCCATCGCACCCGAACTAGGACAGACCATAAACGCCTCCTTCAGATCCGGAATCTGCCCAGACGACTGGAAGCGGGCAGAGGTTAAACCCCTCCTCAAGAAACCTACGGCCGACCCTACGGACCTGAAGAACTACCAGCCCATCTCTCTCCTCCCCTTCGCGGCCAAAGTCACCGAGAGACTTGTAAACGCCCAGCTGACCGCCTTCATCGAAGAGAACTCCATCCTAGACGCCTCCCAGTCTGGATACCGCAGCAACCACAGCACTGAGACCGCCCTCCTCGCCGCCACTGACGACAACTGCATCCTACTCGACCAGGGACACACTGCGGCCCTCAACCTTCTAGACCTCTCCGCAGCCTTTGACACTGTCTCACATCGCACTCTCGCAGCCAGACTCCACGACGCAGGGATACAAGGAACCTCCCTCGACTGGATCCAATCCTTCCTCTCAGGCAGAACCCAGAGGATCAGACTCCCTCCCTTCCTCTCCAAACCCATCGATATCAACTGCGGAGTACCCCAGGGATCATCTTTCAGCCCCACGCTTTTCAACATCTACATGGCCCCCCTCGCCGCCATCGTCAGACAGCATGGGCTCAGTATCGTATCCTACGCCGACGACACCCAGCTCATCCTCTCACTCACGAAGAATCCAGAAGACACCAAACTCTGCTTCCAGGAAGGAATGAAGAACGTGGCAGCCTGGATGAAAGACAGCTGTTTGAAGCTCAACTCAGAGAAGACCGAGGTCCTCATCCTCGGACCCTGCACCTCCGCCTGGGACAACACCTGGTGGCCCTCCACCCTCGGGAACACACCCACCCCACCGGACCACGCACAAAACCTCGGCATCATCCTGGACTCCTCCCTCTCCATGAACCGCCAGATCAACGCTGTGGCCTCCACTAGCTTCAACTGCCTGCGCATCCTCCGCAAGACCTACAAATGGATCCCCCCCGACTGCAGAAGGACCGTCACCCACGCGCTCATAAGCAGCAGACTGGACTACGGCAACGCCCTCTAAGCCGGAATCAACAGAACTCTTCTACACCAACTCCAAACCATCCAGAACGCTGCAGCTAGACTCGTCCTTGGTACACCGTGTCACGAACACATGACCCAACACCTATGAAGCCTCCACTGGCTCCCCATCGAGAAAAGGGTCACCTTCAAACTCCTCACCCACGCCTACAAATCCCTCAACAACATAGGACCCAAATACCTCAATGAGAGAGTATCTTTCCACGTGCCCAAGAGGAACCTCCGCTCCGCCGACCTCGCCCTGGCGGAGGTCCCCCGCATCCGCAGAAACAGAACGGGCGGGAGATCCTTCTCCTACATCGCAGCCAAGACCTGGAACGAGCTCCCGGTGAACATCAGACGCTCCCCGACCCTGCACACTTTCAGGAAGGACCTCAAGACCTGGCTCTTCGACCGATCCGGAGCCGCCCCCCCCCCCCAGCGCCTTGAGACCCTCACGGGTGAGTAGCGCGCTTTACAAACCCCTGATTGATTGATTGATTGATTGATTGAGTGGAGGTCAGAATTTTTTAAGAGAAATAGGCGGCCTTGGAGGTCAAGATAGCTTTTTTGTAATCTTTCATAGCAGCTAAGTTAATCCCTTTTTCCTCAGGCGAGTAATTGCATCTCCACTTCCTTTCAGATTGCCAAAGGGCTAATTTATGAGCTTTTAGGTCAGTGGAGAACCATCTCTGTGCTTCGTGGCGCTGGGCTAGGTTTATTTTCCTAAGGGGTGCATGTTTATTGTTAGCTGCTAATAGTCAAGCTTTTCAATTTTCCTCGCTGAGGTTAATAGATGATTGATTGGACGGGGCTGTGTTGGCCAATGTGTTGTGGAAAAGATTTTTATTAATGCCATTCCAACTCCTTGCCATCCCCCCTTCAATAGTGGGGTTTTTGGCCATAGTGATATTATTGCTGGTGAACTTTATTAAATATTGGTCAGACCATGTGCAGGGAGAGACCGACAGTGCAGACATGACAAGATTGGCTGTCCATACCTGATCAAGTGTGTGCCCTTTAATATGTGTGGCAGAGGATACCTGCTGATTGAGGTTTAATCCTGTAAGTAGGTCGGTTAGCTCAGCGGAATGGGGCCCATCCAATGTGTCGTTTGCCCAGTAGTTAAAATCCCCGGTCAGCAGGATTTTAGCGTGGTTAGTTATTAGGTGGGCTACCTGTTTGCCCAGGGATTGGGGAAACAAAGGCATGCTCTGAGGGGGCCTGTAGAGCAATGCACAAATTAGGGGGGCTGAGTCCGATTCCAGTTTGATTACAAGATTGTCTTCTGAAGGTAGACCTAACGGGGTTAATGCAGTAAATTTTAGATCATGGCGTATAATGGCGGCTATTCCTCCACCCACTTTTCCTGGCGGGCGATTAGCTTGGAGGATATAGTAGTCATTAGGTAGTGCGGCCAAAATGTCAGGGGTGGATTCCTGTGAGAGCCAGGTTTCTGTTAGCAAGACGATGTCTGGTCGCTCTGAATCCAGTAAAAGAAATATGTCCAACTTATGTTTTACCAGAGAGCGGGTATTTAGGTAAAGGGTAGATAGCGCTGGAGGCCTGTATCTATCCTGTGTCAGGGTGTGTCCTGTATTATAGGGGGAGCGTACAAGTTCAGGGAAGGAGGCTCCGGTTACCATAATCCCATTCTTAAACAGGCTAAGGCCAGTGGAGGGATTAAGTGGGTATTTACCGGTATGAAGCTGTTTGAGTTCCAATGAAGAATAGGCTATAGTTTGGGTATAATAACTGGCCCCCGGCCGCGGACGTCAGCGGACGGGCGCAGACGGGCTTGCCTTTGGCGCACCGCCGGCTCGTCCGCTGCGCTCCCGCGCTGCTACCAGCATTAAATGGCTGGTTGCAGCCTTGGCTCCTCCCCCCGCCCTCAGTGATTGGTTGCCCCTCATGGGCATCAGACCAGGAAGTAGCTGGGAAGCCTGAGCCGATACCGCAAAAGCAGACTCTCGGAATAAGGCGGTAAGAATTTAAAACCACATCAGATTCAATACAATTTTAAAATCGAGTCATATTTAAAAATAGTTCCACAAGGCAGCGGCACTGTCCTAGAGTGCCCGCTCCCGCGCTGCTACCGGCATTAAATGGCTGGTTGCAGCCTTGGCTCCTCCCCCCGCCCTCAGTGATTGGTTGCCCCTGATGGGCATAAGACCAGGAAGTAGCTGGGAAGCCTGAGCCAATACCACAAAAGCAGACTCTCGGAATAATGCGGTAAGAATTTAAAACCACATCAGATTCAATACAAATTTTAAATCGAGTAATATTTAAAAATATTTCTACAAGGCAGCGGCACTGTCCTAGAGTTCCCGCTCCCGCGCTGCTACTGGCATTAAATCGCCGGTTGCAGCCTTGGCTCCTCCCCCCACCCTCAGTGATTGGTTGCCCCTGATGGGCGTCAGACCAGGAAGTAGCTGGGAAGCCTGAGCCTTCATTCTCCATTAAGCAAATTCCTCAGTATGAGGGGGGTGACAAGACTCTAGGTACATATTGGATTTGGACACCAAGAGCCAGTGCTCAACTTGGATGAAGAACTCCAGTGCTTTCCCTACTCTTGCACAGACTGGAGTAGGAATAGTAAATTTTACCCCTCCGAAGTCCAATGATTTACCTACTGTTGCACAGACTGCAGTGGGTATAATATATGTAACCCCTCCAAAGTCCTGCATTTTCTCTACTGTTGAATAAACTGGAGTATCTATTATTTCCAGACTCCAATACATTTCCTAATATTGGTGGTTACACATATTTATTATTAATATTTATTTTTAATTTTAAAATTATAGTATTTGTACATATTTTTATTTGTTTTTACATTATTAGAACATTTTTTGTAATTTGTTTTAATGTTTTATATTTTATTTGTTTGGAAATTTAGTTAGTGTTTTGAAATTGAATTGTTGATATTTTTCTGTTTCGTGTATATATATGTCACAACACAAGAAAATAAAGATGTTCACTCAGAACGCAGTGCAGTAGAACAGGGGACTTACCCCAATGTTATGTTATGCTACAAAATTCTTATAAAGCGCACGTACACCGATTGGTTTCATGGCGCTGCTCTAAGAGGTACCGGGGCCCAGTTGAATTACTCATATGCTTGTCTAAACAGCCAAGTCTTGAGGAGCTTCCTGTAGCTCAAGAGGTCGGTGCAGGATCTAATTTCAGAGGGAAGGGAATTCCAGTATCTGGGTGCCAGTACTGCGAACCTACCACCGCCCTGACGCTTCAGTTTGAAGGAAGGTATTGTCAGGAAGTGCTTGTGAGCTGAGTGCAGTTTACACGTGGGTGTATGCCTTTGAATAAGGCTGTCAGGGTTCGCGCCTGCAGCCCGCCAGTCTCTAGTGCTACTCGTAACTTGACTCACTCATATTTTTCTTTTCACTGTAACTTGACTCACTCGTATTTTTCAGTTTCACTGTACTGTGCCTGATTGTGTTCTCCTGCTGATCGTTTTTCTCCCCTTGATTTAGTTTCAGTGCTCGTTTCCCTCCGCCCGGTTTTCCCACTGCTGCTGCCCCTGGGGCCCCTCCCACACCGTCACAGCCCCTGCTCTTGCCTCCCACCTCGGATCCCGCCCCCCTCCCCTACTTATGGCGACCGCTGCGGGGGACCGCGCGTGATACCTAGACCTCCGGTCCAGGCCAGCACTCTCCCCGGCAGCTCCGCCTCACCGCCGCAGCCTCGAGTCCTCAGCTGAGCAGGGTTCGCGCCTGCAGCCCGCCAGTCTCTAGTGCTACTCGTAACTTGACTCACTCGTATTTTTCTTTTCACTGTAACTTGACTCACTCGTATTTTTCTGGTTCACTGTTTTGTGCCTGATTGTGTTCTCCTGCTGATCGTTTTTCTCCCCCTGATTTAGTTTCAGTGCTCGTTTCCCTCCGCCCGGTTTTCCTGCCGCTGCTGCCCCTGCGGCCCCTCCCACCCCATCACAGCCCCCGCTCCTGCCTCCCACCTCGAATCCCGCCCCCCTCCCCTACTTATGGCGACCGCTGGCGTGCTGAAGGCACGCCTAAGGCAAGCCCGTCTGTGCCCGTCCGCAACCCGACCGCGACCAGCGCCAAGAATCCTGGCTCTCCTAGACCCCACCGCTATGACTCAACCACCCTCCACGCACTCAACCTCAGAAGACACGCCGACTGCGCGAGATCCTCGCCAAACACCACCCATGGACAGTTCTCGTGCAGACCCTGCCACAGATCATTCACCATCGACATAGCTCCCACCACCACCGAACGCCCGCCTGATGCACGCACCAGCAAAACCCTGAGCTGCATCCTCCTCAACGTGCGCTCCCTGCATCAACATGCCGTAGAAATCTGGGACCTGATCGACACCCTCTCGACCGACGTCACCTTCTTCACGGAAACCTGGACAAATGCCTCCTCCGGCCCCGACATCGCCACTGCCATCCCCGATGGCTACAAGATCCAGAGAAAAGACCACCCCCACGGCCCAGGTGGAGGACTCGCAATCGCACACATGACCCCCTCCGACTCTCCACATCCAGCACGAGTGACCCCCACTCCAACATAGAACACCTCCACTTCCAGATCCTGACCAGCCCCAGGACCACGCTACGCGGCACCCTCATCTACAGACCGCCAGGACCTCGCACCCAGCCCGCGACTGCCATCGCCGAGCTCGTCGCACCCCTCGCCATCACCTCCACTGACTACATTCTACTCGGGGACCTGAACTTCCACCTCGACAACGGCAGCGACCCCGACTCCACCACTCTCCTCGACAACCTCGCCAACCTCGGACTGAAGCAGCTGGTCAACATGCCCACCCACAGAGCTGTACACACACTCGACCCCATCTTCGCAGGAGGGAAAAACATCTGCTTCAGCCACACCTCCGAGCCCCCATGGATGGACCACCACTGCATCCATTTCACCTTCAACACCACCACCGCACCCAAGCCCGCCCCACGCACGCCACGACGGAACTGGAGCAAAGTCACAGAGGAACACCTCAACACCACCCTCCTCCAACAACCCCCCCTGTGCCACTACCGACAACAATGCCGCAGCCATAGGATTTCACCGATGGATCTCCTGCTGCGCCGACAAGCTCGCTCCCCTCCGCCACCCCGCCAAACAACGCCCTCTGAAGGCCGCCTGGTTCACCACAGAACTACAAGAAGCCAGACGCGCCTGCAGACGCCTAGAGAAAACCTGGCGAAACCAGAAAAACATGGAAGCACAGAAAAACCACAGGAGCACCCTGAAGGAATACCACCAGCGCATAAGAGACACCAAACGGACCTTCATAAGAGACAAAGTCCAGACCAACGCTACCAACGCCAAGGAACTGTTCAATGTCATACAGCAGTTTGCAAAGCCCGCCAGCGAAGCCACGGACATCGCACCTTCCCAGGAACTCTGTGACAAACTCAGCTCCTACTTCCATCTGAAGATCAAGGCCCTCTACGACAACTTCAGCGAACCAGCACCGGACACCACCTCCCCTCCCACCGCTGCCGATAAGCCAACCATCATGACCTGGGATCCCGCCACCGTCGAAGACATCTCCGCAACCATGAAGAAAACCCACTCAGGAGCCCCAACGGACCCCTGCCCACCGCACATGTTCCACAGGGCCTCCGCCGCCATCGCACCCGAACTAGGACAGACCATAAACGCCTCCTTCAGATCCGGAATCTGCCCAGACGACTGGAAGCGGGCAGAGGTTAAACCCCTCCTCAAGAAACCTACGGCCGACCCTACGGACCTGAAGAACAACCAGCCCATCTCTCTCCTCCCCTTCGTGGCCAAAGTCACCGAGAGACTTGTAAACGCCCAGCTGACCGCCTTCATCGAAGAGAACTCCATCCTAGACGCCTCCCAGTCTGGATACCGCAGCAACCACAGCACTGAGACCGCCCTCCTCGCCGCCACTGACGACAACTGCATCCTACTCGACCAGTGACACACTGCGGCCCTCAACCTTCTAGACCTCTCCGCAGCCTTTGACACTGTCTCACATCGCACTCTCGCAGCCAGACTCCACGACGCAGGGATACAAGGAACCGCCCTCGACTGGATCCAATCCTTCCTCTCAGGCAGAACCCAGAGGATCAGACTCCCTCCCTTCCTCTCCAAACCCATCGATATCAACTGCGGAGTACCCCAGGGATCATCTTTCAGCCCCACGCTTTTCAACATCTACATGGCCCCCCTCGCCGCCATCGTCAGACAGCATGGGCTCAGTATCGTATCCTACGCCGACGACACCCAGCTCATCCTCTCACTCACGAAGAATCCAGAAGACACCAAACTCTGCTTCCAGGAAGGAATGAAGAACGTGGCAGCCTGGATGAAAGACAGCTGTTTGAAGCTCAACTCAGAGAAGACCGAGGTCCTCATCCTCGGACCCTGCACCTCCGCCTGGGACAACACCTGGTGGCCCTCCACCCTCGGGAACCCACCCACCCCACCGGACCACGCACGAAACCTCGGCATCATCCTGGACTCCTCCCTCTCCATGAACCGCCAAATCAACACCGTGGCCTCCACTAGCTTCAACTGCCTGCGCATCCTCCGCAAGACCTTCAAATGGATCCCCCCCGACTGCAGAAGGACCGTCACCCACGCGCTCATAAGCAGCAGACTGGACTACGGCAACGCCCTCTACGCCGTAATCAACAGAACTCTTCTACACAAACTCCAAACCATCCAGAACGCCGCAGCTAGACTCGTCCTCGGTACACCGTGTCACGAACACATGACCCAACACCTATGAAGCCTCCACTGGCTCCCCGTCGAGAAGAGGGTCACCTTCAAACTCCTCACCCACGCCTACAAATCCCTCAACAACATAGGACCCAAATACCTCAATGAGAGAGTATCTTTCCACGTGCCCAAGAGGAACCTCTCGCCAGACTTGATTCCCAGAAGGTGCTCCTCACAATCTTAGCCTAAGTTCACCGTTTTTAAACCGATGTGTTTTTAAACCAGTTTTTATTGTACTGTATTGAATTTGTGCACATTGCTAACGGAGGAGGGAGGGAACCGGAAGTGGGGTGCGTAAGCGGACACTTGCTCACAAGGCTTACACTCTAGTGGTTAGATCGCCACCTACTTAAGAGGCACGCTGACGCGGACGCGCAGCGCTGCCTGACTCACCTCTCGCCAGACTTGATTCCCAGAAGGTGCTCCTCACAATCTTAGCCTAAGTTCACCGTTTTTTAACTGATGTGTTTTTAAACCAGTTTTTATTGTACTGTATTGAATTTGTGCACATTGCTAACGGAGGAGGGAGGGAACCGGAAGTGGGGTGCGTAAGCGGACACTTGCTCACAAGGCTTACACTCTAGTGGTTAGATCGCCACCTACTTAAGAGGCACGCTGACGCGGACGCGCAGCGCTGCCTGACTCACCTCTCGCCAGACTTGATTCCCAGAAGGTGCTCCTCACAATCTTAGCCTAAGTTCACCGTTTTTAAACCGATGTGTTTTTAAACCAGTTTTTATTGTACTGTATTGAATTTGTGCACATTGCTAACGGAGGAGGGAGGGAACCGGAAGTGGGGTGCGTAAGCGGACACTTGCTCACAAGGCTTACACTCTAGTGGTTAGATCGCCACCTACTTAAGAGGCACGCTGACGCGGACGCGCAGCGCTGCCTGACTCACCTCTCGCCAGACTTGATTCCCAGAAGGTGCTCCTCACAATCTTAGCCTAAGTTCACCGTTTTTAAACCGATGTGTTTTTAAACCAGTTTTTATTGTACTGTATTGAATTTGTGCACATTGCTAACGGAGGAGGGAGGGAACCGGAAGTGGGGTGCGTAAGCGGACACTTGCTCACAAGGCTTACACTCTAGTGGTTAGATCGCCACCTACTTAAGAGGCACGCTGACGCGGACGCGCAGCGGACGTGCTCAGCGGGCGCGCCGCCGGCGCGCCGAAGGCGCGCCTAAGGCAAGCCCGTCTGCGCCCGTCCACGCGCGATCCGGGCTCAGGGCGAGTCCCCCTGGTCAATCTACCTCGGGAACCATGGTGTACTCCAGTGAAGAGCTACAGCTGTTAGATCCCCAGAAAGAAACATCCAACTGTCCTCAGTTAACTATGAGTTTGACGCATGCCAGTAAGAATCACAATAATACTTGCCCCTACTGCCACATCACCTATCCGGTTTTACTAGATATCCCGGTGAAAGTTCGATCTGCTACTCATTCTAAGAAATCAAGGATAGCCGACGCTGGCCCATTAAAATGTATCTTATTTAACGCCAGGTCTTTAGTTAAACATAGAACGGAGTGTGCACTACTATTGGAGGAGTGGATGATAAAAATTGCTTTTATCACGGAGTCCTGGACTGATAAAACTTCAGGACCCGATTTGGTAGAAGCTATCCCCCCAGGCTTTCTTTACCACACGCTAGATAGACCTCATGGAAGGGGAGGAGGCTTGGCTGTTATCTACCATGACTCTTTAAAGCCTATTTTTCATAAGGCTTCTAATCCCTGTTGTGAGGCTCTTTCATTTAGCTTTCACTCTGTCTACTCTAGCACTTTTAAGGGCATCCTGCTCTATCGACCTCCTGGCCCCAGAGGGGCTTTCTGGAGTTGTTGGGCTCACTGTTGGAGGAAGGGCTATGCCTTGATTCATTTACGGTGTTCGGTGATTTTAACTTTTACTTGGAGGCCGCATCTGACCCCGACACGTCCCGTTTACAGCAGATAATGGGAGTGGGAGATTTTAAGCAGCTGGTGGGTAATCCTACCCACGATAAGGGACACACCCTTGATGGGATTTTTTCAAATAACCCGGACCTTGTTTGTACTGCGGTACTCCCGCTGCCTTGGTCTGACCACAGGGCGATTCTGTTTCAATTAAACCCACCCGCGGATCCCATAACTCCGCCTACTATCACCAATGAGATTGAGACCAGAGCCTGGAAAGAGGTAGACTGTTCCAAATTGGAAGAGGAGCTTTGGAATCATCTGCGTCCTCTCCCGCTGGAGTAGAAGAGGCCACCTCAGTCTTTACCTCATGGCTTGAATCCACTTGTAACACACTCGCCCCTGTCAAAAAATGGATTCCAAAACGTGTTACACCTTCGGCCCCTTGGTACACCGAAGAGCTTAAAGCTCAAAAACTGAACTGTAAACAGTCAGAAAGGGCCTGGAGGAGAGAATATAACAAGCCTGATAAGGATACCTATAGACACAGCATCGCCATTTATAAGGGGATGTTGTTGGAAACCAAAAGAAATACTTTCAGGATCAAATAGACCAAGCCAAATCAAATTCCAAGGAACTGTTCAAGACACTTAAAAAATTAACCATTCCTATTGCCCCTAAGAGCTCCTGCAGCCCTAAATTCTGCGATCAACTAGCCGATTTCTTCAAATTAAAGGTTGAATCTATTTTTCCTCCTTCTCCCTAGCAGATAATAAGGAGCCTGATCAGTCAATTACCCTCGGCCAAGACAGTCCCACAACCTCCGCCGTATTAGAGCATTTTCAACCTCTCACGGTTCCTGAGACTATCACATTCTGAATTCTATTCGCTCGGGAGCCCCTTCTGATCCCTGTCCAGCATTTTTAGCAAAACAAATACCAGGAGTCATAGGCACGGCTCTCATGCCCCTACTAAATGAGATATTCAGCTCTGGCTTGTTTCCCAAGAAGTGGAAGGTCGCCTCCATCCTCCCCCTCCTGAAAAAACAGAATCTTAATGCAGGTGACCCCAACAATTACAGGCCCATATCTCGTCTTCCGCTTCCTGCCAAGGCCTTGGAAAAAACAATGAATATTCAACTTAATGCTTTTCTCACACTTAATCAGACTCTTGATCCAACACAATATGGCTTTAGAGCAGAACACAGCACTGAGCTGGCCCTAATTAAATCTACGGAAGAAATTCGGGAGGCCCTGGACAGTGGAGGAAGTGCAGTATTGATCCTGTTAGACTTGTCCGCGGCCTTTGACACGGTCCATCACAAAGTCCTGATGGACCGTTTGTTCGGAGCCGGATTAAGGGGTCTGCTCTGAAGCTTCTGCAGTCGTTTCTCTCCGGTAGAATACAAACCGTAGACATGGATAACTGTCATTCCAAACCTTTCACCCTTCCATGTGGGGTCCCACAGGGCTCCTCCCTCAGCCCAACGCTTTTTAATGTTTATGTGGCTCCCCTTGCTGGTGTGATCAGGTCTTTCGGCTGTCAACTGACCTCCTATGCTGACGACACCCAGATAGTGTTGTCACTAAGGGAGGGCTTTGAAAAGGAAACTGGTGCCCGTTTCCATGACTGTATGGCTGCCATCTCCAGATGGATGTCAGAAAATTGTTTAAAGCTCAACTCCAATAAAACAGAGGTAATAAAATTTGGGAAGAATCCGCTATTGTGGACCCCAGACTGGTGGCCGGCTGACCTTGGCACATGCCCCACACCTACTGAGAAAGCCAGAAACCTGGGAGTGCTTATGGATAATAAGCTGACACTAGGCGACCAAGTTAGCTCAGTTACCTCGGCCTGCTTTTATGTTCTAAAAATCATAAACAAGGTTAAGCCCTATCTTAACATAAATGGCCTCAAAACAGTAATTTCGGCCCTTGTTATGTCCCGGCTGGATTACTGTAATGGGCTTTATATGAACGCTCAAAAACAACTTATTAACAAGCTCCAGATGGTCCAAAATGCGGCAGCCAGATTGTTGTCAGGGACCTCAAAGTTTGCTTCTGTAAAGGAAGAGGTCAAACGGTTGCACTGGCTTCCTGTCAGACACAGAATACGTTTCAAAGCACTGTGTACCGTTTTTAAAGCCCTTCATGGCAAAGGTCCTGATTACCTACGACAAAAAATTCAGTGGTACATTCCTAGGAGAGCGCTACGATCATTGGGGGCGAAGAAAGTCACAATTAGCACTGTGAAGAAGGCAGGTTGGGGAGGTAGAAGCTTTATTAACAGTGCGTCCAAATCTTGGAATGAGCTTCCTTTTCAACTGAGGAGTGCCACAGACCTCCTCTCCTTCAGGAAGGGTCTCAAAACTTGGCTGTTTGACCAATAATTCCTTGTGTCAACTTACCTCAGGTTCAGCAGGCAGTGCTTAGCGCCAGGACACCCTCGGGTAACAGAGCGCTTTATAAGTTCGATTAACATAACATAACATAACCTCCGCTCCGCCGACCTCGCCCTGGCGGAGGTCCCCCGCATCCGCAGAAACAGAACGGGCGGGAGATCCTTCTCCTACATCGCAGCCAAGACCTGGAACGAGCTCCCGGTGAACATCAGACGCTCCCCGACCCTGCACACTTTCAGGAAGGACCTCAAGACCTGGCTCTTCGACCGATCCGGAGCCGCCCCCCCCCCCCCAGCGCCTTGAGACCCTCACGGGTGAGTAGCGCGCTTTACAAACCCCTGATTGATTGATTGATTGATTGATTGATTGATTGAGTGGAGGTCAGAATTTTTTAAGAGAAATAGGCGGCCTTGGAGGTCAAGATAGCTTTTTGTAATCTTTCATAGCAGCTAAGTTAATTCCTTTTTCCTCAGGCGAGTAATTGCATCTCCACTTCCTTTCAGATTGCCAAAGGGCTAATTTATGAGCTTTTAGGTCAGTGGAGAACCATCTCTGTGCTTCGTGGCGCTGGGCTAGGTTTATTTTCCTAAGGGGTGCATGTTTATTGTTAGCTGCTAATAGTCAAGCTTTTCAATTTTCCTTGCTGAGGTTAATAGATGATTGATTGGACGGGGCTGTGTTGGCCAATGTGTTGTGGAAAAGATTTTTATTAATGCCATTCCAACTCCTTGCCATCCCCCCTTCAATAGTGGGGTTTTTGGCCATAGTGATATTATTGATGGTGAACTTTATTAAATATTGGTCAGACCATGTGCAGGGAGAGACCGACAGTGCAGACATGACAAGATTGGCTGTCCATACCTGATCAAGTGTGTGCCCTTTAATATGTGTGGCAGAGGATACCTGCTGATTGAGGTTTAATCCTGTAAGTAGGTCGGTTAGCTCAGCGGAATGGGGCCCATCCAATGTGTCGTTTGCCCAGTAGTTAAAATCGCCGGTCAGCAGGATTTTAGCGTGGTTAGTTATTAGGTGGGCTACCTGTTCGCCCAGGGATTGGGGAAACAAAGGCATGCTCTGAGGGGGCCTGTAGAGCAATGCACAAATTAGGGGGGCTGAGTCCGATTCCAGTTTGATTACAAGATTGTCTTCTGAAGGTAGACCTAACGGGGTTAATGCAGTAAATTTTAGATCATGGCGTATAATGGCGGCTACTCCTCCACCCACTTTTCCTGGCGGGCGATTAGCTTGGAGGATATAGTAGTCATTAGGTAGTGCGGCCAAAATGTCAGGGGTGGATTCCTGTGAGAGCCAGGTTTCTGTTAGCAAGACGATGTCTGGTCGCTCTGAATCCAGTAAAAGAAATATGTCCAACTTATGTTTTACCAGAGAGCGGGTATTTAGGTAAAGGGTAGATAGCGCTGGAGGCCTATATCTATCCTGTGTCAGAGTGTGTCCTGTATAATAGGGGGAGCGTACAAGTTCAGGGAAGGAGGCTCCAGTTACCATAATCCCATTCTTAATCAGGCTAAGGCCAGTGGAGGGATTAAGTGGGTATTTACCGGTATGAAGCTGTTTGAGTTCCAATGAAGAATAGGCTATAGTTTGGGTATAATAACTGGCCCCCGGCCCCGGACGTCAGCGGACGGGCGCAGACGGGCTTGCCTTTGGCGCACCGCCGGCGCGTCCTCTGCGCTCCCGCGCTGCTACCGGCATTAAATGGCCGGTTGCAGCCTCCCCCCGCCCTCAGTGATTGGTTGCCCCTGATGGGCATCAGACCATGGAAGTAGCTGGGAAGCCTGAGCCGATACCGCAAAAGCAGACTCTCGGAATAAGGCGGTAAGAATTTAAAACCACATCAGATTCAATACAATTTTAAAATCGAGTCATATTTAAAAATAGTTCCACAAGGCAGCGGCACTGTCCTAGAGTGCCCGCTCCCACGCTGCTACCGGCATTAAATGGCTGGTTGCAGCCTTGGCTCCTCCCCCCGCCCTCAGTGATTGGTTGCCCCTGATGGGCATAAGACCAGGAAGTAGCTGGGAAGCCTGAGCCAATACCACAAAAGCAGACTCTCGGAATAATGCGGTAAGAATTTAAAACCACATCAGATTCAATAAAATTTTAAAATCGAGTAATATTTAAAAATATTTCTACAAGGCAGCGGCACTGTCCTAGAGTTCCCGCTCCCGCGCTGCTACTGGCATTAAATCGCCGGTTGCAGCCTTGGCTCCTCCCCCCACCCTCAGTGATTGGTTGCCCCTGATGGGCGTCAGACCAGGAAGTAGCTGGGAAGCCTGAGCCTTCATTCTCCATTAAGCAAATTCCTCAGTATGAGGGGGGTGACAAGACTCTAGGTACATATTGGATTTGGACACCAAGAGCCAGTGCTCAACTTGGATGAAGAACTGAGTGTACATCTGTATGATGATTGAACCCACTATGATGTTGCCCCCGCTGTTTGATACCCTGGCATGTGCGCTGTGTTGTATGCCGTACTGCTGTTGTTTTTCAATATTTTAATATTCTCTCTATTGTGTTTTCATCACAGGAGGAAAGGAAGGGGTTCTCGAGCATGATAATTGGAGTCAGCCGGATGAGTTCCCATACCCTTTTCTTCATTTTCACTGGTTGGGGTGTTACTGCACGTCACAGATAGGAGTGTTTCACCTTTTCTTGTTATCTTTTTCATTATGCATTATTTCTTTGTGTCTGTCTGGTACATAACAATTTGCCCCCTTTCCTGCAACATACCAGACTCCCAGATGGGGGTCATCCCAGTGGCAGGTGGCCTCAGTTCATTATAGCCTCTTGGGCAAGATTGTTTGGGACCTCAGTGTCTTTTTGTACCATCCTTACACATGAATCTCTGTGGCTCGCAGCAATACAGGTACCCACACCTTTATCTTTTGCTAATGTCCAGCAGACATGCCTCATATTTGTCATGTACACACTGCTTCACACATACCTGGCTGTTATTCAATTTTCAGTCCACAGACATCTTTATACTTTACACATTATTCTCTATTCAGTGTTAGGGCACCGGCAACTCATATGTTTCTGACATGGCATACATGCAGCACATGCCCTTTCTCCTGCGGCTTTGCAACCATTGCTTCCATGCAAGCCAATTCCACTATTGGATCAGTTGTCGTTGACTTTGCTTCTGGGATTGAACCCAACTCTCCGTGGGTGTGTGCACTGAGACTTATCTTTAGCACACACGCATCACCCCAGACAAACTTAATTTTTCATTAGTAATTTATTTTCTCACCACAGTTTTTTTCTGCTAATTGAGGGCACTGGCCCTTTATGGTGTGTTTTCGGGGTCATTCACGTCCCGCATGACCTTTTCCCCGGAGCTTTGCACTTGTGGGATTCTCCAAGCCCCTTGCAGTGCCAAACTTGGCCCTGTGATGGCTCTACGAGCCTTTCACAGACACACACACACATCCACGGTCACTGGGAGGCCTATTCCTAGCCCACCTGAGGAACCTTTTACTGAGCAGCATTGCAATATTCACACTGAGAATGACTTTGTGCATGCTCTCTTCTCTGCTTTGTGTACACACACACCCTTTACATTTCGGGACAATCATGTTATGCATCGCAATTGTGCCATATACGTGCTATAGACGACATTCGTCATTTTCTGTGATATTCTCTCTGCCTTGTATTTAATTCTATATTTAAGAAACAGTGGTTCTATTGGGCAATGTAAAAAATACTCAATAATATGTAGGCACAATGGCAAATTAAAACTGAAATAGGATGCCGAAGGAGAAACTTTATACAGAACACAATCAGCAGAACAAATACAGTTTTGAAAAAAAATTATGTCTGTATTGAAAATATCCAGACTGGAGAAATTAGTGTTGTTTGAGAGGTCGAAACGTCATTGACTAATACCATAATGAACCATTTCTGGCGTCTCCAAATTGCAAGGAGGCTGTTGTAGGACATTGTACAAAATGGTTGTTTATATGTATTAAGAAACCTTATCTTATGTTAACATTTGTCACTTCTGTTATGTTGGTTCTTTTTCACATGGGACATCGAGAACGGTCTGCATGTTTTCAATACAGACATCACTTTTTTTGCAAAACAGTATTTGTCCTTAGTTTATCAAGTGTGTAACAAACTGACATTGAATTTCTGCCTTATGAAGAATCATATTGCTTAATCTGTTAGCCTAAACCTTTTCATGATCTCCCTAGTCCTTGAGTTGACTACAATTCAAGCACCAAGAAGCCTTCTCTAGAGACATTATAAGGCATGGGCAAAGTGGGAAATTGCCCAGGGTCCCCATCTTCCAAGGCACCCGTTGAGATGGGAAACTTTGTCTCTGTTTTACCTCTATCTGTTACATTTCTCTATCTAAACCTCGCTCCCTATCTCCCCCTTGCAATACCTCTACATCTTTCTATGCAGTGCCATCTTAAGGATTTTCTGGGCAAGACATATTTCACTATGACCCTGTTTGACATATAATTCAGTACTGATTGGCATCATGCAGATTTCAATTAGTAGGAAAAGGATAGTAAAATTCAAAGTTGTTCTGAACAGGGCCACCCACAAATATGTCTTGCCAGGGGTCCCCAAATACTCTTAAGATGACACTGGGCATCTGACACAAATGTTACTTGTGGAAGGGTGCTTTTTTACATTCAATTTACACCTCGTTCTGAATGCAGCACTAATATGATAGGAGTAGTTTTAGTTTCTCTGTGTAAAACTACTTGAAGGATGTTTTTGAAGACACACAACATTTGCATTTGCAGCTGTTCATAGATAACCTTGTCACAATTAACCTTTAATTAATGACAGTGGCAAATTTCAATGTCCTGGCAAAATTTTCCACCATCTTAAGTACACTTTGTGATTCCAAAATGCCACTAAATTCTTTATTTGTGAATTAGGAGGTGAAAGTCAGAATCACAACTGACTTCTTTTGCACATCTGGGGCCCTATTATGGAAGTGCCCCAGGGGCACAACACCCATTGGCACCCGCTTTTTGCGTCCCCGGGGTACTATGATATTACAGAAGGGGACGCAGATGCTTGTACTTCCCCTTCTGTAATACTGAGAGCGCTGGTGGACATAAAGCGCCAGTGCTTCCTCAAGAGGGCATTCCTTAATTTGCATGGGGGCATGGCCCCATGCACATGAGGAAATCCTTTTTGACTCTGTGTCCACGCCGCATTATAGACACTATCAGTGCACCCCCTGATTGCAGCCCTCTGGACGGGTGAAAGATGGTCCCATGGACTCCCCCAGACATCCCCTTGCAGGCGGGTGCAGTAACTGACTCCACCCGCCTGCAAGGGGATCTGAAATCCACCTTCATTGTGCAGGCGGATTGACGCCTGCATCGTGAAAACACAGAGCGGCTTCAAAGCAGCCGCTCCATTTTTCATGTGACTGCGCTGCCATAGGGGCAGCGTGAGTTCGCGGCTGCACTGTGGGCAGCGCTTTTACCATAATGCAGCGCATTTTCCTGGATTGCGCTGGGTGACCTTTTGAAAGGTGTGCCCAACGCAATCCAGGAAAATGCGCTGCATCCATAATATGGTCCCTGCGAGTTAATTCGAATCTTGAGTGAATCGGGCCCTTAGTAAGGGACGTGTCCTTTCATGACAGATTTTGTAGCTGACAATATACAGTGAGTGAAGAAAAACTACACATGGTTGCGTTAACAAAACAAGCAGTCAGTCATTGTTTGCGCACTGACGAAGAAAGCTTTCTGCGTCATGAATTTTCAGACTTATTTGTAACTTTTGATTTCCATTTTTCAGGTAATCGTGCTCTGCCCTGCGCTGTCTATTGTACTTGATGTACATATAATGTCTTATTGGGTCACAGCGAAGCTGTGCTTCAGTTGCTTTGCCCAAAGTACCTATCAGCTCAGAGTTGCCAGACCCGGCCTTCATAAGTGTCATAAACCTGACAACTCACACCGTGTTAACGTACGGTAAATGTTCACATGGAACTAATTTTTAGTAACAATTTCATATTTATCACAGGTTGTTTCTGTGTTGAATAAATCACGAAAAATAATATAGAGCACATCTGTCTAGAAATGGTTTACGCAGCAGTATGAAGTAGCGACAACAAATTACTTTCTTTGAACTTGATTCAGCCGAATCAAGTTTTTATTCTTGAAGTTCAAAAAAGAAAAAATTACAAAAAGGTTTATTTACATAGTTAACATATATATTTTGATTTTGGTTTATGACTCTAATTGTGAGTAATGTTTTGGAGAAGAGAAGGGGAGAGTGATATCCAGAAACCCCAGTAAGAAACCATAACCTAAAAATGGGTGACAATCAAGTGACTTACACAAAAGGAACTGTTATTGGTATTTAAAAAGGATGTTCAATAATTCAATTTTCAATGAAGGGAAGATAAACCAGATTGTACTGGAGCTTCACTGTACGGACTATCCTTTTGAGTTTGTCGATGACATTTCAACCCTACTTGTGGTGCGAGGGTCTCATCAGGACAAGGTTGCCTGGAGATTACAAAATATAGCGTTGCATTAGAGGTGGCCTTGAATTATAAGAAATAGTTCAGGTTCTGTTTCAAGAGGCAACATAAGCTGGAGGATTAGCTTACCTAAGGGATGATGGTGCTCTTCCTAGTCTGTGAAAATTCAGGATGTGACATTAAAGTGTATACGTCCCTGTATTGCGGACTGAGCTGGCCTGTAGAAGAAAGGACTCACCTTATAATTTAGAGAACCAGGATCTGGAGGATAGTGATTGTTAAACACCAATTGGTTGATTGTCACACATTTTTAGGTTATGGTTTTCTTACTAGGGTTTCTCCTTATCACTCTTCTCTTGTCTTCGCCACAGTATTACTCACAATAAGAGTCGTAAACCAAAGCCGAAGTATATATGTTAAATATGTAAATAAACCTTTTTGTAATTTTCTCTTTTTTGAACTACAAGAATAAAAACTTGATTCGGCTGAATTGAGTTCAAAGAAAGTAATTTGTTGTGGCTACTTCTTACTGTTGCGTAAACCATTTCTAGTCAGACGTGCTCTATTTTATTTTTCTTGATTTATTCAACTCAGAAACGACCTGTGATAAATATGAAATTGTTACTAAAAATGAGGGGCATATTAGCAAGACCGGCGATAAAATTATCGCCGTTTTAGCGGCAGAAAACTGCCACTAAAACAGCGATAATGGGCTTGCTAATATGCGTTATAAAATTCCAATAGAAGCCCAGGTTAGATGTCCTGCACATCTAACCAGAGCTTCTATTGGAATTCTATAACGCATATTAGCAAGCCCATTATCGCCGGTCTTGCTAATATGCCCCCTTGTTCCATGTGAACATTTGCTGTAAGTTAACACTTGTATTCCCAGTTTGCATGGACATATGGGTAGATCTAGTTTTTTTGATAAAACTCACACCGTGTGTCAGTGGAGAGGTGTGGTGCAGCGGCCAGGGCAGCTGACTTCGGAGCACAGGGTTCACGGTTCGATCCCCGGCTCCGGCGGCAGCTCAGCTCAGCACCATGTGACTCTGGGCAATAGCTCACTTAATTTCCACGACGGCCCCCAGCGCCTTGAGACCCGTAAGGGTGAGTAGTTCGCGCTTTACAAATACGGATTTTACGCAATATTTGCTCCTTTCAAATAGTCAACAGATAGCACATGGGTGGCAGAGCTGGAAGACCCTGGACTTGGAAGGTTTCCAGCTCGTCATCGGAGGCACTAACCAGCCAATATCAATTAAATATTGGTGGTAGACACAGCAAGCTTGTGTTTCTTTTTGGAGGGAGTGTTTATCAGGGTGGACTGAAGTGCCTCAGAGGCAGTTCTCGGCATAAAGCCCCACCCTTGCAGGGCCCTGCCGCATCTACACACGGGTAATTTTTTTTTACATTGGCTGGTCTGGATATAGAGGGATGAGACAGTGACACCAAGAACACCGGCCCAACAAAATATGTCAACATTTAATGGTAAGCTGAGAAATGGAATAAGTGGGTTACTCAGATTACCTCTTCATTACCTAGACACCTGTTAGCTGTCCACTAAGCTCATGTCATGAGCGCAATTGTCAACCAGTCAGGGTTATTTCAGCCTCCTCAGTGCATGCAGGCTTGCATGTCGAATCACTAAAATGTCAGCTAAAGTAAGTGACATTATGCACTTTTTTCTTTACCCTAAGATATCATAGGGTTGGCCACATGGCCGTAGATGTTCATTCACCATAACAGCAGAGATAGAGTAAAAAGAAGGAGCACACACCTGTTGACCTGGTGGTGACAGAGCTGACCAACATCCTGATATTCCCATTCTCCTTAGGGTGTCTCACTCGATCAGCACAAAAGACATGGATAGAAATACATGAAGTAATCTGAGTCAGTCATCACTCTTGCTGCATTCCTGTCCATACTTTTATGCCTTACCTACGGACAGATTTAGCTGTCTGATGGCAGAACTATTGTATCCATATACATTACATATACATAGTGTTTCTCATGATTGGATTGCTTTGTTGCCTATCTCAGTTGTCTGATCTAAATCCAGTTGCTTTTCCCCTGCTCTTGCATTTGTTCCACCAGGGGTTACTTGTTTTAGCAGTTTTCTGATTGAATGAGTTGTATCCTTTCAATGAAGACTTGAGGAAACTCTTTTTTAGGTCTAGTCTTTGAGAAAGTTTTAGCTGTCTCTCCAGACTATTATTTTTAAAATATGTGTTTACAACATACAAGTATAGAGAGGTTTTCATTCACATTTTGCTTCTGTCCACTACAGCAAACAGAATAGAGCAATGGATCGGCCCACTTCTGTCTTTGGCTGCCATCACTATGTGTGACTAAAAAACATACGCCCATATTATTGCTCTTGCAACACGCAATGTGGTGATAAGAAAAATTCTGCTTTTGTTTTTTAAAACTGGCTGCATATATTTTATACAACTCACTGAACATACGTAAGTATGATGTTGGTCTTTAGTAATGTCAAAGCATCTCCCCGACTTCTTGCTTCGTGCTTTAGCAGTTTGCTGCCCAAATGTAACATAGGGCTCTCTGGCAGTCAATCAATCGTGCTTTTTACGTCTCGCCTGCTATCATGCAGTATGTGTTGCGAGACAAATAGCTTACAGAGAGCTTACAGAGGGCTTACAGCCTGCCAATTGCTTACCATTGTTTGGCCTCACTGTCACTACTTTTTGCTTGCTTCTTATTCATTAGCGTATGTTGGCTTTCTTTCCTGTTCTTGGGTTCATCCCTTCCCTGGAGCATGAACACATTATTTGTCCTTACATTGCTCATCTTTTATGGGGCTACTTTTTTTTGTTTAAGAACTCCGCAAGAGTGCATATTGCCGTAGTGTAATTGTCTTCTCCTCTCCATGATGTTCAGTCTTGCTTGTGTGGTTACCTCCACCCCTTATGTGATGCACTTGCCATTGAGTGCTCCCCACTCACATTACATTCTCATCCAAGTGATTCTCCTCCTCCTTGCTCGACACTGCTCTCTCCCCCACCCTTTTGCAGCCTCACTTCACCATTTGTGTTGTTTTCTTCCCAGCCACACCCTCTGTGTTGCTGCCGGCCCCCTGCGTTGTTTCAGTCACCACCATCCATGTTTCTCACATGCCCCCACACCCATGTTGCTTCCCTCCATCCGCTTTGCCTCTGTGTTGCTTCTGCGCAGCCGGCCACGTTGCTTCCTCCACCCACTTTTTGTATTTTATTTTTTTATTTGCGAGTTGGAAGTTGGATTGCCAAACAAATAGAAAAAAAGTATCTGTGTCATCTTGTAGGCCCACACGTGGTGAATGCACCAACGGAATATGAATAACCTTTTTTTCTTTCTCAGCTATGCTGCACAGCATCGGGGATTCTGTACCAAGGTATTGGCAAAGGGTCCCAAAGGCGAGACGTATTGACTTTGCCAAAGCTGGATGTAAAAAGATGTCTCAGTTGAGGGCCAACTGCAGATTGCAGAGGCCTGAAGAGACTTAGGGAGTTAAGGATCAGCTTGCTGCACCCATTGAGTAACGTTTGGCTGTATCTATAGCTAGTCTATTTTTCTTTTCCACATGTTTGTAGGAGAAAAGTAACATGCTGCTTGTTTTTTAACTCAGAAGTGGCCGCTTTTTACCAAAGTGTCATGATGTAGAGGCACAGTAGTAGTTCAGATGTGAAAATTACTCTAGCGTGTTTCCTGGTTGCTTCAAACTAAAAATGCAAAAGGTATGTGATCATTAAGGGGCTCATTATGATGGCGGGCGGACATCAGTCCGCCCGCCATCAAAGCGGTGATGGGACCACCCACCAGACGTGCGGCGGTCCCACCAGCCCAATTAGGATGCGCCCGCCAGTATGGTGGGCGCATCCTGGCCTTTTAACATTGCGGGCGGTGCTGCTGGCTGCAGCACCGTTTGCATTGCCAAAATGCCACGATGTGCATTCCCATGCACAACGTGGCAGGCACCACGCAGTGCCTGCTATCTTGTGCATGGGAAAGTGCACCTACACCCTCCCCCCACACTGAGGGGGCCCGCAACGGGCCCCCAAAACCAATCCCCGACAGCCTTTCCATGGCGGCAGCGCTACCATGGAAAGCCCTCTTCCAGGGCACAGCATAATATGGCGTACAGTGCCTGCTGGGCACGCCACCATATTAGTGGCCCTTTTCCATCCGCCAGGCAATCGGTTCGATTGCCTCCGGTGAATAAGAGGCGGACTGACTTTGCGTCCGCCACAATACCCACCTCCATCCTAATTTGGCGGTGGGTAAAATGCTCAGTGATGGCGGAAGGACCGTCACCGCCGGCCCGGCGGTGGCGGTCCTTCCGCCATCATAATGAGCCCCTAAGTGCTTCTTGTGGCAGCAGTACATCAGATTTCATTTCATTTCGTTCATACAAGTGAGTCCAGCCCAGCTAAAAAGATGATTAAAGGGACAACTGATTTCCTTTGCAAATTTTTATTAGAAATGTAGCAGTTGTCTTTCTCTTTTTTTATTGTTGCCGCCTCAATTGGATAAATTTGTGTTGACATGTAAAAGTGAGCACAGTCAAATTCTGAGGAAAATATGTTGATTTACAAATTCCTGTGAAACTGTTTGTGATCCTCTGAAGGGTCACTTCTGATGCAGGATACTTCTACTTTCTCATACATGCCCGTTATTGTGCCCACATTTTTCCACCCCTACATTTGTTACTGTCCCCCAATCATAAAATAATTGAAATTCTCACTTTGGTTGATCTTTAACTCGATTTGGCCCATTCACAAGAAAATCGTCTTCCCATTGAAGGTTGTGATCCCTTGTGTGCCCAGAGACAGACCAGCACATTTGACAACCTGCATTAGACAGGGTTTAACTTTCTGAAGTAGAAAATGGGAGACCATTTAAAGTCCAGATTATGAAGAGATACCTGATAGTAGGAACTGCACAATGAGTTTCAAATAGAATCAGTATTTTGGTCAGTATACTGGGAACTATGTGAATTAGTATGGTTATTCAATGTCTCAGGTTTTGAGTTTCTTATGCTGCTCTAATCTAAATATTTTTAATAGTTGCTTGAATCAAGACAGCGAAGCGCCGATGCAGCCAACGCGTTTCACCCTGAATAGGGCTTCCTCAGGGCTGCAAACATAACATGTATCCAGTCAAACAACAATAAATGACAAAACATACAAATCTTACAAACATGACATTTCTTAAACTACCAAAATTCTTTATACAATCATAGGTAAAGAAATGTTTATCCTTTTTGAAGGCTTATGACTGGCTATGGTCTTATGTGTTCAGAGTGCCGTAATCGTAATGCTTATTGTGTATGTGAAGGCGTGATTATAGGAGGCATATCAATGAAATATGCTGCTTAAACTCGGTTCGGTTCTACAAAATGCATTGTGATAACATTGGGGGTTTTACCTGGAGATGGCAAAGCCCGACGTGAAGTGTACGCTTGAGTAAAGGGGGGATAAACTCACGCTCGCAGATGCTCGCGCACGAGGTGGCTGAATAAAGCTCAATGTGGAAATATCGGGCCGGGCGCGTGGAAATGGGTGCAGTGAAAAGTACGCGGTAATTTAACACATTAACCTGTTTATGAGAGGATACATATAGGGCATGGCTGTAGAAGGAGGCCATAGTTAGACACGCATATCTGTCGCTGTTGTGCTAAATATGGGACACTTTAATTTGGCTCAACATGCAATTGTGCATTAGGACAAGCGCAGATACAAGTGAACAATTACGATTGTCAATAAAGCTTTTACAACTTTGACACTTCCGGATCACGGATCACTGACGTGCTTTGCGTACGCCATGAGGTAGACACGGTTGATAGGCTTAAATAAGCCATGTGACACGCGGCGGCTGTGTCTGACTACTACTTCGATGGTGGGAGCGTGAAACATCACGTCCCACGGTATGTGCTCACGGTGCTTCGTGAACTAGGAATACGAACGTAAGTAGTGGCTTTTTGAATGGGCACTTGATGTGTTAACGGGGGTGGATACTGATACCGAGTGGCATTTCCGTTATTTTCTATTGGAATAATCACAATGGGAGCTCCATGTTGTGCCCGGATGGATGCATTCGAATATTTTTATTACCGCTATTTGGCCTGAGCTATTTCATTACCGTTATTTGGCCTGAGCAAATCATGGGACTTTAACCTTAAACGGGTCGATACCCGCACGACGTACTTTGTGAGCGCGCATTTTGATTTCAATCAAAAACCGGAATATGTGTTCGGGGGGCAAATTGGTTGATGCCCGCATGGCGTTGACCATTAGCGTGCATGTGTATTTAAATTTTAAACATGAATATATGATTGTGAGGGAAATTGAGTAGATGCACATGTGGCGTTTTTTGAGAACGTGCACGCCCATTTAATTTTTGGGCTTGCCGGAAAAATATATGTTACTTTGGTCCCGCACATTTCTTAGCGGGGAGTTTCATTAGCAATGCCTCCCTATGACCCTGTGCACGTTTATTTTAGAATTGTCGGACGTCCGAGTAAAGTATTAGACTTAAGACATGATATATTTGATTAACACCACGAGTGTAATATGAGTGGTGTCAGACTACCTAAGAGCCCGTTTCCAGACATTACTTAATGGGTTGGGGAAGCGCTACTCAGTGGGTGTAGTATTGCCGTTTCCTCCCCGAACGTGCTATAATTTGAATTAGTATATTTTTATATTATTAATTCCGATACTCCACATAGTTGAGAAAAATTGTTTTGTTTTTCAGTTGTTAAATGTTCAACTTACCATAGTGAACATTTCATTGTTGATCTGGACTGGACGAATGGGAAATACAATATGTGAATGAACTTCATCAATTTGAGGTAATGACAAGTATTGCCTTTCATTGTTTCGTGTCCACGCTGAAAAGCGTGTCGTAAAACCCCAGTGTGTTTGTTTCTTGTAGAGGTGGCCATATCATTGACTTTAGGTGTGTTTGTACAGGTATCACGGATCTCTTCACCATCTGCGTACTTCTGAGAACATACCATTAATCGCAGTACGGTTTATCATTGGTGAGGAGCAATCTTTGAGCAGTGTTTTTGTCGTGGTGGCGGACACTTATGGTGGAGCGAGTCACATGAGAACGTGTAGTTGATGACTCGCTTGGTCTTTTAAATCACTTCTAAGAAAAGTTCACTGTATCCGGTGGGTCTGATCCTAGGACCTTTTCTTTGTCTCAATTTGGGTTTTTTGTTGTGGCTCTTCTCTGGAATTTTTCACGACGACCTTTGGTGGTTGGTTTCTTCTCTCTTTTCTTTTCGGCTCTTTTTTCTTTAAGTTGCATATATGGTTTAGATTGCACTCAGTTTTGAATATGCAGATGCCTTAGTTCACTGAGAAATGATAAACTTTTCTTTACCTATGATTGTATAAAGAATTTTGGTAGTTTAAGAAATGTCATGTTTGTAAGATTTGTATGTTTTGTCATTTATTGTTGTTTGACTGGATACATGTTATGTTTGCAGCCCTGTGGAAGCCCTATTCAGACTGAAACGCGTTGGCTGCATCTGCGCTTTGCTGTCTTGATTCAAGCAACTATTAAAAAAACTTGACTAACGTCATCGAAGAGTCCGGAGAGATCTTGTTTTGTCTAGCATTTGTGCTTTTTTTACTTCTGTGCTTTCTTTTTTGTATTACAGTAGGGAGGTCCATTGGCAGTGGACCTTGGAGGTGGGCAACAGCAACTCTGTGTTTTAAATATAATAGTGTACAGCTGGTTAGTGCAGCGTTAATTATCCCTTGCTGCCATTTTTCTCCTTTTTTCAGTTCTAATCTAAATATGAACTCCTTGCTCGGGAGACTCAAAATGAATAATAAAGGTTGGTTCTGACTCTTAAGATCTTTTAAATACCCAAGGTTAAAATATAAGCATTGTCTACAAAGTAAAAAAGGCTTTCTACTTGACAAAATGGGAACAAATGCATGAAAGTATTAGAAAAGTTGGGGGCATGGCCAGCAGGGGCAGCATGGCGGACGCGTTTTAATGGCGCTACGTCTTCTGTCCCCGTAATCCGGCACTATTATCCTGCGAGGCTGGCGCCTGGCGGAACCGGACGGTGGGTGATGCTTTGAGGACACCCCGGGGACCCTGTGGAAGCCGTCAAGAGGACCGGAGGACGTGTGGTCTGAGACGGCGTGAGGGTCTGCTATGTCGTTGCGGATCTGTGGGCCGAGGAGGCTGCTTAGAACGTTGCAGCTCGGGTCCGACGTGTCTCCGGACCCGATGGGTGGAGAGCAGTGTCCCCTGAGGAGAAGCAGTGCGTGACGGCCGGGAGGCGTACCGGCCCCGGAGCACTCCCTGACATCGCGGACTGGGGCATTGCGGCCAAGAGCCTTTTCAGCTGCGTAGGCAGCAACAAAATGGCGGATGGGTCGCGTCCGTGATCTGCCGTGTGGGGTACCGGAGCAGGCCCTGGATTTGGAGCACATCGCGTCCCCACAGGTCAGCGGAGTGGAGCGGTGTGTGAAGCTGCCAGCTCCTGGGGCAAGGTGAGCTGTTTGGAGCCCATCCTGGCTGCGATTGTAGTACTGCGCGCTTCGACTGCAGCCTGAAAGACGAAGCGCGCAGTCTTCTATCTGTTACTGCCAATAAGGAGGACTGCCCGTGGGCGGCTGATTGCCCTATATTACAAAACGGGAGGCTGGCGCAAACATCTCTGTGATATGGTGTGAGGGTGCTGGTGTTGCTCGGAGGTGGTCACAGCATAAGAAGGATTTCGTAAGCCTGTACTGGATTGTATGGAGAGAAAGGACCCCCACTGTTGGTCCAATTGGCTGGCGGCCTGCACTCCGGTGGCCGGTGTGTATCAGGGTCAATAGAGTGTGTCTTCTTGGATATTCCTACAACTGGAGCCACGTCTAGTGGCTGGGGAGCCATTGGAGGGTATATCACTGGTGAGAGCTCTCGTGTGGTGCACTTACCCAGAGTCACGACTGCATGGTGGGGCAAGCTGATATCCCTGGGCCCCGCTGAGGACAGTACAAGTGGAAAGGACCCCTGACACAACTCAGGAGGAGTGGGCGGCGTGAGCCCGGTGTTGGCATGTAATTCGTGTCTCAGGGTGCGCGGACTGACATTAACCTGGGTGACGCTGTGGAGTGACCCTGCGGGAAGCTCCAGTGGTGCAATCGACGTCCTTTTGTTGGCCACGAGATAATGGATCATACTAGAGGGGCCGGGTCGAGTGCCTCCTCACAGGCGGCGGGAGCTTGTGATGCTGACCCACCACAACCAATGAAGGAAAAAATAGCTCATGATGATCGTCTGGATGCTATACTGCAAGCCATTGAGCGTTCTAGTGCATCCATGGAATCTAAACTGTACAAAGTGGCTCTGGACCTCAACCTACTACACACGGACCATCGGAATCTGAAGGATCGGGTTGAAGCTGTAGAACAGGAGATTGCTGAATTGAAACCAGCCACATAGTTCCAAGACAAACAGCAGATGCCCACGAGGCTCGGATCCAGTACCTAGAGGACCGCATTGAAGATGCAGAGGGCCGCTCCCTGCGGAATAATGTGCGACTGATTGGGATGCCGGAGGGTGCGGAGGGTCAGGATGCGGTCGTCTTTTTGGAATCCTGGCTCAAGACCGTTCTGCCACATGCTGTATTCTCCCCCTTCTTCACCATCGAGCGGGCACATCGTGTCCCGGGCAGGAGACCGGCCCCGGGGGACAGGGCGCGTCCACTCATTTTCAAGCTCCTGCACTTTAGAGACCGGGATGTAATCCTTCGAGAGACCAGGAAATTAAATGATATCCAGTACGAAAACGC
Organism: Calotriton arnoldi; assembly: GCA_963921515.1. Lineage (NCBI taxonomy): Eukaryota > Metazoa > Chordata > Amphibia > Caudata > Salamandridae > Calotriton > Calotriton arnoldi. Next base: position 84,810 of record CAWUFW010011988.1, read on the forward strand.
TAAAGTGGTGTTCTTCCCGGACTACACAATGATGGTCCAGCGTCAGCGGGGATCTTTCTTACTGGTGAAGCGTTAACTCCTGCAGCTCAATATCTCCTACTCACTGTTATTCCTGGCCAGGCTCCGTGTCGTCTAAGATGGGAAGTCCAGGTTCTTCGATACACCTCGGGATGTCTGGGACTGGCTGGAGACATCGGGTCTGTACTCTGGCCCGAGACCTGCGGGCACTGCAGCTATAGCATGGACTGGGGAAGCGGGTGATAGGGGTGCTCGGAGACGCCGGCCAAGACGCCGGTTCCAGGGATTGACGGTGGCACCTGGCCCAGATCAAATTCGTAAAGTGCGGCAAGAAGTGGTTCGCATTGCGGAAAAGATGGCAGAATTAACGCCGCACGAAGACAAAGCAAACACTTCTTATCATACATCAGGATGGGGGCTCTTCTGTGGGGAACTCCTCCGATAAAGCATATATGAGAATGCCGGACGTTACACCCCAAACAGCGGATGGTATCGTATGACACTGGCTGATCTGAAAACATATTGCAGAGTGCTGTTATTTGCTTTGCTATGGTGGACTCCTGATGTCCTCTGTGGTCTATGTGTGTGCTATTAGCATGTGGGGTGGGGATCGGTCAAACGGTTCCTGGGGGTGTTTATATTCTTGTTTTCTAATATGGGTTTGCGCTATGGCAACGCTTACAGATTGTTCTTTGGGTGGGGACTTCAAGTATGCACCCTGCCTGGTGTCACAATCCCCTGTTCTCCATAACCTTTCGGAGCCAGTAGGACAGGCAGCTATGTCGCTGTCTGTTGTGTTTGGACGACTCCCTGCTGTGTTGGGGGTTGCCCTTACACGGTTTTCTCCTCCCCCGGTAAGTATTTCCCATTTCCTTTCTGTTGCAGGAGCCCAGTGGGGAAGTATCGAAAATGTCGACGTGCACATCAGACTGTTGCAAGCGAGTACTGGGGCAGAGGGTTTCAGGTTCATTATGGCGTGCTTTTCTTAGTTTTGCCATGGGTCAGGTAATACCCTGACCGTCGATATGCAGTGTATTCCTATTTAAAGCGTCACAATGTACAAATAGCGTTATTGCAGGAGACTCACCTGAATGCAACGGAGGTTGCCCGATTGCAGCATAGGTGGAGAGGTAAAATATATGCTACTGATTACTCCCTGTTTGCTAGGGGGGCCCTTAACTGGATACGCCCGGGGACACCCTTTGCAGTAGACGAAACTCATGCGGACAAGGAGGGCAGATATGTGTTGGTGAAGGGTAAACTGGATGGGTGTCCTGTATTACTGGGGAATGTGTATGCACCGAATGTGGACCAGGGTCAGTTTTTTGGTCAGCTGTCTCTTGTTTTGGGGAGGTGGTGTGAGATTCCGTGGTTGCTGGGTGGGGATTTTAACAGTGTCTTAGACGTAGGGATCGATAGATCCTTCCCCCCACTCAGGACCACGGCCACAGCAACTAATTCTGTGGCACTGAATAGATGGGCGCAGGGCTGGGATCTGATTGATGTTTGGAGGCACCATCACCCAGGGGAGAGGATATATTCCTTTTTCTCTGTACCTCATAATCTACATGTCAGGCTGGACAGGTTCTTTGGGTCCCCCTGCCTCCTCCCGTATGTTTCAAAATTGGAGTATTGGAGGCGCACACATTCCTACCACAACCCCCATTGTGTAGTGCTTGCTTGGGAGGGAGGGGTCCCAGGTATTTCCACGTGGAGGCTGCAACCGGCCCTGTTGGAAGACCCTGTGTTTCGGGAGGCGGTTGGTGAGGCGATCGGAGAGTATTTCGAATTTAACACGGGGACTGCCTCCTCTGCACTAGTGGAGTGGGAGGCTATGAAAGTCACCCTTCGGGGGGAAATGCTTGCGGTTGGGCTGTGGGATGTGACAACAGGTAGCCTCGGATTTGGTTGAGGTGGAAAAACGCTTGTTGCCATTGTAATCTAGGGCTGTGACAGATGCTGGGGGACTGGCCAATTTAAAGGAAGTGCGAAAGAAACACGCTGAGCTTCTTGAACATCAGCGTTGCCTTAACTTTGCTGCGCACTCCGCGTCAGTACATGCCAAAGCGGATCGCTCCGGGCCTCTCCTTGCTTGGCTGATTAAACAGGAGCAATCGGGTAGATAGATTACAGCTCTTCATTCACCAGGTGGAGAGCTTCGATTCGCACAGTTGGAGATCCATAGGTAACTGACGACTCATTTCACGAAGCTGTATAGAGCTGGTCCGCAGCCCTCGGAAGATGCGATTCAGCAATTTTTAGGATGACTCCCGTTCCCAGTCTTGTCACCTGACCAGAGACTTGACCTAGATGCTCCACTAACGCTTGATGAAGTGCGAGGTGCAATGAGGACTCTGCCGTCCGGCACGGTCCCTGGTCCTGACGGCTTCCCCCATGAATTTTATAAAGCATATGCAGACCCCCTGGGCTCCCAGCTGCTCCGGGAATACACGGAGGTGCTTGAATCTCTTGCCCTCCCTGCCTCAATGACGGAGGCTACGTTGATTACACTCCCCAAGCCAGGTAGGGACTCCACTTCTGTGGGGGCGTATCGTCCCCTGGCACTCCTGAATGGGGACTATAAGATATTAGCAGGCATCCTGGCTAGTAGATTGGGGCCATTGGTTCCTCAACTGGTCCACCAGGACTAGAATGGATTTGTACCGGCTCGCAACACATCACTTAACATTCGGCGACTGCTAAGGGTGATGAGCTGTACTACTGCAGACTGGCCAACGGCCGGTTGTGTCGTGCTGGACCTGGAGAAGGCCTTCGACATGGTCGAGTGGCCTTTCCTGTTTGCAGTGCTCCATCGTTACGGATTTGGACCCTATATATTAAGCCTTATTGGACTGTTGTACGGGGCCCCTACGGTTTGACTGCTGCTGGGATCTCTTTTCTCCGAACCCATTTTCATTAGACAGGGGAATCGTCAGGGGTGCCCCCTTTCCCCCCCTGATCTTCGCTTTGGTAATCGAACCTTTATCGATGGCACTACGCGCCTCAGCATCAGACTGGGGGATACCCCTTGGGGATGGGATACATGCTGTTTCTCTTTATGCAGACGACATCTTGTTGTATGTACGAGATATCCTGGCGATTCCGCAGGTCATCCCCACCAAGTTGCAATCTTTTGCATCATTGTCTGGGCTAAGGGTCCATTGGGGTAAATCTTGTCTATACCCGTTTAATCCTACTACAGGGGATCCGGGCTGGATCGTAAATGGGACGGCGGTGCAGTGGCAACTGGTGGCGTTCAGATACTTGGGTGTTCGTATCTACCATAACACACAAGACCTTATGGATGGAAATATCACAAGGGCGGTTACCACACTCAAGTCTCAAATTGAATTCTGGAAGACGCTTCCCCTTTCCGTCATAGGCAAGGTGGAGTTAATCAAAATGGTAATGCTACCACGTCTTCTTTATTACTTCGCTACCTTACCGCTCCACCTACCCGTGTCCTTTTTCCGATCTTTGGAGAAGATTGCCCGTGATTTCATCTGGAATAACTTGCGATGCCGGGTGGCATTGACAAAGCTATATCTTCCTCGCTCAAAGGGGGGGCTGACCCTGCCCAACTTTGAGCATTACTACCTGGCGTCTCAAATCTTGTGGGTGGCGAAATGGGTGGGGGAGCTCCATTTGTCAGACTCGGCGGAACAGGATCCTCCGTACTCCCTAGACAGGATTCTTTACTTATTTCATCCCTGTAATAAACTGAATGAACCTCTTCCCTTGCTGATATCGATAGCCCAGAAATGCTTTCGCAGGGCACTGCGTCTTACTAGAAGTATAATACCATACGCACGCGGTGTACCCATATTGGGAATGCAGACCTTGCTTCATGGGTGGACGCTGGTGTAACCACCCTAGGAGACTTACATGAATAAGGAACACTAAGGTCGTTTCTCGCTATCCCGAACGAAGATGATGTACCCCCGGCCAATTTCTGAATCATGCCTCGTGGACGGCCGCAATGAGACATTGGTGGGGAGACGTAACGCAGGAACCCCCGACGAACCACCTAGTGCAATATGTGCACGTTATGGGCACAGGATGCCACTTGGTGAAATGGTTCGCAGACTCGATCAGGGGACATACCTTGGCGGATTTAACGCCACTGCGAGTTAAATGGGAGGCAGACCGGGGGAGGTCTTACTCGGAAAAGGAATGGTCTATGGTCCTGGAAAGCACTAAACAAGTCCCCAGAAACGCTCGTTTCAAGTTAATTCAATTTTATATTGTGCATAGGGCATATCTCTCCCCGGATAAAATCAATCAGTATTTTAACAGACAAGATGAGCGCAGTCCACGCTGCAAGATGGTAGATGCAGATATTTTACACATGCTCTGGTCCTGCCCCGCTCTGCAGATTTACTGGGAGTGGGTCCTAGAAGTGTTAAGCACTTGCACCGATAGAGAGGTGCCGAGGACATGGGAGTCGTGCATCACTGGTGTGTTTTCCAGAAATAAAAAACATAAAGCATCCACCACGTTTCTTGATCTGGGCTTTATTGTGGCTAAGCGTTTGATTACTCGTAAGTGGAAGTCCGAGGAGTCCCCTCCGATGAAAGCCTGGTTCCTCTCCATGCTGAACTGGGTGAAGGCTGAAGCGGTCTCCCTGATACGGAAAGATACGCTGGGCCTGCGCAAATTTCCCATCTCCACTGAATGGAATACTATGCTGTGTGCACTGCAGGGGCTGCTAGTGCTTGAGGCTCCGTCAGATGTCCCCCTTCCTGATGGCCAGTGAGACTGGCTTTAGTAGACCCATGTCCCAAAGGAAATGCTGCTATATTGACTGTAACATCTGATCACTTCACTAGACGATCTTTATTCTCAGCAGTCTGATGATGAACTTTTAGAGTAGCTGTGGCGACCCTGCTCTCTGTCGCTGGGGGACCTTGATTCCCCTTCCTCCCTTTCTGTGGCTCTTGCTTCCCTTTCTTCCCCTTCCCCGATAAGTTTTTTCCCACGTTTAGTATTCATATAAATGTTTGAATCTATACACTGATCTATGTGATATGGCGGTGTGAAGCCATACGACGCGTGATTATGAAAACTGTTGCATGTTGTATAAGTTGTAGTTACGGTGCACCGAAATGCAGTCGTTCAGATTCTTTGATTAAGGGAGGAAAATGCTATAGTTACCAGAACATACTAAATACTGTTTATGCTTAACGATGTGACCAAGTAGCTATATTATTGTTTAATTATCTGGATTTTATGACTACCTATTGGTTCTGTATGGTGCTTTCCCTGATACTGTACTATTTTGTATTCATGTATACAAAACAAAACAGAAAAAAACCTTTAATAAACAGATCAAACAAAAAAATGAAAGTATTAGAAAAGTTAATAGCCGTGATTGTTGAAGGCTAGTAAATAACTGTGCTTCAATTACCAGTTGAATTGAAGTACTCCTGTTGGGTTTTGGATACAGTAAGTAGCTGAGGTCTAAGGCCCTGTGTGTGAAAGCTCATAATTTCATGTATGTTGTTGATCAAGAATAAGTTGAGTTAATTGAGACAACTAATTTCACCTGAACTGCAGGCCTGATAGTATCCCATCACATTTAATTGGAAAAATTGTGGAATGGTAGCCTTTCCAGGTGTACCCTTTCTTTTGAAAGGCTGTAAAGAATGATAAATTGCCAGAAACATGGTTGTGAGAAATAAGTAAGCTAACATTTGAGAAGAGTAAGGGACTATTCCAGCATGTTATGGGATTATTTCACCTATGGATGTGTTGGCCAAGATGTGCTACTATTGGAGCAAGTGAATACATGAGCAAACAATAGTAAGCTCGAGCACAGGCTGTATTCCAGCCTAATTATTCTACGGTCGATCATTCGCTGGTGTTGTGGGAGGTGGCTTTGAGGTCCATGGAGCAGATGGTTGGGATAGTTGACTAGTCCATACACTTTAAGCCTGCTGTTAGGTACTTTTGATCATCAGACCCTGTGGGACAATATGGAGGTCCAGGGGGGTGCCATCTGTCCTACATTGTTTAATTTAGATTTCACACTTGGATAATTGGGCATAGAAGGCAGTCTAAAAGGAATAAATACCAATAAAAAATGGTTTGACGCAGAGCTGCATCCTGCCTCCAGATATGTATTTTCTCTTTAGAGCATTTTTGCCAAACACTCAAGGAAACATTAGAGCATTTACCCAATAACTTTAGCTGCCCTCTCTAAGGAGACAACCTATTTATGTGGTCTGTAAAGACAAAGAAAGATTAAGGCAGAATAGGAGTACTGTAGGGAAACCCATTGACAAATAGAGACAAAATATAAAATCTTTGCTTTTTGTCTGAAAAAGGTTAAAAACTCCTGGTGGCATACTGGCACAATGCTGGAAGTGTTGCTTAGTTATTCCAGCTATTGCTTTTTGGGGAAACCGTTCAACAGAATGATATCTTTGAGAACTCACTTGGAAGGTTCAAAAACCGAGGTTCTGAATGTTCTTCTGGGGGTTTATGAAATTAAATGCCATGCGGGGTGGTTTCTCACTTTCCCAACTCATAGGAGCAGATCAGGCTTGGAATGAGCCAGTTGCTCTTTAAGGAAGTGTAGTGATGATGCTGGATAGAGGAATCACGCTTTCTACTCTAGAAGGGAAAGTCCTGAAAGAAATTCCCAGTCCACCTAACTTCATTATTTGTCATTTGCCGGGAATTTAGCTTGTATTCTTTGTATATACTTGCGCGGTGTAGGTGTATCAATTTCCTGCAATGATTTGAAAATGACTCCATTGTTAATTGACCTCTTAATGATTATTACATAATAGTACTGTGAAAAGCTTGATTAAACTGAGCTCTGTAGTTGCTGATATTACACAAGGTTCTAACTTTCCCAATGAATTTACCATCATGGTGGTAAAACCTGCAATCATAAAGGAATAGAAATGTTTGAGCCAGAAACGTTTCACAGCATTGGCAAAGTGGGGTCTGGCCCAGAGCCCCCATCTTGCTAGGGACCCCATTATTAAGCTTTCAGGACAGTCCCAGGCCATCTAGAGTTTTGCAATATTCACTTACTTTCTTTTTTATTCGTGAGCCAACCCAGAATGCCCAGCCAGTATGGCCCCCATCTGATAGATAGTGAGGAATAAAAGAAAATACCTATTAGATTCTGGATAAATTCATGAATAGCTTTAACCTTTTGAAGTGCATAAGCCCAGCTCAACTGAACGTGTCACTTATTGTGCTGTAAAGATTGGTATTGGCTGCTCCCTACGTGACTGCATCATCCTTGTGGAGCTGCTGCCAGACCGGTGTGATGATAGCCTACTGACTCTGAATATCAGTCCCATTCAGTACATGGAGTGCAATAACCAAAAGCACCCATCAGCACCGTATGCCTGAATAGAGACGGTGCGATCACAGCCTACTGCCACCTGACTCAGAATCTCCTTTTCTCACTGAGCAGGGCTGGAAATACAGTAAACAAAAAACACCCTTGGCATGTACAGGCTGAAAAAGGTGAGGCACTGGTCCACTATACCATATGCATCAGGCTTGTTCAGACCACTGTTGCAGCATAAAGCGTGCGTAAATGTGTTTATTACACGCTTTATCTACCTACTCCTCAAACCGTATGGGACCCTTTATGATTAGGCAGTCTGCAGCATTTCCATTACCACAGAGACAATGATCCTCTGATGAATCTTACTCCGCCGATAGGAGTGATGGAAATTACGGTGAGCAAACTCCAGGTTGGCTATCCAATGAAGACCATTAATTGACAGCCAACTCACAGATTAGAGATCAAATTTAGGTACACCAATTTTAAGAACATGCTGTAGAAATAGAGAATAGAAACAGGCAGACCCAACCTCCTGAAGAAGTTAAGTCGATTCAAAATAATGCAAACCAAATTCTCTGCAACTACAACACACCACCTGTGAGCTGTTTGGGCTCGTTTATTATCCCTACAAAGGACTAAGTCATTAGAACATAGTACAGTCTAAATGAAATAATCAAATAAGGACTCAAAAATAGACTCAGACAGAGTATTGGTTAATTAGCTTATTGTATTAAAGATACAAAGAAATTTCTTAAGGAGTTCAGTTAAGAATATCACAATTTGCAAACAATAGCAAACAATTATAAAGGCTTTTCTCGGGTGGTTATAAATCAGTCAGCTACAGAGTTTCAGAGTACTACCACCATTAAGGCAGAAGGATAGTTCGTTGTCTCATAACTCGTATCCTAAAATCTGGAAGAAGGGGTTCAAAATTAAAGTCCATTAAACGGCAAGTCCATTTAGCATAAACAAAGAAATAAAGAAATGGCAAAAAAGAAAATGGTTTGGCAAAGAAGGTTCAGTCCATCAGCTACTGACTGTAGCATGAACTAGGCAGTCCAAAAGCAATGGAGGGTTAAAAAATCGAGCAGCATAGCATTCTCCCGTATGGGAAAAAGAAAAAGTATGGTGTTGCCCCTCCTTTGTGTTTTTTTCTTTCATAAGATTTTTAGGTTCGTGTCAGTGGGGTGGCATCACACCACCATCGAAAGACTATCACATGTCCAAAGTCACATAGTGCCACCTAGGACACTTGCAACATGGAGATGGTTTCCCATGCTAGTCATGAGAAATGAAAATGTGCGAGTCCACACAAGCAATTTCAAATAAAAAGATACAAAGTAGTTTACCTGTAGGCATAGCAGAAATTCTATTCCCACTGGAATATTCCACAGTGCACATTGAAGAAACATTCAAGAATGTCAGGATGTAAACAAACATGTTCGGCACAAATAAGCAACATTTCACTTGCAAAGAACAACCCATTGTATTAAATTAGGGGAAATTGAGAATGTATACATTTTCACAAATTATTATTACATAAAAATAGCTAATGTTCGAAATGCCCTACTACAACAAAAGTTTACGCTATTTGTATAAATGCACATTTTCTAATGTCATACTACAAAATGTGTTTTTAATATTTCATAAACTATAGTCTTTAGTATCATATTGCAAAATATCAAGCTTCCACTTCATTGCCACACATTTTTGCACCGACTTTTCTAACTGGTGCATTCTCAGCAAAAAGCATGAAAAACTCTATGCCACTTCACTTAATATTACAATCTTCATCAATATACATTAATAAGCACCATATGCATTGGGAATTCGCTAGCACAACTTGTTTATATGTATCAGTGTTGTCTAATAAATCTGTTGTCTTCATCTTCACGTTTTAAAGCACGCTTTTACAGTGCTTCTGCTACAATTGTCTTTGTTTCATTTATCACTGTGTGCAACGTGTTCTTTCAACCTTTCGTGTCTTCTGTGAATAACATGTCATGTAATATGATTATTTAAATTATCCTGGTGCTTGTAGAGTCGCGCACTAGTCTCCCGGTCACGTGTGGCAAGGGAGGCTGGGAGCGCGACAGGATATCCGGGGAGTGACGCGGCCGTGATACGGAGCGAAGGTGGTTTTCCGGCGCTCTCTCCCGAGCGCGAATAAAACATTTAAATTTACAAGTTGTCCGCCTCGTCCTTACCCCGCAAGCCTCACTACAAATTGGCGACGAGGCTGGGGAGGCGGACGCACAAAAAAAAAAAATACACCAGCGCATCGACCATCACGCCGGGACGCTGCGGGGGCCAGAGAGCACGGCAGAGGAACCACCGCTCGTTCGCTGCACAGCAGGGCATCCACCACAACTGCAGGACGGCAGAGAGGCTCCCCGTGAGCTACAGAACGCTCCAGGAACACGCCCAGCGTGGATCCAGATAGGAGTGCAGCACGTGGAGGTAGGAGACGCCCCTCCCCCACTGGAGCAAGGCTAGACAAATCCCACAGAGCACTGCACAGCCAAGCGCTCAGCCCCACGGAAGAGCACAACACACTGGCAGTCACCACGCCGGCTGAGAGAGGCCACAAGTACAGGAGGCCTGGGAGCACACGCCCACATACAGCGTCAAGGGCCCAGCAGGACATACCGAGATCTTGCCAGGTGCAGGGCGCAGCACCAAGCGTACACGCACAGGACCTACAGTGCGCCTCATTCACGGAGTCCATGCATCACAGGCACCTGGAGAGACGTACCCTGAACACGCCGCAGTGAGAGTAGGGGTCCTGCACCATCCACGCCCTAACACGAAGGGCAAGCCAAGCAGCCACCAAGTTCTTGATCCTGGCGCACCAAGGGCCAGGCCACACGGGAGTAGATCCCACGTCCCAGGCAGGAGTGACAGGCCAGCAGGCTCAGAGCGCTCCAGGTAGCCCTACACCCGGGACAGACGACGCACCCCCGGGGAGACAAGTCACGATGTGTGCCCAGACATTCTCCCTCACGAACCCGGTACCCTTCCTTCCAAAACCAGGGGAACCGGCCATGAAATGGGAAGACTGGAAAGAATACTTCCTCAACTACCTGTCGGCGCTGGAGGATGAGGGGGATGAAGTTTTCCCGAGTACGAGGAAAAAGAAAATCCTACTGCACAATCTGGGTCCGGAAGGCATACGAGTATATAGGAACATGGTGAAAAAGACCCGACCTCCGGACGATGTAGATGTGTTTCAACACGCCATAGACGACCTGGATAGCCACTATCAGCCAGTGGTATGCACTGCGATAGACCGGTTCAACTTCTTCCAAAGGAAGCAGATGACAGGGGAGTCAGTAGATGACTATGTAGCCGCATTAAAGAGTTTGGCGATCACCTGCAAGTTCGGCGGCCTTCATGATGACTTCATACGCGACCAAATCATCATGCACACGGTAAACACGTCCATACAAGAGAAATTATGGGTCAGTGGCGACGCTCCCCTCAAAGAGATAGTGGCCATGGTCAAGAAGGCGGAACTCTCCAAGAGGTGTGCAGAAGCGGCGAAAAGAGATAATGCCAGCAGACCCCTCGTAGGCAAAGTCATGGAGCCCACTTCCCAAGAACGGAAACCGCAAACTACAGAGAGCTATAGACGACAGAAGAAGAACACAGCCAAACCGGCAGGACACCCGACGGCCCAAGGAACGGACAAGCACAGTTGCTACAGGTGTGGGAGCACGGCACACGCCGCCAATGACAAACGATGTCCAGCCTTCAGGGCCAAATGCCTATATTGCGGAATAATGGGGCACTTTGAGAAAGTATGCAGACGTAAGCCTCGGAAAACGACAGTGAAGTATGTGACACACGACACGGAACCAGAAGAGGACGAAGGGGAAGAGGATGAAGACTCAGTGCTGTGTATAGAAGAACAAATCTTAGGTATCGACTGCTCCAGGACACGCAAACCGTTGTGTGAACTTTCCATAGGAGGGATCCAAGTCTCCATGGTGGCAGATTCCGGCTCACCATACACCATCATACAGCGCAGTGTGTGGGACCGGGATTTTGCACAGGTCATAGGCACACACCTTCTCTCCCCGGACATCCATCCAGTCACCTTCACCGGGGAACCCATACCCATGGTGGGATATCGCCCCCTACGATTCGAGTTCAAGGGCCGCAAGGCAGAAGGGAAGCTGTATGTGGCAGAAAAGGGACCCTCGGTGCTGGGATGGGTAGACCAAGGTGAACTAGGTATCCAACTCAACCCAGGAGGCCCGACGCAGGTACTGATGACAGGCCAGGCACGCACGTACGAAACCAACAAGTGGAAAGCAGACTTCCCGACAGTTTTTGGAGGCACCATTGGCAGATTGACGAAGTTCTCCCATAAGATATGCCTCAAAGAGGGCGCGAAACCTGTGAGTCACAAGGTGCGGAACATTCGTTCAATAGTAGAGAGGCTGTGCAGCAAGAGTTACAACGTCTGGAAGATAATGGAGTGATAGAACCCATTGAAAGTGCGGAGTGGCTAGCTCCTCTGGTCGTGGCCAGGAAACCTAATGGTAAGGTGCGATTGTGCATTGACTTGCGCGAGCTCAACAAGAATATTATAGTAGACAAGTTCCCACTGCCCAAAATAAACGAAATGCTGGCGCAGACAAAAGGCGTCCAATGGTTCTCGACAATAGATCTGACCTCGGCATACCATCAGATAGCACTACACCCGACGTGCAAGAAACTGACCTCGTTCATCACACCGTTCGGATGCTACCAATTCCGACGAATGCCGTTTGGACTGGCATCCGCCGCAGCGGTGTTCCAAAAACTAATGCACAGACTTTTTAAAGACACGGAAGGGGTACAGTATTTCCAGGACGACATCCTGATCATGGGAAGAACCAAGTCAGACCATGATGTCAAGCTCACGAAGGTGCTACGAATCCTAGCGCAAAATGGTCTTACAGCAGAATGGGACAAGTGCAGGTTCGGAGTAACGTCAGTGACGTATCTGGGTCATGAAATAAGTGACAGAGGTATTGCGCCGAAGGGGGCGAATGTGAAGGCTATCAAGGACGCACCTACACCCAGAAGCAAAGACGACGTCCGTTCCTTCCTGGGTATGGCGGAGTTCTATAGCAAGTTCGTTCCTCACTTTGCCACCAAAACGCACAGCATGCGTCAGCTACTAAAGGAAAAAACCTCCTTTGAGTGGACGGAGGCGTCCCAGGAAGAGTTCGGCGTAATCAAGGACGACATCTGCAGGGCGGTCCCCCTCCATGGTTTTGACCAGAAGGCCTTATCGATCCTCATCACGGACGCGAGCGACAGAGGATTGGGAGCAGTTCTGATGCAACGGTCAGAGGAAGGAGAAATGACGATGGTCAGCTTTGCGTCCCGGTCTCTGGCTCCTAATGAAGAAAAGTTCAGCGTAGTAGAAAAAGAAATGCTAGCCGCTATCTGGGCGATGGAACGATTCCGCCAATTCCTGTGGGGCACCAGATTTGTGCTCAAGACAGATCACAAGCCATTGGTCAAGGTGCTCACATCCAGTGGACATGCTAGTGCTACGCCGCGCATAGCGAAAATGACCTTAAGGTTGCTGGACTACGTGTACGACGTCGAGTACATCCCGGGAGCCAAGAACCGAGTGGCTGACTACCTCAGCAGAGCAGCCGCAATGGAAATGCCACCCCCACAGACTGAGGAGGATGACTACACCATAGCCTTTGCGGAAGATCAGGAAACAGTTATAAGTGCGCAGGAATGGAAATTGGCATATGAGAGCGACGCATGCCTCACAGCAGTGAAAGGGTTCATCATCACAGGATGGCGAGAAAAGAAACACTTGGACGCCGCCGAGCGCAAGTTCTATGAAGTCAGGGAAGAGCTGTCGGTTGGGGAAAGGAATGTGTTCCTCCTTCGGGGAGACAAGGTAGTACCACCGGAACAACTGGTAGAGAAGTTACTGACGATCCTACATGAAGGACATCTAGGCATCGTGAAGACAAAGCAGAGAGTCAAACAGGCTTACTGGTGGCCCGCGATGGACTCCCAAGTAGAGAGGCATGTCAGGAAATGCGTGCAGTGTAGCAACGCGGACAAGTCTCAGACCACACTGCGACCGCCATTGGGGAAGTTCCACAATCCTGCCAATCCATGGGAAGAAGTGGCTGTGGATATCGTAGGCCCTATCCTAGATGCCCTAAGCGAACCTAAGTATGTCATAGTGCTGGTGGACCGGTATTCAAAATGGCCTGAAATAGAAGTGCGTGATACAGTGGACACAGACACCGTGCTGGCATTTCTCACCTCCACATTTTTGAGGGAAGGAATCCCCAGGATCATAACCTGCGACAATGGACCCCAGTTCACGTCAGATAAATGGAAGGCATTCATGGAGCGGAATGGTATACAGAATAAACACACCCCAGTTTATCACCCGGCTGGGAATGGCCTAGCCGAACGATTCAACAGGGTGATAATGGGATCAGTACAAGCTGCCATTAGTGCAGGAAAAAATTGGGTGCACGGTGTGCACGGTGTGGGAGTACCGCATCACTCCCACCAAGACAGGATACAGCCCCTTTAAGATATTGAGGGGGCGGGACCCATTTACCAAAGACAATGTGGCGTGGAAAAAACGGACTGTACAGAGCAAATGGTCTCCAGCCGTGGTGCGAAGCAACCTAGAGAGGGCACAAAGGATCTACACTGATCACTACAACAGGCGACACAATGTCAAAGAAACGGCGCTGGAAAGAGGGGAATGGGTCCGAGTAAAACTTGCTCAATTGAGAAGGAAAGCCGAGAGCAAATTCAGTACGCCCTTGCAAGTGCGAGAGGTGTATACCAGATCTGCCCTATTGAGCGACGGGAAGATATGGTCAAAAGACAGAATGTCCAGATGCAACAGGATACTGAAATGGGCCAAGACAGAAGCAACGCAACCAGGAAGTAATGAGGAGCAGACGGCAGGAACAGAGGAACCTGGCAGAGACACCAGGGACATCCTGGTAGAGGACATGAATGTTATGGACACACAGGAGAGCTTGGAAGACTCAAGGCCACAGGTACAGCAGGAGAACCAAGGGGGGTGGAGTGTGGAAAGGGGGGGTCACACATGAGAGTCACCTGGTGATGCCCCTTCAAGTGACAGCAGAAACAGTAAGACTGGCACCCCGTTAAGACACACACGCTTAGGCAGAGCGGTGAGGCTGCCGAAAAGATATCTGGAGTATGAGATGGAGACTTAGCTCACCTGGTCCTTGTACGTGTCTCTGAATGTTATTTACAGTTAGGTTGTGTTATTGTAAAGGGGGAAGATATGTAGAGTCGCACACTAGTCTCCCGGTCACGTGTGGCAAGGGAGGCTGGGAGCGCGACAGGATATCCGGGGAGTGACGCGGCCGTGATACGGAGCGAAGGTGGTTTTCCGGCGCTCTCTCCCGAGCGCGAATAAAACATTTAAATTTACAAGTTGTCCGCCTCGTCCTTACCCCGCAAGCCTCACTACAGTGCTGGCCAGCCAGAGAGAGACTGTTTGTTCCAGAGTCAGGCCTAGATGTAATCTGGTCAATGAAGAGGGTGGTCAATGATCCGACCCCATGTGCTGAGGGCATGAATGAGCTGAAAATGGACGATAAATTCAGAGTTGTTCCGAGCACAGTACCCCATATTATGTTTGATCCAGGACCCCCAAAATCCCTAATATCTCCCTGCTTCTGGCATATACTTCATTTTTAAAATAACTCAATCATTCTTTCTCTCCTTAAAGTCTCTGGAATAAAAGAAAGCAATGCACTTAAATATAAAGATCACTTTGGATGAGCCTCTTACTGTCATAGAAGACTCGATAATACACATGATTCTATTGAGGGCCCATGGGTTGCATGCCGTACTGAAGAAACAGAAAATAAATACATAAACACAGGACATGAAATCAGAATTCAAAACTGAAATACAATAAAGACAGGGAGATAGGCAACAAGAAATGGAAGTGAGTAAAGGAGGCAGTAATTTAAAAAATGAATAAAGAAGAGTGCCAGGAAGGAAGGGAGCAATCAGTGGAGTTAAGGCTGGGGAGTAGAAGAGGTAGCTCCAATACCAAGTGATGAGCACTGCACCAAAAAGGGCTCACTTGGTCTGCATCTCCAGAGTCTGCTTATCATGCTGGGGCTTGTCAAGCAAGGGAGGCAAGAAGGAGGGCACGGAGTCTCCAGTAAAGATCCAACTGCACCAAATGGCAGAATGCCATTGTTCACTACAATGGGCATGTCTGTGCACTGCTGTAACTTACCAACCAATAAAATGAGGACAAATGCACACCGTATAGGGTGCCATAACCTCAGTGCACTCTTCATTCGAGCTGTGACAATGATGTATTTCATAGACAGTCCGAACATCACTTAACAAAGTCTAAAGGCGCGAGTCGGAGGGGACTCACATGGAAGGGTTGAGGGTGTGTAGAATGGCACAGTGAGCCTCAGGAAAAGCCAGTAAGGAGCTGTCCTCTCTTACATTACTCTGACGAGCAGGGGCCCTGATGAGTAAAGCACAAGGTACCTTACTTGGCATCCTACACCTGCACTACCCTGGGTGGTGGCCTTTTATTGGCCTGCCTATGTCAGCCGTTACTGTGCCAGTTTTATTCCCATCCCAACTATCTGTTAGGGGACCTGCACTGAAAAGGTGAGTTTTTGATACCTATGTTGAGGAAGCCACAAAGGATTTGCTCCCTACAAAATTTCAATAATCACTGTCCCCACTTCATGTTGCAGGCATAAGTATGGACTTGTTTCTAGGTATATAGAGAATGGAAACCTGGACAATGACTATGCTGGTTTCAGATTAATATACCTGGAGCAGCAATACAGTAAACCATCAGAACAAACACATATACAGCTGTACACTTCTTTTTAGTGTGGGTCAATTACAAGCAGCAACGACACCTGAATGTGCAAACTTTTACAATGAATCAGTTACACCATTAATGAGGCATGCGATCAGCTTGTAGCAGGAACAAGTGGGACAAAGTGGCATTAAAGTGCGGCGGCCACTGTTAACAATGACGAGATATAACCGATGGACATTCATCAAGATTCTCTGTCACATTTGAATGAGGCTGTTCAATGTTGACATTCCATTTCAACAGGTGAAGAGGACTTCATGTGATAAAGACAAAGTGGCAAATTCACAGTGGCATTTATGAGAATGTGAAGTAGTTCTCCTGTAATTCTACTTCACACCTTCATGAATTAGTCTCATTACCTTTAAACTTATCCTAACTAACTTCAGTTTTGATGGCTTCCTTTTTTTAATAATCTCTCTTTTGGAACACAAGAAACACATTTTTCCTTTTCGTCTATACATCCAAACCATGGAACAAATTTCCAAACGCATTTATGAGTATGCGAAGTAAAGTATACATAGTGGCGTATTTTACCAATGCATTCCCTGCTTAGCCCTGAAAGCGCTAGCTCATCTGATGTGTGAGTCATTCGTTCTGGTTTTGTTTTGGAGAGGCATGTGAGAAATCGCCTGTATTCGTCAGTTACCTTGATAGAGATAGGCATTCCAAAAATACAAGCAATTATGAGAGCAATTATGAGAGCATTGCCAGCTGTGACAGGTAGTAAATACTTTCACACCTTTCAAAATTAGCAACCATGTGGAACAAAAATAAAAAGACCACAAAATACCGTTCCCTAAAAGGGCTTGCAATGAAACATATCCAAAAATGAAGGCAAATTAATTTGCTGTATTTGTTTCATCCATCAAAATTGATGCTTGTAAATTGCCCTTTTGTCATTTCAGCCTTACTTAATATTTGGGCTGAATCAAATTGAAGGAAGGCAAAGAGAAGAAATGTTGGCTTTTTGGGCCGGAGACTTCAGACATGTGTCAGTTACAGTATTAGATATGCAATGTGAAATGGAATAAGAGTAGGGGGACCACCAAACTCCAGCTCATTAAGGACATTGACTCCAGCACTAAACTTCACCTACAAAACATTGAATTCAGGTGTGTTAGTATAGAAAATTGGGTCATTCGTTAAGTGGGGTGAAACCCTACTCAAGCAGCAACCGCTATTCTTGTCAGAGTGAAACAGAAGCAAACCCCAAATTAACCTGTGCTTAGCCCTCTGGTAGCTTGGCACAAAGTAATCAGACTTAACTTAGAGCCAATGTATAAAGCATTTATGCAGCACTTCAAACAGTAATAAAGTGATAAAAACAACACAAGAAAATCCAACACCAATTTAGAAAATTAGAGTGAAATTAAAAAATGATTTTACACAAAAATGACAAAAATACAATTAGTAGAACCTGAGATATGCAATTTTAAAGATTTAGATAGAAATTGTGCTTAAAAGCACAAATGGCCAACTGTGGATATCTGGACACAAGTTCAGGCTAACTGCAATGGAGCGTGGGCCGGATATAGATCCAAGTTAGCAGCGCTGAACAAAGTACCATAAATCCTAGTTGTGAAGCATTGTGAGATCCTGCATCGAGGATGCATCGCACAGTGGCAGTTGCAAGGTTCTGTGTCCGGGATGCGTTGCACAGCAGGGGTTCCGAGGAGCAGCAGAGCTGTGATGCGATGTCCTGCATTTAGGATGTGTCAAGCAGCAATGGTTCCAAAGAGCTGCAGGCATGCAATGCGAGGTCCTGCATTTAGGATGTGTCGAGCAGCAGTGGTTCCGAGGAAATGCAAGATCCTGCATTGGAGATGCGTCGTGCAGTGGCGGTTCCGATGCAGGGCTGTGAGGAGATGCATATCACTGCATTTGTTCTGCCCAAAAAAACACAGCTGGTCTGGCAGAGTACCGTCAGGCCCACTTCCAAGGGTCCAGGACTGAGTTGGCCAGCTTTGAAGTATGAGAAGTTTCTAAAAGTTTCCACCCCAGAGGTGTTTGGAATTTGCCTTCTCCCTGCCTTGTCCCGAGCTGGTCTGGGGGCCCAAAAGACTAGTGTGAAACCCTTTGTGAGTGTGCTGAGGCAGTCTTTGTGATGTATAAGTGTGGTAGGTGACAGCTCCGCCTCCCAATCAAGTCAGAGATGGCCCATCCTGCCAACACCTGTTTCCCCTATGTCTCACTATCTGGGAACAATGCACAAAAATCAACTGCCAGCTACACCTAGTCATGTGACCCAGGATACAGGCTGCAGGTGCCAAATGGATGGGACAATAAAATGTCAAATTTCTTTAAATGGTATTTTTAGAATTGTGACTTAAAATCCAACCCTGCCCTCAAAGAGGGTTTTAAATTGCAATTCTTTAGAGACTTTTATACCTGGCACTAATTGAAAGTTAGCGCTTATTAAATGGGGTAACCCTATGGGAGGGAGTTAGACCTTGCAGTAGTGAAAAACGAATTTAAGAGTTTTTCACTACCATGACATGCAAAAGTTAAAAGTATGTGTCCCACTTTTTAAATAAACTGCACCCTGGCCCTGTGAGCTGTTTGGGGTCTGGTCTAGGGGTGACTTATTTGAATTAAAAAGGAAGGTTTAAGCCTGGCAAAAGTTTATTTTGCTATGTCAAAATGGCAGTTTACAACTGCACATACAAGCTGCAATGGCAGGCCTGAGACATGTCTTAAAAGGCTACTTATGTGGGTGGCACAAAAAGTGATACAGGGCCACAAGCAGAATTTAATCTACAGGCCATTGGTACATGTAGTACAATTTTACTAGGAACTTACAAGTAAATTAAATATGCTAATTGGTACTAAGCCAATTTCACTATGTTTTATGGAGGGAGCACAAGCACTTTAGCACTGGTTAGTAGTGGTAAAGCATGCAGAGTCCTAAGACCAGCAAAAACAAAGTCAACAAAAGATGATTATTGAAGGCAAAAGTTTGGAAGAAATCCACGCTAAGGATGTCAGGTCCAACAGTTAGTTAATTAGTAAGCAAAACAAGACTACAACATGTAAAATGCACTAGGTTATCACACAGAAGTCCAGGACTAGAAAGAGTGTCCCTAACAATCTGAAGAGAGGTTATCTCCCTAAGGAAGAGTGACATCAAGAGCATAACGCAGGCCCTTGCAGCTCCTGAAGTCCCCCACATTCCCTCATCTCATTTTGCGGGGGGCATCATTTTGTGTTATGCCACTGAGGGACATACGACCTGCAGAATGACCCCTGAGCAACAGATGGTGTTGCTGTGGAAGGCATATCACATTTTCAAAAAGAGAGAGGTACAAACCATACCTTGTGAAAGAATAAGGCAGAGATAGTGACTATGCAGAATGACAATCATGGAAGGAGAATTGCTATCCATAGCATGGCAGAAGAAGGACGGACACAGAACTCATACTTGCCAGCATTCTGTAACCGAAAAAAAACATTTTTCAGTTTAAAAAATGCTAATCATCATGCTGACATCCCGGGAAATGGCATTATATGATCTTTGATGTAACATTACCCAGAGTGTATTGCAAAAATAGTCAGAAATTACAGCCAGTAAGACAGTTCAGTTGGTTTATGATCTTACTGTGCAATAGTGTGACTTTGTGATTGAGGCCTACTTCCAAAAGGCAATAATATGGCAAATAATAGCCCAGGACTGGAATCCGTCTCTCTCTGCCAATCAGTGACCAGATAAGTCTCCCTTAAAGGCCCCCAAAGTTCTGTGCAGGCAATTTTTGTTTAGACTATGCACACAGTTTACAAGTATTAAATGCTTTTAATTTCACAATTTACCGCCATTCTTGAGAATTACCACTGTGCTTTAAAAGGCAAGATTTTCTATTGACTTTGAAATATTGAGCGAGATTTCCAAACTCCATTGAAAGTAATCATCAAATCTCTGGGGCTGAATGACAAAAGCATTTATGAATATTCAAAGTATTGCTCCATATGTACTATGTCACGCACTCTTAAATGGTTTTGCGAATGGCCCCAAAACATTTCAATGGGTATATTCAGAGAACGTTCATACTCAGTTGTAAAAATAGCAAGGACTGCATTGTCCTTGCAGTTTTACTAATAAGGAGTTGGACATTTTGGGGATAATTTACAAGGGCATTTGAGAGTAACCCTGGGCGGAGTTTGCGTAGTCACGCTACGCGGAATTCCGCGAAGTCGCAAAAAAACTCTGCGAGCTATGCGGAGTTCCGCAAGCGCGTGGAGTTGCTTGTTCCGCCCGGTTGCGATGCGTTTTTCCTGTTCAGGAATGTGTATTGCGTGTTCGGGGACGCTTTTTGCGTACTCAGGAGGAAATATCGCGCAAACTTCACCACGCGGTCGCCAATGGGCGCGGCCATCTTGTTTTTTCACTTTTTGCTACGGTTCTGGGCCTCTTTTTCTATCCTCCCTATATCTTTTCAATCCTTTGTTTCTAGAAACTTTTTGGGGATCTTTTTTATTTATTATCTATCCCTCTCTATTCCTGATTGTATATTTTGCGTTTTTCCCTACTTTTTGTGTGATTTTAGTGCGTTTTTCACTCTTTTCCTATTACTTGCTTTTTTCATTTCTTTTACTTCCTTTCTTACTTCCTACCTTTTCTTTTCTGCCCCCCGCCTACCCAGAACCATGGCAAAGAGCCTTAAGAAAACCAAGGACCAGGGGAAGAGGAGTGAGAGCCGGGACCACCTTCCTTGCGGATGACGGCGCCCACAAGGGGTGTAGCCACGGGCCTTATTCAGTGAGGCGGAGGTGGCCGCACTGGTTTTTTTGTCTAGCGTCACCTCCCCTTAACCCTGGCAGCAGGCGGCAGGCCTGGGTTCGGGTACGGGCTCCGGGAGCGTTACCGGCGGTGGGAGAGGGTGCGCTGGGCAGTGTTTCGCTGCTTTGGGGTCCGGTGCACCCCGTAACGAATTGACGCACCGGTGGTCCGACATCCTGGACCGTGAGCAGGACCTGCTACGTGTTGAGGTCCCGGGGCTTGGTAAGTAGCTAATTATATTACTATTGTGTTCGTCAGTTCTGTGTTATTGCGAAAATTATTTTTTTCGCAAATAGCGAACATGCTGCTGCTACTTACATGCAGGTAACTTATGTTTAAAAATCTTATTATTATGTGATTGTTACTTCCAGACAGGTGCTCATGCTCGGCGCTAATAACTAATCATACTTGTTTGCAACTTTGCACTCTCTTGGGCTGGTTATGTAAGAGAGGTTAGAGAATTTAAGTTAGGTAATGCATATAGGAAAGACTCCAGTCCTTTCCTTTGTCCTGTCAGGCTGTCCTGTCTCCTGTCACTAAGATAGTGGTAGTAGTTAGTATTATTTGGTAATTTAGCGGCCTGCGTGACACGTCCTCTCACATGACTTTAGTCCTAGTAGAACCTTCTGTAGTTCGTTCATATAGTGAGTGAATAGAATAGCAACCAACCAATGGTGTATGCAATATGCATGCGTCCATCTATCCATTAAGAAGAATAGAAATGCAGACTTAGTAATTGGCACCTCAAAGGGGGTTTGAGTTGGAGACAGAGATGATTGTGAATGAAATTGGAACTTAGTAGAAGCAAATATAATTTTTTTGCAATTCATTCCAAAGTCTGGAATAGGCGGGCTAGGTATGTTTAGGATTCAGGAATCGGAATTGAACTGTGGAATAATAATGATCGGATGGTACTCGACTGCGATACATACTAGTCGACTACTACTAGTCGAATAAGTCATTCTTTAGGATAGGTCAATGTTATTGCAATTGCCGTTTCCTCTCTAAAAATATTTTTAGAACAATTATATTTATTTATTTAACATAAATCATTTTTTGTCTCTTTAACTATGTCTTACATGATCAGCATCCAGGGGCAAGAAGAAAACTGGGTCAGCTGGCAGTGCGGCGGGTGCGGGAGCTGGAGGGGCCTCCCAGGAGGCGCAGATGGCTCTGCTGTTGGCCCCAGTAGGTCCTCCTGGTGTTGTTATATATTAAAATATCCCTAACTTTTACCGCACTATTATTTCCATTTCCTAATTTAAAAATGTCCAATATCCTCTTCAATCTATCTGTTTCTAAATTCTTGTTTTTGCTCCATTACCTTCTACTAAGTACATCAAATCAAACTGCATCTGACTAACCTCTGCTCTGACTCTGTATTAGTCTGTCTGTAGCTTGCATTCTTCTGGGTTTCACTCAGCTTTCCCTCCCCCCTTATATGTGGATTGCCTAGTAGTGGTACTGTAAGACTCAGAGAACCCATTGGTCCTAGGCTACTACTAGTACTAGTACTAGTAAGGACTCCTTACTACTCTAATACTAGTAGCACTAATCTGCTGTGCAGATTGCATGCCCAAGTAAGGTATTCCCCGCAGGTTTGTGAGATGAGAAGGCTTTAGTTTCTTTTACTGTCTCATCATGCTCAATCAGTAATGGTGGTCACTCACGTTGGACAGGACACCCCAAAGTGGTGTATTTTACTTTTTCTAATCCAGGCCTTGTACTTTTTTTAGTAGCAGCAGTTGATGGTGTACACTGAACAACTGATTACCGTGCACCATGGCTGGAAGGAAGTATGAGGAGTGGGAGGACGGCACCATTATTTTCCAACTTAGAGAGACCTCATGTCCGCCCAGTTGGCCACTCTTTGTTCTTTTCAAAAAATGAGATGCACCAATAGCTCTAGTCACTGAGTCCAGTCCTTTGGGTTGTCCTCTTTTTGGGAGGCTTTTCAAAAATTGTCACCAACAAAATGCCCAACCGGATATTATTTTGTTATTTTTGATAGGACATACTGTCTACTCTACTCTAGTATCCGAATTGTAGATAGTGATGTGTGTAGTGTATGTATTATTAATTATGTATTTTCAATCTTGCTAATGAAAAAAATAAATAGGGGAGGCGTATATGGCATCTAAAAAAATGTGAAATGTTTTTTCCAGGCGTACCGACCACCAGTGCCGGGGCCAGCAGTGAGGGCCATGCCGCTATGGAGGGAGCGGAGGATGCAGCAGCTGCAGGGGGTGAGCCAGCAGCAGTGGTGGGCGGTGGTAAGTCATATTCCTTACTTATTGAGAATGATGAATACACTTGCTGCAAGGGTGTACACTCAGTACTAGTACACTGTTCTTCTGCTGAGACTAAGGGGCCGATTCCGATCTCGGCCGGTAGTGCTCCGAATCGGATTCGGATTCACCGGATCCGATTCGGAGCCCTGTTTCCCGACCGAATCGTACGCGGGTCCAGCCGAGCGAGTACGATGCAAGCACCCACGAAATCGCCGACCGACTCGAACGCGGCTTCAACACGCTCCGACCGACTCGCAGGGACACGACTCGCACCGCGCTATGGAGACGTTTCCCGGCCGGGTAAGTACAATGCGCGCCGCGAGCAGTCCGATCGACTCGCGCCGTCCGGCTCGATAAAGCTGTCGGAGCCGGACTTTGGGGCTCCGCGTTGGACCCCCCCTGTACGCGTATGCGCGCGAGTCGCACACAGGGGGGACCCATGGGTCCCCCCTACCTGTGCATGTATGCCGTGATGCGCATGGATGCGTACACGCTGTAGGGGGCGCCCTTGTCCGCCTCGCACCCATTGAGTCAATGGGAGCCCGCGTACGCGTTGTACGACAGGCTCCCATTGACTTCAATGGGAGTCCGACCGACTCGAGTCCGATAGCATGCGTGCGCATCGTACTCGTTCGGTCGGACTGCTAGGGTCCGATTCGGTCGGAATTCTCTCCGGGTCCGGCTCGGTCGGGGAGATTTCCGGCCGGAATTGGAATCGGCCCCTTAGTTGTTATTAACAACATTAGCATTAGCGGCGGTGGTTGAGTAACTAATGGGCTATTCCATTCTATCTTCAACTCAGCAGAGACAGTTTTATGACGAAGACAAAGAGTCAGACGACATGTATGACTGGCAGAGAAGGATGCGTGGGTGAAGGGAGGGGCCCCGGGATGCATATAGGTGGCGGATGAAGATGATAGGATGCATGGGTAGTTGAAGGATGGGTGAAAGGTGAAAGAGAAAGCAGAAAGTATGCCTGTCTGGGTGGGTGAAACTGTCTGGGTGAAAGGAATCTTCCGGGGGGGTTTGTGGGGTCAAACTCTAAGGCAAGCAAGAACGCAAGGGTAGTGGTTGGTTATATCTATGACAAATGTATGTTGTCGGTGAAAGCCGGTTTATGATAGCCATGTTTGGATGGGTGGATGCCTGGATGGTATCATAGATAGTAGGTGAAAACAGAGTCAGACTGGATGAAGAGAATGTAAAAGAAAATTAAACTGTGCCAGAGTACCAAAGCCAAGGGTGAAGATTAAGAATAAAATAATAATAAAGCCCTGGGAAGAACAAGGACTGTTTTTTTGCAAGGTTTTTGATTCAAAGGTTTTAGGTTGTATTTGTATTTCAGAATGGAATACTCCCTTGACTCACAGTAGTTTGCAAGCACAACATATATATTGTGCATGACTATTATTTACCCTACCCACCCATCATTAATCGCCTCCCTCTGACTCCAAGGCCCTCTTCCGCTCCAATTCCTACCCATGTCATTTTTGACTGTGTTAGCCATGGATGGCCTATTGGCTGCATGGTAACTAGTACTTACAAATCACTCAGTATGTCATCATCATCATCATCATCACGTGAGTGACATGATGTCGTGCCGCCATATATGTATCATCATTCATAAGCATGTCATCATTAACAATCATCATGTGCCTTATTGCAGTAGTCAGGGTGAAAGTGAAATTGACTGAGCATTTGCCATTGATTTAACAGAGTATGGCCGTAATGGAAAAATATATAATTGTGTAGTACAGCTGCCCCACATGCAGACAGTAGTAAAGTAACATGAGTCTGCAACACGAGTATGTCTGTCTAGGGCACAAGCTGACTGAGCTGGCATGCCTACAAGATTAATTGTGCTAAACAAGAGAGGGAATAAGAATACTTCTACTCTACTCCATAGTGCCTGAAAGTCTAATCATCACATCCAAATCTTAGGGGCAGAGGAAGTGAGGAGGATACCACAACTGCTAATGCTACTGTGCCACTATAATTTTCATGTGTGTAATTTAATTTTGTGTTACTGTTTTGCTAAGAGTATTGGTTACAATTGTCTTTTTTTTCTTTCTTGATATAGCTACTCCTTCCCAACCCAACAGGCAGGAGCTGGCGGCCAGGGCCCGGCAAAGGAAGCTGGAGGCCATCCGGGCGTAATATCGCCGGCTGGTTGCCCTGGCAGAGGTGGAGGAGGAGGCGGCATCTGCAGCTTCTTCCTCCAATGCCCCGGGACCCAGCCAGCCCCCCGTGCCTCTGGTGGTATGGCGCCGTGTTCTGGCAGCCGCCCGCCGCCAATCAACTTCATCATCATCTACTGCTGCCCACCCCTGTTGTTCCTGCAGGAACTTTTGGCGCCGCATGCTCCTCAGAATGGCGCGCCTGGAGGCCAGGCTGGAGGAGGTCCTGGAGCGAACTAGCAGGTACCCCCGCCGCTAGATGTCACCTCAGTCTTTGACCCTTGCCCCTTTTTTAATCTTTTTTTTGGTGGGTGGGATGTTGGGAGTTGGTGAAACTTGGGGATTACTTTTTTTCTTCAACTTCAACGTGGACGGACATTTATTTAATTTACTGGATATTGGTCGGGGTTAGAGAGAGGGGTGGGTCAGGTGTTGTGGGCTTTTCTTCTAGTTTATATTTGTTAGGGTAATACATTATGTATAGTTTTCCAATACATATATGCAAATCTTTTCTGGGGGGTTACTCTTTTACGTCACATTGTTTGTCAGTCTCTCCTCCTAGTCTATGCATTCTGCAACCAAAACCCCTTTTTAGTATGTACTCGGAAGGATGTGGGTGTGTGAATTAATTAATTTCCATAGTATATACATTATTAACTCCCCAACACGTCTTCTCTTACCTGTGATTGATGTTTAGGTGAAGCGATGGCTGCATGGTGATGGTTTGGTTTCCTAAGGTGCCATGGTGGGTGGTAGCAGTAGTAGACAGTTGCATTTACAAAAAAAGAAAATGAGACAGTCAGTCACCTGAGGGAGAGTAGGGAACGGGTAGTAGAAGCACACAGTTGCAACTCCAATCCGGCAATAAAAGACTAAGACGGTGGTTATGGATTTTTTGTGATTCGAACCAGAAAGACAGAGACACACACAAATAATAAAAGTAAATAAGGAAGAAAGAAAGTAACAAGTTGAAAGCCTAGTTGTCAGGGAAGTAGAGCTCATCCTCAAACTCTGGTGGTTCACCCAGAAGTAGGTCATCTAACACACTACTTCCATGACCTAAGTCGCTGTCATCATCTTCCTGCTGTGCTACTTCAGGTACGGTGTAATCCGGTGGTATAAAGTGCTGATTCATTTTGATCATGGTTAAGCTCTCCACGTTTTGGGGCGAGAGACTGGTCCTTTTCACTGTTACAACGGCTCCAGCAGCACTGAAAACACGCTCAGAAGAGACACTTGCAGCAGGGCAAGCCAGATAGTTTATCGCCAGCCTGCTGAGCACTGGCCATTGGCCCCTTTTTTCAATGTAGACCTCTGTTGGGTCATCCAGATAGGCCTGGACCATCCGCTCAATGCTCAGGGGTGCTCCGCTTTGCTCTGCCTCTTTTGCCTTTGCCTCAGCACTGGACCTAACAAGCCCTTGCCGTACATACCATTCCTGTGCCGATTTTACTGGGGCTGATGATCCTGTTCTTGCTGTTGTTGATGTTGTTCTTGGTGTTGTTGGTGGTTTTGACTGCTGTGAGCCAACCGCACTGCCCTCAGGCTCTGAAGTTGAACTTGACGCCAGCTGCCCTGCAGTACTTGTTGTGGGCTGGAGTAGCGGGCCTCTAATTCCCAGCCATTCTTTTTCTCAGCGACTGGCTTCGGCAGCTATCTAAGTTTTGTACTTAGCAACATCCACTTCTGAAAAAGGAATCAATGTGTTAGTGTTCAGTACTGCTTTGACCCGTGGATCCAGAATTGTGGCAGAAATGTAATGGTTGGATGACACAATGCCTCTTTGCACCCTTGTATTTTCAGATAAGCAAAGGGTTAAGCTCTCCACCAACTGATATGCTTCTTTTATTTCCTCCACACCTGCGAACATTGCAGACACCCCCTTCAGCTGTTCCTGTAGCATATGCAACAATGGGATAGCTTGACCCATAGTACAGTCCTCCTTGCTGACTTCACGTGTGAAGAGCTCGAAAGGAAGTAGTATCTCTGTCAGGCATTTAACTAGGCCCCATTGGTCCATCTCAATGGTCATGCCTTTCACAGTAGCATCCCCTCTTTGCATGACATATTCATTGATTGGTCTGTACTGCTCAAACAGACGTTCAAGCATGTAATAAGTTGAGTTCCAACGTGTTGGCACATCCTGGATGAGTGCTTTAACTGGCACTCTATGCTCACGTTGAATGATCCTCAGCTGCTTCCGGGCTTTAAAAAAATGGCCAAAATGTGTGCAGATTCTTCTGCAGGTGATCAGTAAGTTGCTGACTCGGTCTTCTTTTTTCAGAAAGTTTTGAACAATAATGTTAATGCAGTGCGCCAAACACAGGACCTTGAAATAGCCACCATCGTACATGGCCCTAACTATATTACTGCCATTGTCCGTGGCAACAAAACCAATGTTAAGCCCTCTTGGGTGCAGCCATTCAAAGACCTTGCTGTTAAACTCTTCCAAAATGTTTGCAGCAGTATGAGATTTCTCCATGGTGAACATGGCTACAGTTGCATGTTTCCGAGTGGCATTAAAAATCTCAGCAGTGTCAACACCTGCAGATTACTTTTCTCTAACCCCCACAAAAGAGATCCAGTGTGCAGTGATGCACATGTAATCAGTGGCTTGGCAACTGGTCCATGTATCTGTTGTGAGGTGGATAATGTGAACAGCATTCCGCTGCAAAGCTTGTCCAAGCAATTCCAGCACGTCGTGATGTAGTGCTGGAACAGCAACTCTGGCAAAATAGGACTGGCTGGGAACCTTCCATTTTGGGCAGGTGGCTGTGACAAATTCAAGAAAACCCACCCCTTCCACAAAAGAAAAAGGGAGAAGGACCAGCGCTAACATTTTAGCCATTTTGGTATTGTACAAACATTCTGTTGGGTGGTTGCGTTCGTACTGCCCCTCCGACCTAAACATGCTGAGAATGGTAGCCTGGATTTTTTTCTTTTCTGATGCCACTGATGCAGGTGACATCTTCTTGACGACAGATGTTGTTAGGCTCAACACACGTTTCGTTGCGGTACTCTCTTGTCTGGGACCCCTTGGTATCTCAGCCTGACTATTACTCTTGTGCCACTGCGATGTTGCTGATGCGGATCTGGCCGGTATCACTGCACTGCTGGGGAGAGGGCTACTTTGTGTACCAGAGAAAATGTCTCCCTCTTGTTCACCTTTCACCGTGTTCGGATCTTCTACTCCTTCATCCCCACGAACAACAATGGGTGCAGTTTTTTGGCCGCTAAGGTGCGCCTCCCACTGGATCATGTGGTGTTTTTTCAGATGGGTTGTTTTGCCTCCGCTACCATAGTTTGTACCAAGCTTAACCCGACTAACACATTGTTCACAAATGGAGCATATCGCAATGTTCCCCTCCTTCCTGCTAACCAAAAAGAAGTCCCAAACTCTGGAGGTCGACTTTCTGGAGCTGCTGGTGCCACTTTCAATGCCGGATGAACTGGTAGGTGGGCATGGAGTTTGACTCTCTGCAGCACCTACTTCTACTGCGGTGGTTGTGCTGGACGTAGGTCGCTGCCGGGCCTTTGCAAATGCAAATTTGGAAGCTGGAGGTGGTGTTGATGTTATCTGTGTTGGTGGTATCCGTGCCACATCCCTCACAGCAATTTGAGATGGGGTAATGTCGGTCTCCACTGGGGCGGGACTAATGTCCATGATGACTGGCTCGTCATCATCATCCTCCTCCTCTTCTACATCTACCTCCATAACTCTAAGGCTTTCTGGAACCTTCCTTTTCCCTTGCCTTGTCTCGTGGCGTGCCTCACTCTCAGACTGAGGTGGTGGCTTCCAAGTGGCATCTAGATCATCAGAAGGGGGACTTGCAGAAGAACTCAATGGACTAACCCTCCTTTTCCTTGCTTGGGATCTGGAAGACAATGGATCTTCTGAAAGAGTGGCTTGCTCTTCTTCTTCCTCTGCAGGAAGCTCGATTTCCTGAACTGCCCCTACTTCAGGAGGAACAACTACTATTGTGGGTGGTGGTTGCGGCTGTTGTCCACTTATCCGAGTTTCCTGCGTTGATTGGGTACTACTTTGCGATAACGATAAGTCAATTTTAACATCACTGCTCGTTGGCGTTGTCGTGATTAGACTGGCTGCCTCTGCGACAGACATGGGCTTGGGCCTAGGTTGGTGGGGTGGGTCCACTGATGCGGGGGCGCTGCTCCCAGCTTGCTCCCCGGACACCGCTGACGCAGGCGCAATTTTTTGTTTCCCAAAAAAGATCTTGGGCGGCACACCAGTCTTGGTAAATGGCAGTTCCTTCTTCTCACTGGCAACTTTCTTGGTACTGGAGGACCTGGTACCTTTCTTTGGGGCCATCTTCTTCAGATGTCAGTAGCACGCAGTGGCACAAGTTGAAGAGATGTCTGTGGTCACACATCATGCGATGTCGTGCGCAGCAGGACTTCTGTCTGGCAGTACAATGGGTGATGACGCCTCCTCCTCTTTTGTGCACCTAAAAGCAGAGAAGCAAGAAAAACATCAGTGAAACGTGGCATTTATTGTTGTGGTTCAATTACTACTTGTACAAGCAAACAAATATAATATATAATTGAGAAAAAAGGAGAAAGTAGGTAGTAGTGGTCCCTAAGAGGGAAGAAACCGCACAATCAATCTGTAATATGTATTTGCAACTAGTCAAATAAGTGTGAATAAATCAATCGATATAATCTGGCCGGGGTGCTATAGTAGCTTAAAACAGCTACTACCCAAAGGTGCTATTAGCACGTTAGCAACTAACATGCATGCAAATGTACCAAAGAACAAAGCTATTGCAGCACACCACTTATAGAGTATAACAATCCAAAAACAGTACTGGATAGGTAACAAACAAGGTCCGAGTCCTAATGCAATTCTGTACAAAAATTTGTGAAGGCAATCTAATGAGACATCAGGTATACAGAAAATACAGGTAGTCCAAAGAAATCATCTGTTGGTTTTCATTCTCTTTTTATTATTTTTTCAAAAAGACACCTGTTTTGTCTAATCCTAGACTTTTTCAAGGCTGGAAAGAGTAAACATCATATATTCAATAATCTATGGTAATACAAAAGTTAAAAAAGACCTATAAAAAAGGATAAATTACTATGAATTGTACGATTTATCATACATATTCTAGTGTAACAGTGAATGATGAGACCTCACAGAAAACCTTATGAGACCATATACATTGCAATTATAACAAAAAAATATTTTTTCTCACAAGATTCTAAAGATAGAGGAAGAGAAAAGATCCAGAATTCCACAATAACCATATAGTAAAAAAGAAGAAGACGAACACGAGTGATAATGGGAATAAAGTCATAATGTAGTGGTTGACATCCTGCAAGATGCAAGCCGAAAGTATAAAAGTGAGTATGCAGAAAGTTGTTGTGTGAGAAAGAAATACCACAAACCCAATTGAGAATGGTCCTACCTGCAATAAAAACCTAAAGACCCACCGATATAAGTAAATTGTCTCGATGTAGTCTGATGTAAATACTTCATATGGCAACGTCTGATTGCGAGCTCAAAAGCAAAGACTAATGACCCGGGCAATCTGGCCAGAAAAAACAGAGAATGAGTTGGTGAACTATATTATCGTACACATAACACAAGTATAATTAACAAATAAGAGAAGCCACTCTTGCTAATCAGTGGCACGTACTACAATATGTATGAGTGCTTGTCCAAAAGGTCAGGTCAATGATAAATAAGTCCACTACTAAGTTCAGAAGATGAATCACTTGGGTCCAGGTACTCTTGTATCTATGAAGGGATATGTAAATCAATAACCGGAGGTAAGAGTGTAAAAAACTGGTTTCTGATATATGCCACGTTTACAAAAATGGACAGTGGATATCCACTCTAGTCCCTAAAGACTCAAGTCACATGAGTTTGTGATGATCAAGGCAAGATTACCTTGTCAGCCCGGCAAAATAGTAACATTGTATAAGACATACACAGTTGTGAATCCCAAAGTATAGCGTGGAACAGTAACCGGAAAAAGAAAGTAACTGACCGGCTAGTTCTAAAAGAAAACGGAGCACAACGGAAAATTCCATTGTTAATGGCAAGACACCCTGTGTCATCTCAGGACGAGTAGAATCTAAAACAATGGTTTCACTCAATTACCACAAGCCCATTGTGACGTGAACATCATATAATGTTAGGATGGGAAAACGAGCATCGTTGAGGGCTCATACCTAAATACAAAAAGTAAATATACGTCACATGCCCCAAGTAAATGTGTTGTCACTCACCAGAATCAAAGTAGTGTCTTCCGCGAGTGACAAAGCTGAAAAAAAGTTCCCTATTGCTGCGCATACCCTGGTAGGTTTGTGACCTAAAAGACAAAATCAAGTCTGTAGTCCCCAGGCGTTACCATATATCTAATGCAAAAGCAGTCTCCCCCATATCACATCGCATCCACTCACCATTAGTCCTGTCCCGTTCCAATTTCCTAAAAGACAAAATCAAGTCTGTAGTTCCCAGGAGTGACCATAAATCTAATGTATAAGCAATCTCCCCTATATCACATCGCATCCACTCACCATTAATCACGTCCCGTTCCAATTTCAGGACCGTATGTACTTGCCCACCTTATTCGGCAACATATTAAACAAACATGGTCACAATGTGGCTGCAAACCCTGATAAGTTTGCGACCTAAAGAAAAACCAAACCAACAATAACTAAAAAAGTTAACGTAAATGTTCGTGTTGTCCCAGTACCCCTTGGATGCCCGCGAGTCAACTCACCAGTGGTAACATTAATCTCCAAACACAGAGACGCGTGTTCCTTGTCCCGTCTTCGTAGAATAGTCCAGGTAGCCATCTTTTATTACACGGCAGCGTTGGTCGGGATCACATGACCACTCCGCACATGACACAATCTGCACGCCAGACTTCCCTACTCGATAGTAGCTCAATTCGTTGCCGCCATCTTAAAGGAGACGGTGTACATATAGTGTACTATGTAATCCAATCGAAGAAAGGAACATTAGTTCTTGTTCCCCCGTTTAGTACAATAGACAAGTCTAGTTAACAAGAGTGGGGCATTATTGTGCCACCTGAAATAATAGTAATGATCCGGTGATCCCATCCGTAACCTCACTGACAATTACAGTATGATTGGCTCTAAAATATGAGCAAAATAAGGAGAAAGCTGTTGAGTGGATATTGAATCCCACTACCCAGTGTGACCCAACACACTGGTGGAGAGCATCATTGCCCAAACGAAAAGAATCATCGGTAATATTACTAGTGTTTTTTACACTCTTACCTCCGGTTATTGATTTACATATCCCTTCATAGATACAAGAGTACCTGGACCCAAGTGATTCATCTTCTGAACTTAGTAGTGGACTTATTTTTCAGTGTCCTGACCTTTTGGACAAGCACTCACATATATTGTAGTACGTGCCACTGATTAGCAAGAGTGGCTTCTCTTATTTGTTAATTATACTTGTGTTATGTGTACGATAATATAGTTCACTAACTCATTCTCTGTTTTTTCTGGCCAGATTGCCCAGGTCAATAGTCTTTGCTTTTGAGCTCGCAATCGGACGTTGCCATATGAAGTATTTACATCAGACTACATCGAGACAATTTACTTATATCGGTGGGTCTTTAGGTTTTTATTGCAGGTAGGACCATTCTCACTTGGGTTTGTGGTATTTCTTTCTCACACAACAACTTTCTGCATACTCACTTTTATACTTTCGGCTTGCACCTTGCAGGATGTCAACCACTACATTATGACTTTATTCCCATTATCACTCAGGTTCGTCTTTTTCTTTTTTACTATATGGTTATTGTGGAATTTTGGATCTTTTCTCTTCCTCTATCTTTAGAATCTTGTGAGAAAAAATATTTTTTTGTTATAATTGCAATGTATATGGTCTCATAAGGTTTTCTGTGAGGTCTCATCGTTCACTGTTACACTAGAATCTGTATGATAAATCGTACGATTCATAGTAATTTATCCTTTTTTATAGGTCTTTTTTAACTTTTGTATTACCATAGATTATTGAATATATGATGTTTACTCTTTCCAGCCTTGAAAAAGTCTAGGATTAGACAAAACACGTGTCGGCAAGATCGTGTGCTGGGAATTTTTGAAAAAATAATAAAAATAGAATGAAAACCAACAGATGATTTCTTTGGACTACCTGTATTTTCTGTATACCTGATGTCTCATTAGATTGCCTTCCCGAATTTTTGCACAGAATTGCATTTGGACTCGGACCTTGTTTATTACCTATCCAGTACTGTTTTTGGACTGTTATACTCTATAAGTGGTGTGCTGCAATAGCTTTGTTCTTTGGTACAAATATAATATATAACTTAGTGTGTGGTCACACTTGTTAGTGTATTATTCATATTATTAAATTTTATTAACTCAGTTATTTAAAAAAACATAACAACAGTGTAGCTATTTGTGAGACTTTGACAACAAGGACTTTTATGGTGTACTGTGTACACTCAGGAAGGATAGGTATGACGAAGAACAAAAAAAAAATACAAATGTAATGGATGGAACCTGTTTGGCATTGTGCATCACGTGGGATGCAGCATTCAGGGAGCTGCAGCTGGCAATGGGGATGAAAGCAGTAAGCCAAGAGGAACAAAGGAAAGACATGCAGGCCTATGGGCTGGCAAAAGTAGCACACTAACTACCACCACAAAATGGCCACCAGCCACATGGTCACTCACAACAAGCAGGAGGCCTGGAAAACAATGAACTAAAGCAGGCCTATATGGCAGACAAAGGAGGCATGCTAAACAACAATACAAAAACGAAAATCCACAGGGCTAAAAAAGGTTTGCAAGTTACAAAACAACCACACCACACACATCCAACAAAGGCATTTATTTAACACACACAAAAAAAGTGAAATACCCCAAAAAAACACATTTTGCAATTCAATCCAATGCCATCCATGACCTAAATGATGTTTAAATTCGACAGACACCACAAAAACAGTTGCTTCATGCACCCTAATGAGCAGCTCTGGGCCTATTGGCTGGAAAACCCATTGGCAGACTAGGCCACATAGTGAATCAATTCAAATCAATAATATTGCAAATGTATTAGAAAATGTAGTGAACTGTGCTGCATTTTTTTGCTGGGTAAAAGAAGAAACGAATTGCATGCAAAACAACAACAACAAGGCATGGCCACCACAAAGAAATCTTGCAGGCCTAATGCAGAAGCCCACTGGCTGCCTTCACAAAATGGCCACCAGCCACATGGTCACTCACAACAAGCAGGAGGCCTGGAAAACATTGAACTCAAGCAGGCCATATGGCCAGACAAAGGAGACATGCTAAACAACACAGCTTTAATGCAACAATGAAAAAACGAAAAATCCACAGGGCTAAAAAAGGTTTGCAAGTTACACAACCACCACACCACACACATCCAACAAAGGCATTTATTTAACACACACGAAAGAATTGAAATACCCCCCAAAAAAACCATTTTGCAATTCAATCCAATGACATCCATGCCCTAAATGATGTTTAAATTCAACAGACCCCACAGAAACAGTTGTTTCATGCACCCATGAGTAGCTCTGGGCCTACTGGCTGAAAGGCCTATAGTATTGGCAGACTACTGGGCTAGTGAATTAAATAAATAAATATTGCAAATTAATTAATTTCAAAAGTTGGAGAAAATGCAGTGAACTGTGCAACATGTTTCCTTTATAAAAGATGAAAAATTACTTACAAAGAAAGAACTAGGCTCCTACTGAACTACAGGCCACCCACCACAATAAATTTAAAAAAAAATACAAAAGAAATATAGGTGCAATGCCCCAATCAAACAAACAACACCAATTTTCCAACTTACTTGTGAAATCTCAGATTCAAAAGTCCTCAAATCCAATTATATATGATGCAGCAGCCACAAAGAGAGATCCTTCCAGCTCCAAATCCAAATGAAAAGTGAACAGGAGATGGACAAAGTACTGGGAGGAGCCAGCTAGACAGGAACAGGAAGTTGGAGACTCTGGGGCACTTCCTTCCTCTTCAAAAAAAAAGTAAAAAAAGAAAAAGGACTCCTTGCACAAGAATGTACAGCCAAATGTCAATCTGAGGAGTTTTTTAAATTCAAATCACCATTTTGAGAAGGTTTTGATGCTGCTCGAGAGAGATTCTTCTCCAGATAGCAAATTCTGCGTGTTCGCGATCGCACACTCTTGCGGGAACATGCGGCCGGCTAACAATTCTCGTGGCGCTCGCGAACAGATGGGAAATCTCATCGGAAATCTCGTCGGCGATCGCAGGCATCCCGATAAATCGATCCCGCGTGCGCAAAAATGCATTTTGAGAGCGCGAACACAAAAAAAAACTCCGCTCAGCTGCGGAGCGCAGAGTTTTCGGTAACTCCGCGTTCTACGCGGAACGCGGAGTTGCCAAAAATCCGCAAACTCCGCGAGTGGAGCGGATTTTACGCCCAGGGTTAGAGTACATGAAGCAGGAGTACTGTATTTAGAGTTATCCAATGCTAGTTGCATAAAGTGCTTGCCTTTTCTACTCTCCTTCTTCAAAACTGGCTCTATAGTTTCAGAATAGGCTACTAACTGCTTCTATGTCAGTAGCTACGGGCTGGTTGATTTCTTTCTATTCATACCATAGTATCGCACAGAACAGAGGCTGGCCTCAGTAACAGGAAATCTGTCATACTTGCAGAACGGTCTGCAGTTCTGGGAAGAATTGAGTGTTAAGACAGGCTGAATCATAAAGTACAAGATGCTAGGCCCATGCATGCATGGATAAATATAAACTTCAGTTAGACGCACAAATATGTTACCTTCCTGGTATCACATTCTATGCACAGGTATGTTAATGACTACGGACATCCATTCTTGTCAATTGTGCTGCTACTCCTTCTGTGGCACTGTGTTAATTTGGAAAGTTAAAAGGAAAAGACTAATGGCTCCAGTGTTTTCTTTCTTTGCACTGTGCTTGGTTGCCATTCACAGTATAATGGGTAGCATCTTCATCACACTTGGATGTGTTATTTCCAGCCCACCCATAGCAATAGTAGTCCTCAATCAATTAGTCAGTGGATTTGTAAAGCGCTGTTAATCACCCAGGAGGGTATCCAGGTGCTGAGGAAGTAGAAGATGCCGGAGAGATCAGTTGAACAGCCAGGTCTTGAGTGCTTTCCTGAATTCTAGAAGTGAGGTAGAGGTTAAGAGGCGCAGAGGGAGGTTGTTCCAGGATTTTGCCATGAGGCAGGAGAAGGAACGTCCTCCACTGTTGCTTTGGCAGATGAGAGGGCTGTGAGTGAGGGACAGGGATGAGGATCACAGGTGTTTGGAAGGCTGATGGAAGTTCATGCTTCGGTTGTTGTAGGCCTGACTTAGGTTGTGCAGGGGCTTGTAGGTGTGGATCAACATCTTGAATTGGCATCTCTTCTGTACGGTGAGGCAGTGAAGTTTCCTAAAGGTGAGGGGTGATGTGGGTCCAGTTGGGTAGATCAAGGAT
Source organism: Calotriton arnoldi (assembly GCA_963921515.1). NCBI lineage: Eukaryota > Metazoa > Chordata > Amphibia > Caudata > Salamandridae > Calotriton > Calotriton arnoldi. Next base: position 121,761 of record CAWUFW010011988.1, read on the forward strand.
GAGTCTGGCCATGGAGCTCTGAATGGTGTGAAGTCTCTTCAGGAGGTGGGTGGTGATTCCTGCATAGAGTGCATTGCCATAGTCCAGGCTGCTGGTGATTAGGGCCTGGGTGATGGTGTGTCAGGTGTTGATTGGGAGCCACTTGAAGATTTTCTGTAGCATGTGAAGAGTGAAGAAGCAAGTGGAAGAGACTGTGTTGATATGGGATTTCATGGTTAGCCGGCTGTCCAGTATTATGCTGAGGTTTCTTGCATGGTCGGCCGGTGTGGATGAGGGTCCTAGTTCCTCTGCCCACCACAGGTCGTTCCATGGGGAAGGGTTGTTGCCGAAGATCAGCACTTCCATTTTGTCCATGGTAAATTTCAGGCAGGTGCTTTTCATCCAGTCGCTGATTCTAGTCATACATCTGATGAAGTTGTCCCTTGTGGTGGTGGGGTCTTCTGAAAGTGGGAGAATGAGCTAGGTGTTGTCTGCAAAGGATATGATGTTTAATCCATGGTTTATGATGATGTTGGTTAGGAGAGCCATGAAGGTATTGAAGAGCGTGGGGCTGAGGGATGAGTCCTAAGATCCTGCTGGTGCTGGAGCTGGATGAAATTCCACAGCCACACCGGAATGGCCTCTCATTGGCTAAGTAGTCAATCAGCACTAGCTGATTGGCTGTTAGTGTTCCTCAGTTTCAGGCAGCCTCCACTAACCTGAGCTAGTACTTGGTCGTTTTTTTGTTAAATCATTTTAGCTGATAGTAGGCAATGAATTACTATGTCTACGAATAACTGTTTGATTGAATAAAATGCTAACTTATACATTCTATCACTGCTCTCTTTTGTGGTGTATTTATTATTGAATCCCATGCAGAGTGCTATCTCAAGGGTACTTCAGAATCTAGGACTCAAAACAGTTACTGTAGCAATCTTGCTTATTTAGCATAAGCAATTACCGGCGGTCAGTACCAGCTTTTATTTGTCAGGCAGCAATCCCAATCCTCAAGAAAGTCCCTGGCTGAGGCTGCTTGACCTTCTGCTCCAGGGTGGCCCACTGACAGCCAGGCATCCTTGTAAACACCACATACTGGTGAGAACATCAGAATATTTAGGTTGTTGTCAAAAGTCCTATGATTTCCCTCTAAGCATGACTACTCTATCATTGTGCTTCACCTGTCCTCCTCTCCTATTATTTATTGCATTAGTGGGTGGGGCATGGGTGGTGTGCAGTGCAGGATTAAGTAAGGATAGACACCTGCACTACCAGTATTATGGATTAAATGAAATTAAATGAAATTTTAATTTATAACGCACACTAATACCCAGGGGTGTCTAGGCGCAAATACTCCGATTGGGAGAGGGGAAAGAGACAGGAGTAAGGATGGTGGGAAGGACGGTGTTAGAAGAGCCTTACTTATTAAACAACCAGGTTTTTAAACGTTTATAGAAGGAGAGGAGGTCATATTCTTTCTTAAGAGTTGGTGCCAAGGAATTCCACAACCTGGCTGTGCCAGCTACAAAACTTTAACCCCCAAGAGGCTGTTTGAGCCCTGGGGATTACCAAATTAAAAGCTGATGAGGCTCTGAGCTGCCTGTTAGGAACATACCAAAGTAATCTTTGTTTAAAATAGTCTGGACCGAGCCCATGCAGTGCTGTGAAGGGAATGCAGAGGGACTTAAATTCAATCAGCCTTTTGACTGGAAGCCAGTGAAATAATGGCAAGGCTTGAGATACCGATTGATACCGATTGATAGAAGGCGTGCTGCTACATTTTGGAGAACCTGCAGTTTGTTTAAAAATCTTGATTGCATATTAAAAAAGAGTGCACTACAGTAGCCAATCTTTGCTAGTATAAATGCCGTAATTACCGATTTCCACAGGTCAGGAGGGATGAAAGGTAAAACTTTCCTGAGAGTTTTTATCATGAGAAAGCAGCAGGAAGTTATGGAGTTTACTTGGCCTTCAAGTAGAGTTTGTCATCAAAATAAACTCGTAGATTTTTTACACTGGTGACTGGGGTGGGGGGACCTCTCATTTCCTGAGGCCACCAGTTGGGTGTCCAGAAAGAGGTGTCCCGTCCAAACAGTAGAACCTCTGTCTTTCCAGAGTTCAATTTGAGGCAGTTGCTGGACATCCACTTTCCAATTTCATGCATACAATCATGGAATCTGGATGGTGTGTCATCAGGACTACCAGCCAGTGATGCCACCATTTGTGTGTCATCGGCATATGACACCACTGTGAAGCCAAATGACTTTATTAGGGTGGCAAGAGGTGTGACATAGAGATTAAAAAGTGTTTGGCTTAACGCTGAGCCCTGGGGTACCCCACACGGAAGAGAGAAGGGGGTAGACCTAAACCCATCTAGCTCCACCAGTTGTACTCTGTCTGAGAGAAAAGATTTAACAAGTTTAAGCGCCTTGTCCCTGATGCCGAAGGCGAAGAGACGATCAATAAGAAGACAATGGTTGACCGTGTCGAATGCTGTGGAGAGGTGTAACAAGATCAGAGCGTTCTTCCCGCCCTTGTCCAAGATATGCCGGATTGCCTCCAAAACGGTAATCAGAGCCAACTCAGGACTGTGTTGGCTTCTAAAAACTGTACTGTGTAACATCTAGGAGATCATTATTCTTAAAAAAAATTACTTTCTCTACAATTTTTACGGGAGCTGAGAAATCGGCCTATAGTTGTTAGGGTCTTTGCCGTCCAGATTAGGTTTCTTCAGCAAAGGAAGAATGGAAGCCCTCTTCTACTCTTTAGGGAAATATCCTTCCGAAAACATCTTATTAAAGATGCCTCTAAGATAATGATATCAGGCACTAAGTAAAGAAACTTAGGGGGGCAGGGATCCCAAGGGGAACCTGAGCTTATTTGACAGAGAGGGATCTGAACGATAAGTTCTGAGAGGGCGTTATTGTCTGTTAGATCATCCATGGGGTTGGTCTCCTCCAAAATAGGAGAGGTTGTACCCTCCATGCATGTCCCCTCTGCAGGATGGGACGAGGCAAATGAATCATAAACTGTTTTACTTTGGTCTGAGGGAAATCAGCTAAAGAATTACAAAATTCTTGATCGACTTCGGTGTTTTTGGGTTCAGGTAGGTTGCTCAGCATTTTTACTGTTGCAAAGTCTTCTTTAGGGATATTAAGAGAGGCATTAATTTTGGCCGTAAAATAACAAGTTTTAGCAGTGGAGACCTTCCTTTTATAATACTGAATGGACTTTTTATAGGAGATTTTGTCATCTGGGTCATACTGAGTCCGCCATATGCTCTCAAGCCTACAACATACTTGTTTCTTAGTTCTAAGCCTGTCATCAAACCAGGGCTTGGACGGAGAAGTCCTTTTATTATTGATGGCTTTAATAGGGGCCAGCAGGTTCAGATTTGCAGTAACCCATGTATGATAATTATTTGTGGCCTCATCAAGGTCGACAGGAATTTCAGGTTTAGAATGAATTAGGTGCACACTGAAAGTCTCCTGGATAATTTTATGCCATGGGCATCCTAGAGTTTTGGGCGGTAAAGAGCGCACAATATCACCTTCAGATTCCAAAGTGATGTGAAACATGACCGCAGAATGGTTAGACCAGACAAGGGGAACAATGGATGAGACTCTTTGGTGGGGATTGTCAGAGAAGGTGCCATCTAAAGAATGGCCAGCAACTTGCGTGGGACCTTTAACTACCTGCGCAAGACCCGCGCTTTCCAGAAGATCTGGGAAAAGAGTAGTGTCTCCGTCTAAAGTATTTTCCAAGCGCAGGTTAAAATCCTCTAAAATGGTGAAGTCAGGGAAGTGAACTTTAAAATCCATCAGTTGACTGCTGTTGTTCAGAAAGGTCGCTCTGGGGACCGGGGGCCTATAAATTAATGCCTCATTAAAAGAGTAATGGTTAGTCAAAGATATTTTAAAAGCTAATGCTTCACAATCTGTTTTTGCCCATAAAGGCCTAAAGGAAGCTTTCAAATGATCCCGAAATATGATCGCTATTCCCCCCCGCCCCTTTTTTTGAGCAATTTAACCTGGAAGTGACAAACCCAGGGGGAGAGGCCATGATAAGGTCTGGGGCCGATGCAGCGTCTGCCCCGGTCTCTGTGACAAACGCCAGGTCCAGTGAATGAGTTTTTGAAAATCGACAAAAGCGAAACCCTTTTTGACAAGCGATCTGGCATTTATAATTGTCGCTTTGAAGATACTGGGAAATGGTGGTACAAGGCGTGGCAGGGATTAGACCCTGTATGTGTTAAAGTAAGCTGACAGTGTGGGCAGGTCCTGTGATTTAAAGGATCCAGTGGTTTCAGCGTAGGTCCTAGGCACTGCTTACAGTTATCCATAAAAGAGAGCAGTTCATACCATGAGTAACGGAGAGGAGTTACCTGTTGTGGGGGAGCACCAGCAGGGTGGCTGGCGCTGAGTGCGGTCTGAGCGAGACGGGCGAAGATGGGCTTGACTTTGGCGCGCCTTCAGCATGCCAGCGGCGCATCTTCTGCATGCGGATGTGCTCCCAGTGCATTTAAATATTCCTCCATTCTAGCATGACGAAATGAGGGGGCAGGGCCAAGTTCTGACTCTGATGGCATGTGGCCGGAAAACAGTTGGGCAAAAGAAGATACAAACCAGGGTCCAGCAACCCCTCTTACCTTAACCAGGCTCCCCAGTTAAGGTAAGTTACTGGTAACTTAAAGCAAACTAAATCAAATGTGAGAAAAATAAAAGCATACAAGCAATAAAAGGGTATTAATACCCACTAAAAGATGGCACCCGGTCCTACAGGAGCCAGGCACCTCCTGAAAAGGGCACCAAGGTGCCTACAAAGAAAAGAATATGGGCAGCGTAAGGTTCAGGAGTAGGCAACAATTCCTCTCAATTGAAGCTCAGGATTATGCTTGTCTGCTGCCTTATGCTGGCCACCATCTCTGCGGTACTGGCCTCACTAGACCCAACTATCATGAGCCTACCTTGTTCATGAATCATGACAGTGTCCTCATTGACCAGCCTTGTCACATCCTGGGCCTGTTGACCCCTAAGTCCCTACTGGCTATGCTGTGAACTTGGGGCTCTATACGTGCCAGTGGATCTGGCCCAGGCCTGGCCTTCAACGCCAGAGCAGGAGCCACTGATCAACACTCCAATTTGCTTTGTTGTTGACCTGTGTTTTCAAACAGCCATGTGGTATCACAGATTGAATAGCACACTCAGGATTTGCTTGGACTGAATGCTTACTGCTGCAAACTGGGCCAGACTGTTTAAACACAAATCAGTAGCTCAGTGTCAGTTATATTCAGCAGGTGGGGACAGCAATAGCTGGGCAGGGAAGCAGATCATCCAGTGCAGAACAGTGCCCTATGAGTGACTGTGACCACTTACAGAGCGGACATAACAGGATTCAATTTGGTTTAGCAGCACTATGGTGACGATGGGACATGGTATCCATGTGACTGCGCACAGATCAGCTGTTCTGTGCACCCAGCACATTACTGCCTGGCCAACTGACTGACATTGAGTAGTTGTGCACTCTAGAGAGCATCCAGATGTAGACTTGATGTCAGTCAGATATTTAATTTAATTTAAAAGCATGTACTTCATCTAATGCGGCCCCCGGTGCTCTGGCGTGTGCTAGCATTTTGGTGGCATTAGGCATCTCTTCTCCCTGATTTCAAATATGCCTGATTAGGAATCATGGATTGCAGAGTGGTAATTAGTTTATGGAAGACATATTTTTGTATGGAACAAAGGGAACAGGCTGCTGTTCTAGATTTGCTTGGTGCAGAGCAGCAGCGGCTCCTCTGTAGGGGTAAAAGGGCATTCATTTTCTGTGTAAATTCATGTTTTTAGAGCTTTGTACCATGACTGAGCTGCAGCAATTACTTACATTGTTGTTGTCACTCACATGCCAGGCGGAGGGGGCGTGGCTGTTGCCAGGGAGAGTGGTGCCATGGGAGTTGTGTAATTACAAGTGTGCATGACAGACGGACCAGTCTTCAGACATGCGTACTTCAGGCTTCTGAGCAAGTACCCACTCTGCCTTGAGGGCAGGGCTGGAGCAGCAAATGCAACTCTCCAAGGGGCATATTCACAAGGAGCTATCGCCGAATTAACGGCACTTTATCGCAGCCAAAGTCGTGATAAATTTACCTCCCTATTCACAAGCTGGTGTTAACAGCCCACAGCACCAGTTTACCCGCGATAGCAGCCTCAAAAAACATCGCCACAGAGGACCCCCGCAAATATCGCTAATGAGATGCAGAGTAGGCGTTCCCGTGCCAAAAGCCGAGACAACAGCACACCTCAACATTCACAACGACCAGCCACATCGGCGATAAAAACACAAAACAGGCGATAAGGCGCGTTAGCACCAGGAAATCTACAACTGCTCTGACCTGGTGTAAAGTCAGACGGCAGCCTGCAAACCAAAAGGGAGCACAGCCCAGGGCCACATCGGAAGGGCAACAGATGCCATGGAGCCACCCATCATGCGGCCTGGACACCCAAGAGGGCCACAACACCCACCGCCACCACCCCCAGGGCCACCCCTCCCTGGCCCCCCCGACCAAAGACATGCCACATCAGCCACACCTAAACATGTACAAAATATTCCGCTTGATGTCGCACAATCACAACTGGTGACATGCATGTGTCGTCACAGAAATGAGCAGCACACATTCACTTTCGAAGCAACAAATGAAACTTTATTAAAATGAACACCGAAATTAAATGAAGACACATGGCCGCTCCCCTCCGGACAATACGTAGGTCACAGCATGTAAGACAAAAAACATGATGAGAAGGTGTGTCCTGCGCACCTCAGAGGACAGAGAGAGAGCGAAGGAGAGAGAGAGAGCGAAGGAGAGAGAGAGGAAGAGAGAGAGAGAGAAGAGGAGAGAGAGAGGAAGAGAGGGAGAGAGAGAGAGAGTGCCGCCCCTGCGCACCCCGGCCACACTGCTCACCTGCTGCCACCGGGGTGTCTCCAACCACGTGCCGGTATGTATAGCAGGACACCAGGTCACACATCTGAGTCAGAGCCGTCAGCTGAAACAGAGCCCAGATACATGACTGGCACAGTACACATACTTGCACAAGACAACATCGCCTGCCCGCCCATGCACACCCAGTCAGAGGCACCCCAACCCCTCCCGCCGCCCATCAGAGCATGCCCGCCCATGCACACCCAGGCCTCAATGCTCACCTTCCGCCACCGGCGCGTAGACAGGAGGTCCCACCACGTGCCGCTGCAAGCCACAAGCCTGGGGCCCGCGGACATGGCACCCTCCACATCATGCAGCCCCGCTCCGCAGGCCACCAGGTCTCACGTTTGGTGCTGGGTCTTGATTACTCCATGGCAGAGGACATACCAGTGCACCCGGCACCATCGCAGGCTGCACACCCGCTCAGCCCAATGGGTGCCACCAACTCTGGGATCCCGGAAGCCACGCCACGTGGCGGTAGGCCCGCGCTGCCCGCTGGCTCTGGCCTACACTGCGGTCCAGCAGGGCACACAAAACCTGAGCTGTCCAGACCGCCGGGATAGGGCATCATCGCAGGCTGCACACCCGCTCAGCAGCTCAAGGTGCCACTGACACAGTGCACCCAAAGTCACCGTCCCGTGGCGGGGTGCCTGTGCTGTCCGCAAGGCCCCATGTGCCACTAACCCTGTGCAACCCCAGTCTGCGCCACGTGGTGGTAGGCCCGTGCCGTACTCAAGGCCTCAGATGCCACTAACCCTGTGCAACCTCAGTCTGCGCCACGTGGCGGTAGGTCCGTGCTGTACTCAAGGCCTCGGATGCCACTAACCCTGTGCAACCCCAGTCTTACGTATGTTTTATTGTTCATTTTCAGTTACCCCTGACGAAAGGCCCTAGAGGCCTGAAATGCATTGGGTTTTAATAAACTGCTTTTTGATGGATTTGGCTTTGGTACGTGTTTTCGAAGAGAGGTTCGGATGGCCCATCTTGGACATGAGAAATTTTGGAAATGGCTTTTTCCTTGCATGCGGATTTAAAAGCGTCAAGCGCATAAGTGGACAATGAACGCAGTTTAAAGGAATGAAAAGAGAAATAAGAGATAAACAATTAAGAGTAATTGCAAACGCAATTAAAAACGCTGTGCCACAGGTTTGGGGCCGAAAGTGGTCCCATTATGATGTTGTTCTAGTTGATCACGTGCTGTTCGGGCTGAGCATGTCGCCAGTGAGCACGCAACGTTAAACTTTAATGGATTAAATAAAGGACACATTTTTGAAGCATGGTGTGCTATCCACATATATATGATTCACTATAATTCAGCCCTTTGGGTAAGCACCCACAAAGAAGAAAAAAAGACTATCGAAATTATGTTGCCACCCTCATGCAAGGCGGAACATCTTCATCCACACAGCATGTTTATTTTTGAAGTCAGAATAATACTGATATCGTATTGATGAACATTGAACAGTGAATATGCGCTTATTGTTGTCAGTGTCTCGAACGTGCATCGTTGCATTATTGATGTATTAATCCGTACAATGGATCCTATGTCGGGTAATTGATGAAGTGACTGTCTGCATTATGGGAGTTGCAGTATTTCAGGCAGACTCGGGAGGTTAAACACGGCACAGGTGGTGATTATGTTGGGTCGAGTGGGAGGGTTGAAGGTAGGAGGGCGAGAGCCAGTTTATAGTCAGGTGGTTGGAAAGGAAAGGAGACTCTGTAACTGATCGAGGGAGGAGGACGTTTGTTTGTTAGCAGGTAAGGGAGCGTATGACTAAGGAGGGAAAATCACGGGAGTTAGAGGATGGGCGGTGATGATTTAAGTTTAAGGGGATGGTAAAGACAGTGTGGAAGGTTCGGAATGGAAGGGCGAGAGATTGCGGTGAGAGGCACGATAGAGGAGGGTTTTGTGATAGAAGGGTGTGAGTCTGCGGTGAGTGGTAAGATAGAGGATGGAGTGATTGAGAATCGGGAAGTATGGTTTATGAATGCAGGGGATTAACAGATTGGGAGGTTTTGATTTATAACAAGGGGAAGGAAGTGCAGGGTGGGAGATTTGTGCACATATGCCAGGATAGTAAGTGGAGAGAAGTTTGTGGGTTGTATTTCACGAAGGCACAGCATATGCATCACTGACTTCGTAAGAGGGAGTTACATTAGAGATTTTTGAGTGGAGAGAGAGAGTCTGTTTACAGGCATTAGGGGTTATTCTGAATAGTGCAAATAAAAAGAATTACAATTGTTTGTGAATTTGATGCGCGCAAGTTACAGAGAAGAGAAGCGCAATTTAGAAAACATGAGATTGTGTTTAAACATTGATGCATGATAAATTTACGTATGTTTTATTGTTCATTTTCAGTTACCCCTGACGAAAGGCCCTAGAGGCCTGAAATGCATTGGGTTTTAATAAACTGCTTTTTGATGGATTTGGCTTTGGTACGTGTTTTCGAAGAGAGGTTCGGATGGCCCATCTTGGACATGAGAAATTTTGGGAAATGGCTTTTTCCTTGCATGCGGATTTAAAAGCGTCAAGCGCATAAGTGGACAATGAACGCAGTTTAAAGGAATGAAAAGAGAAATAAGAGATAAACAATTAAGAGTAATTGCAAACGCAATTAAAAACGCTGTGCCACAGGTTTGGGGCCGAAAGTGGTCCCATTATGATGTTGTTCTAGTTGATCACGTGCTGTTCGGGCTGAGCATGTCGCCAGTGAGCACGCAACGTTAAACTTTAATGGATTAAATAAAGGACACATTTTTGAAGCATGGTGTGCTATCCACATATATATGGCAACCCCAGTCTGCGCCACGTGGCGGTAGGTCCGTGCCGTACTGAAGGCCTCGGATGCCACTAACCCTGTGCGCAACAACTCATGGGCCCTATATGAGTGCGAACCGTGGAGCGTCCGTCATCCAGTCACCACCGGAAGAGGGGAATGTGACGTCGTCGGCCCCTTATGTTGGCGGAGTCACATGGCCTGTGACGCCTGTGCCGGATGGGTGCGGTGTGTGTGAAAACCTGCCCTCAGGGAGTGGCTGTGACATGCTGACAACTAGACCAGTGACCTGCACACCACCAGCCAGTACGGCTGCGACAGGTAGCAATGATGGCCCCCCCTCGGGGCGTAAGCGGAGTGGTCTGGCCTGCCATACGCCGGACCAGCGCAGGGCTTGCAACAATGACTCATGGGATCTGGGCGTGGTCCAGTCCATGTCCGGACAAGGAAGTGACTGATGCTTGTGTCCCTGTTGAAGTGTTCACGGGATCCGGTACACAAAATGCAATGTCGCACCCTCTGACTGGCATCCCACAGGATGAATATCATTGACGCAAGGGAAGGCACTGTCCCCACATTCATCCACACACCCATACATGAATGACGTAAGACATTACACAGCAGTGCGTCACTGGATGTTTATTTGCACATCCAGTGCAGTCATGCAGCTGGAGCGGTACAGGGCAATGCCGAGCACACTACACAATATGGGCCCGTGGAGGGCCAGCCAGTGTACATCCGGGGATGACCTGTACTGCGGAAGGGGAAGGGTACAGTCCGCAGTCTGTCCATCGTGTCAATGGTCGTCAAACAGGATGTGGCAGTCCATGTCGCTGTCCAAGGTGAGTGCATCGGAGTGTATCGGGGGTCAGTGGTAGGTCTTGAGGCCATGTGAGGCACCAAGCAGAAACAGGCAAGGTGGCGGAAATGAATGCTAGTACCTCCTTCTGAACTCAATCAAATCCATGTCCTCGTCCCCGGATGTGTGCTCTGCCCCACCTGTGGGTGTTGCAGTACCGGCTGCGGCACTGTGTGCCACTGACACATCAGGGGCCGGAGGAGGATTGTCGGCCGCACTGTGTGGCAGTGACACCTCAGGTGCTGGAGTGGATACGCCTGCCGCACTGGGAGGCACTGACACACCAGGGGGCGGAGATGTGGATGGTGTGGGGGCAGCAGCATCAACATCGCCACGCCTTGTGGCAGCAATGCCATGATGAAGACATGCAGTGCCTGGTAGATCCCAGCTACATTTCGCTGATGTGCAGCAGTGGCTGCCATCCTTTCTGCCTCCATCCGCACCACGTCCTCCATGAGCCTCCGCATGTGTGCCAGCTCACGGCTGGCATCGCTGGGGCCACTCTGAGTGGACAGGTATTCCTCCCTCCGCATCATGACTCCAGCGATGTCAGTCAGGGCTCGTTGGAGACCATGGGGCGGACATAGACACCCAAGGATGGCGTCCAGTTTGGTAGCCATTAGGTCGAACCCCACCCGCACCTACTCGGCTGTCTCCCTCTGGCCCTCCAGCACACGGCGTTGGAAGGCCATTTGTTGTTCCTGGGGGTCTTGGGAGAGTGCCGGGGCTGTGGGTGCCTCCTGCTGGGTGGTTTGGGTGGTGGTTGGGTCTCATCGATGTAGCTGGGCTGCCCTGATCCTGGAGGTGGCTGGCGGATGAGGTCATTGATGTCTTGGATGGTTTGGGTGTCAATGCTGGTGTTGTCCTCCTCCTCATCATCAGTGAAGAGTGGCTGTGACTGCTCTGCAGGAGGTGTTGAGGATGCCCCTGCGATGTGAAGGGGAGATGGTGTATTGCAATGTGTCCACATGTATGTAGCTGCATGGTACAGGTTGACATTCAGATAGCATGGCATTGTACATTGTGACAGTCTGTGGGTCTGGGCGAGGACCCAGGGTCATTGTGGGTGTGCACTGTGCCCTGCTTGCTTGTGCATGTGTGCCATTGTGGCCATCTCCCCCCATCCCCCCAGTACCTGGTGGTCACTCACCCTGTTGCGGTTGTGTTGTGTCCTGTCGAGCAGTGTCCGGTCCCCCGACTCCGGCCACAGTATCCATACTGATGACTGTTGACACCAGCTCCTCCATGTCATCCAGCTCCAGCTGTGGCACTGGGCCCCCACCTCCGGTCTGCGTTGCTGCCTTCTGGTAGGCGCTGAGTTTCTCCTTGGTCTTCCTCTTGATGTCATTCCATCGCCTCTTGACCTCTTCCATTGTCCGCTTGTGCTCTCCCACGGCATTCACCTTGTCGACGATGTCCCGCCATATTCCAGTTTTGGTGCTCAATGACACGTTGGAGGTGACGAAGAGTTGTTGATGGTGTTCCATCACCTCCGTGACTATGATCCTGTTCACCTGCGGACTGAACTTGGCCTTCCTCGTCTTCTTGTCCTTGCCCTTCCCTGTCCTCGAGGTCCCAGGCTGGTCGTCCGGGGTGCTTGTGGGGTTGCGCTCGTCCTCTGCGCCTGCTCCGGCTGCCTCCATGGTGCTTGGGTGTTGGTCAGTTTGTGTGTGGGTGTTTTTTCTACTTTTATGGTGATTTTTGATGCCTGCCAGGTGTGTGTTGCAGGCCTGGCGCTGCTTGTCGCTGGTTTCCTCATCGCGCTTTGGCCCATCGCGTGTTTTTTGGTATTGTGGTTTGTGTTTTTATCTCCATCGTGGTGGTTGTTTCGCGGACATTGTCCGCGGTTTCGGCAGACTATCGCTTGCTACCGCCTTGTTGTGAATTCCACGTTGACACGGGGTTATTTTCCTGAGATAGGCTGCGATATGGAAAGTTGCGTTACGCTACTCTTGCGGTAGTTATCACACGTTCTTGTGAATATGCCCCCAAGTCTTTAATGGGGCGCTGGGTTGCCTTGCACTTTCAATCCCGGCGCAGTTCTCATGCTATTTACTATAATAAACTTCATAAGAGCAGCATTGGGATTGACTGTTAGGCACAAAGCAACACCCAAACTCAAACACAAGCAAGCATGATAGCGCAAGGGAGGGAAGAGCATTCAACATGGCCAATTACGGTGCAGCTTTATTTTAAAGTGCACAACCATTGACCATTTTTTTAAAAATTATCTTCTGCTGGGGGTTCCTTCCTGCCAGTCGTCATCAGCGCAAAGATACAGACTAAAGAGGTCCCTGCATTGACAGCCGAACTGTGCGTGTGCCCCGCTTACCAGGCACTGCAGCCAAGTAAGGCGCGGCCTCTGCACTTATTTTTCAAGATAGCAATAGCTGAGCTGGGTCCCGGGCTGCAATAATTGTCAATCAATCACTAGTCTTGTAATAAAAGTAAAAATAAATGGAACAAGCTTTCAAGGACAAGCTTAGGATAAAAATAAATGTTCAATTAATCAATCAAACTAAATTTTGCTCTAGAAGTCATGATTTTCAATTTTTAAGTAATTCATATAATAGCATGATGAGGCTCGACTTGCACATACACTCAGTCAAGTCAAGTGATCGGGCATGGCATGCGCGTTCCTCTTTAGCAGTCCTCTAGTCTTGCTTGTCTCACTTTCTCGACAGTCATTTGTACCAGATTAAAGGAAAGACAATAATGAAAGGAGCGCACAACCCTACAAGTCGGATATGTCATCGAAATGATTCTATATCTCTGACTTAAAGGGGCGCACCTTTCTTTATTTACTAAACAGATCACGGCAAGCTAGTGCAAAATGTAGTGTGTCACTGTGTTACTGTGACAAAGTCCTAATTTGCCAGCTAAGCTACTCAGACCAAGGTATGATCTGGTTTTTTTACCAGCAAAATAGAAAAGTTAAAAGTGATGTGTTATTGAGGAGGAAGCTGCATTGACTTAGTCAAATAAGTAACCAGTAGCGGATCCTACGCTAAGGTGGAGGAGCATCGTCCCACAAAACAATAAAATGATAATAACAACGTTATTATAATTTTATTTTTCATTATTGGCTATGGGGCTGTGCTTCCCACAGAGCAGGGGAAGGAGTTATGGCACTCTCCTAAGTGCGCATGAGGGGTTCGGCCGGCTATCTCGGGCTGGCAAAACCCCTTATTGTACAACCCGATGGAGAACATGCCCAGCCTCCCATTCCCTGGCTGAGCACTGAACTGCGGTGCTCAGACCAATCACAACGCTGCACTGCAGCATTGTGATTGGTCAGGGGAATTGGAAGCCTGGGTCCTTCCTGGTTCGTCGACCTGAAGAGGACCAGAACAGAGGAAAGCGGCCACCGGCAAGGTAAGTGGATATTTTGGTTTTCTTTGCTATTGGCCTCTTTTCTCCTTTTTTTAACCCTCCTTCCCTCCCTGCCTCACCACTACTGCCTGGTAGCAGCCGCTACTGTAAGTAACCCTTTGAAGGTACCACCACGCATACTATTTGAGTCACATTCTCACCTTTCACAGAATTTCTGATTAATTCAGCTTTAAGAAATAGCCATTTTAATTTTCTTAGTGTATTGTCAAGGCTTCCATTTCTTGTGTGAAGAAATTCAAAATTATGTTGGCCTCTAATTTCTTAACTACTATTAGTAACACACACCATTGCAAATTCCTGCAAACTACAAGCTAGCCAAAGCGAAGCGCTATTTAAAAAATATGTGCCAGGGCTGTCCTACCTCAGTGCTCAATTTGTAAAAGTTTAAGTGCGGGCCAAACGTTTTGATCAGAAGCTCACAGCCAGTGCTACTGAATGTCTGTGTGCTAAATACCAAGGCTGCGTAGCATTAATTCAATGTTCCAATATTATGTCCACTAGGTCAAATACCATATTATTGGATTGAATCACTGACAAAATATCGACCTAAAAAATATCGAGGTACAAAAATATTGTGACAAAAATATCGAAGTCAAGAATATCGACATCCTATCTACATCATGGTAAGTACAAAAATATCGAAAATTAAATATCGATGTGAATAATAGCGTTGTAAAAAATATCGTTTTTTTTTAATGTTAAAAAAATAATCTAAAATAAAGTAAATAATACATATAATTAAAAGAAACATAGTTACAATTATTTTAAAATGTTTAAAAATAAAAACTTATACATATAATGTTAAAATAAATTAAACATATACATATCAAATATAATATATATACTTACTTAATAATATTCATAAATAATTATTTTAATAACTTATACATTGTTAAACATATTTTAAAAATTATAAATACAGACATACACATACAAAAATAATATTATTAAAAAATTTAAAAATATATTTAACAAATTAAAAAATTACAATATTTTTAATTTTTGTAAAATAAATTATACACAACATTAAGTAAAACAATACAGAAAAATATTGGATAGCGGAGGGAAAAAATTACTATTCCCACTCCTAAGAGTGCAACAGTAGGAAAGTATTGGATAGCGTAGGGGTAAAAATTACTATTCCAACTCCAGAGAGTGCAACAGTAGGGAAAGTGTTGGATAGCGTAGGGGTAAAAATTGCTATTCCCACTCCAGAGAGTGCAACAGTAGGGAAAGTGTTGGATAGCGTAGGGCTAAAAATTACTATTCCCACTCCAGAGAGTGCAACAGTAGGGAAAGTGTTGGATAGCGAAAGGATTAAAATTACTATTCCCACTCCAGTGAGTGCAACAGTAGGGAAAGTGTTGGATAGCGTAAGGGTAAAAATTACTATTCCCACTCCAGTGAGTGCAACAGTAGGGAAAGTGTTGGATAGCGTAGGGGTAAAAATTACTATTCCCACTCCAGAGAGTGCAACAGTAAGGAAAGTGTTGGATAGCGAAAGGGTTAAAATTACTATTCCCACTCCAGTAATTGCAACAGTAGGGAAAGTGTTGAATAGCGTAGGGGTAAAAATTACTATTCCCACTCCAGTGAGTGCAACAGTAGGGAAAGTGTTGGATAGCGTAGAGGTAAAAATTACTATTCCCACTCCAGAGAGTGCAACAGTAGGGAAAGTGTTGGATAGCGTAGGGGTTAAAAATAAATTACTTATCAATTAAATAATTGTTTTAATTAAATAATGATTTATTAATAAATTAACAATACATTATTTATAAATACCAATAAATGAAAATTAATAATTACTTTAATAACATTACATTTCTTCCCACCCTATTCCCCAATAAACACAAAACCCACTCCACATAAAATTTAACACAATTAATATAATTATCAATTAATCAATTAATAAAAAGTAATGAACAATTAATAATTAATTAACAATAAAATAATTATCAATACCAATACATAATAATTAATACAAATTAATCACCAATTAACAATTAATTAACAATAAATTAATTATCAATACCAATAAATATTAATAAATAATTACTTAATTATAATAAATTACTTCCCTCCCTACTCCCTATAAACACACAACCCACCCCTAAACTAAATTAACACAATTAATATATTTATCAATTAATTAATTAATAAAAATTAATTACCAATTAATAATTAATAAACAATAAATTAATTATCAATACCAAAAAATAACAATTATTAATTAATTTATTATAATTAATTTACTTCCCACCCTATTCCCTATAAACCCACAACCCGATCCACTAAAAAAATTATACAATTAATATAATTATCAATTAATCAAAAATAATTACTAATTAATCATTAATTAACAATAAATTAAATATCAATAACAATAAATAAAAATTAATAATTACTTAATTACAATTAAATTACTTCCCACCCTATTCCCCCATAAACCCACAACCCTCTACAGAACTAAACTGCAAAATTTAATTAAAAATAATAAATAATTTCTAAAAATTATGAATTAATTTACTATAATTAAATTACTTCCCACCCTATTCCCCTATAATCCCACAACCCGCTACAGTACTATATCGCAAAATTTACTTTAAAAAAAATTACTAACTTCTAAACAATTAATACATATATTTAAAAAAATAATACAAAACATAACAAAACATGTGGAACACATACATATAAAATACATACTAAAATACATAACACTAACATAAACATCGATATTATTAACATCGATATTTTTACTATCGATATTAACAACTTCGATATTAACAAAAACGATATTTCTTACCTTCAGGTCGATATTCTGGTCACCGATATTCTTGATGTCGATATTCTGTCCCTACGATATTTAAACCTCGATATTAATGTAGGTCGATATTTAACAGTCGATATTTTGACTGTGCACCTATTGGATTCCACCATTGCTAATCAAGAGGGATCTCAAGGATGTCAGAGATGGCGTTTTCAGGCTCATTGACATTGATGAAACTACATTTGTTTATAATCATGATTTGCAATCGACATTAAAGAATAAATCTACAGCAACAATCTTGTTTGCAGATTATTTACAAGTTATTGGCATAAACTTTGGTGAATTTATGGGTCAAAACTAGTGCGTCTTCGGACTAGGAAGCGGGCTCACTACCAGCAATTGTTAGTGTCTAGAGTGTGCATTGGGACAGTGCACACACCAAGCCTGCACAGGAAGCTGATAATGTTTTGAGCAGCTAGAATATGTACAGAGTGCACATACCGGATATTGTGTGAGAGGTCAAACATAACCACTTGCAGTGATAGCGTGATCAAGATATCAACAGCATAACAACCAATCTTGGTGACGCTGTATTCTCAATATGCAGCTGTCTTCACAACTCCTTTCACCAATTTTCCTCTGGAAGGAGTCATTAGTGAAGTTAGTAATCTGTAGTTTTTGGAGTACAATTTGAATGTGTCCTTCCATTGGCTGTGACTTGTTGAGCTTGTCTGGCCTGGTTTTGGGCCTCCTCAGCTTGTTTTGAGTGAGATTTTTTGATTAGCTAGTTATCAAGCGGCCTCTCAATTGTCAGTGGTTTTCGCACTCCAGTCTTAGAGACCTTGGGCCAGACTTATCAACATTTGGCGCTACGCAGCAAGAAAACTTGTTGTGCTACATCAAATGGAGAGAGCAGGAATGCACCGTAATTACTAACATATGGTGCATCCCTGCTCTCTCTCTGCTCTGGCGCACTTGTGGCTGCCAAGCACCAATGCAAACACCCTTGCACAATGGTGCAAAGCTGTCTGTGTTACAGGCAGGATTATTTTTGTGCAGGAATGAGTCTCTCAGAGGCATTTTCCTCTTTCTATGAGTGCTTCAGAATGCAGGACACATAGAAAGAGGAAATAAATAGGAGAAATAAACATATTTGTCCACATTACACCTCACCTGTGAAGGCATAACAATTTGATGCATTCCCAGGTTTACTAGTCTTAGTAAATCTGGAAATGCATCAAAAAGCACAGGTGGTTGCGTGGGAACACCCGCGCTCCACCCGTGCTCCCCACGCAGAGTAAATCAAGGCAGCAACTTGCGCAGCCATGCGTTACTCCAGATTCATTCTGCCACGCAGATCCACGCAAGTTTGTTCTGCGTGGCATAGTAAATCTTAATTAAGGGGCTTGCGTTGCCTTGCATGACAGAAATTCCTTGCCATCGCAACGCCACGCAGTTACTCTTGAGTTGCTCATTCTCGCCATCTCTCTCTTTTTCCTTGCACAGACTTCCAAATATACTGCTCTCTCACCATATGTGTACTCTGCAGGAGAAAAAACTTCCAGGTTGTCCTAGCATCCACCCTTGTTGGGAGCGCTGGCGCTCCCCCACATGCCCCTCCATGGCATGCCTCCATTGGGGGTGGCAGCAAAAGCGCTGTCGCTGCCACTGCCCCTCTCCCCAAATGCTCTCATGATATCAGTGCGTGCATGGCGTATCAACGTCATTAAATGGTGCCAGGGACCCTAGATCCACTGGACCACTCTATTGTGGATTCTAGATCCACCAGACCACAAGGGCTGTGATTTTTGTTGGGGCAGCCCCTTGGGAAAGGGTCACTCTCTTTTTTGAAAATGTTTGTAAATCCATGCTTTGGCCCCCTTGGCGGGTAGTTCAGTTGTGTTTTCCAGCCAATCTGCCCGTCAAAACCCACTAGATGCCAGGGGTTTTATTCTGTGATGATTATGAGGAGAAAGGGTTGCTCCTTTTGGGGGACAACTTTTTTTTGTTATCTGCCCCCCACCGCTGGAGAGCAGATCAGCCATTTTTAGGCTGATATGCCATCTGCGGGGTGGCAGAAGCCCACTAGACACAAGGGAAATATGTGTAGAAGAGGAGAGACCCATTGGGCAAGGGTTCCTCCCCTTGGGGGCCATATTTTTTTGTATTCCGTTCCCTCTCAGGCAGATTGGACATTTTTAGGGTGATCTGCCCCCTGTGGAGGCGGAAGCCCACCGAATACCAGGGATTATGTTTGGAAGGGGAATGACCCCTTGGGCAAGGGTTGCTCTCCTTGGCCGTTGTTTGTTTTGTATTCCTCCTACCCCGAGGGCAGATCGGCTGTTTTTAGGCCAATCTGCCCTCGGAGGGGGGCAGAAGCCCACAAGACACCACAGAGAGCGTGTAGAAGGGTCACTCCCCTTAGGGGCTGTTAGACCTGTCATCATTAGGGTGACCTTCCCCTAAACATTTTGCCTACTTAACTCCTCTTTTTGCTGGACTTAGGACTATGAGCACTTTACCACTACTGACCAGTGCTAAAGTGCATGGACTACTCCCCTAAACATGGTAACATTGGTGTGTACACAATTGACTTATTTAGTTTACTTGTAAGTCCCTTGTTAAGTTGTATACCAATTACCCAGGACCTGGAATCTAAATGCTACTACTAGACCTGCAGTACTGGTTGTGCCAACCACACCTGTGTGTGTAGTTTACTGCCATTTTGACTTGGCATTTTAAACCACTTGGCAAGCCATAAATACCCCTTTTATTACACATAAGTCACATCTAAAGTAGGACTTAGGCAGCCCTCAGGGCAGGGTGCTGTGTAACTAAAAGGTAGGACATGTACTTTTAAGTTTTACATGCCCTGGTAGTGACAACCGGCTGCATTCATTTTCACTACTGTGAGGCGGATGTATGATGATGCAACGCAAACAAAAACAACGCACACCATTACATCGCATTTCTCACATCGCATGCCCCATTACATCGCATGCATTCACCACGCAAACCATTACATCCTCTCTGCCCTCACATGCATGCAAAAGACCTTTACAACGCAGACAAAGACCACGCATTCTATTACACAGCAAAATTCTCCCTAACGGCCCCCCCAAACACACTACAATGCCCTGACACTACCCTCAACCCTAAGGCGTAAACAGTAAAGCCAAAAACAGTACCATACACTAATATTAACCCTAAGCCCTAACCCTAAAGCCTAAAACACTACCATATACGACTCTTAACCCTAAGCCCTAACCCTAAAGCCTAAAACACTACCATAGACTACTATTAACCCTAAGCCTAAAACACTACCATATACGACTCTTAACCCTAAGCCCTAACCCTAAAGCCTAAAACACTACCATATACTACTATTAACCCTAAGCCCTAAAGCCTAAAACCCTCCCCTCCACTACACTCCCCATAAACTACCCTAAACCCTAAAACAGTCCCCTCCACTACACTCCCCACCAACTACCCTAAACCCTAAAACACTACGAGTACAGTGTCGTCCTTACCTGTCTCTCGTCGTGGTTCCAGCGTTGTCTCCCCGCCGTCCGTGTCCCTGCGCCTGCGTTCTAAAAGTGCCCGTGATGTAATGGCGCCTGCGATGTAATGTCTTGCGTAGTGAACGCATGCGTCGTAACGTCGCGTGCGTTGTAACGGCACGCGACGTAAACGCATGCGATGTAACGCATGCGTTGCGATGGTCGTTCGCCCTGTGAGGCCTACTCCTCTCATAGGCAAGCATTGGGAATTCATTAAAACACTTTTAAGCTGCAATTCCTGATTAGAAAGGAGTAACTGCATCATGTTTTACATCTTTGGCATGGTAATGATAAATCCTCTCTAATGGCAAAGTTGGCTTTGACATTACTATTTTACAAATAACACTTTTAGAAAGCGCGCATTTCTCTGCTCTAATTGCTCTGTGTGCCATGCAGCCTGTCCCCAATACACGGTTTAGGGTGGGTGACAGCTACACTTTGTGCATTCCCTCTAGACAGCCAGAAACACAGGAAGGGTGGGTGTGATAGAGATATCATATGCATACTGGTGTTTTCATTGTCTTACTGTGTGTGTGTGTGTGTGTGTGTGTTGCACAAATACTTTACACATTGCCTCATTAGATAAGCCAGACTGCTCTGTGCCAATATACCAGAGGGTGAGCACAGGTTACCTTTTAGTGTGTATTTAGCTTACCCTGACTAGAGTGATGGTTCCTCATTGTACAGGGTGCATACTCTTACAAACAGAAATCCCAGATCTAACAGAAACCTTTGGGAGGGGGTCAGAAGCCGACTAGACACCAGGGATTGTGTGTTGAAGGGGAGTGACCCTTGGGGACCATCTTTCTTTTTATTCTGCCCTCCATGAAGGCCGATCTGCCCTCTGGGGGGTGATGGAAGCCCACTATACAGCAGGGAATTTGTATGGGACCATCCCCTTGGGCAAGGGTTGCTCTCCTTGGAGGCCATATTATGTTTGAATTCAACCCTCCTCCTTGAGGGAGAGATTGTTTTGGTTTTTGGTCTTCGAATAGATTGGGCCTCAGGGTGGGTGGTGTCACTTGAGTCGCCTGGGAATAAGGCTATGTGTGTGGTGGGGGATCTGCTTCTTGGGTAAGGTTTGCTCCCATCTGGTGGTGTCTTTTTTTGCCTTTGTCACACTTTCTTTCAGGGAATATCAGTGTCTTTTGATAGATATTTTGTTATCATTTTAATTTGTGCTTTCATTTTTTTTCATTGTAGGGCCAATTTGTTTCCTTTATTTTGATGGTGAATCCTGTTTGCGGGTGCAGCTTTGTCAGAGCTGTAGTTTGTGGAATTGTGGTTGGTAAGCAACTCACTTTGTAATCTGTTCACTAAATATGTTTCCGTGGCCTGATTGTATAATTTATTTTGACTGTTGTACTAATGTTTGAATCTTTAGCTTTTTATGTGATTGTCTTTCAAAGTAACTTATTGATTTGTGTCCGTTCTGCCTTGTGATTTCTGTAATGTCTTTTTTTTGTTTCTTTTTCCTTTCCAGTGGGACTTCTTTGGTGCTTGCTGTGTCTGTACAAAGTAGGTGCAGTTGATCCTCAGTTGATCTTCAGCTGTCTCTAGCAAGTGAGTGGTATCGTTTTGAGTATATAGGTCTTTGTGCACCGGGACCACTCCGGACTTCTTCCTCACGGCCACGGGGCTTCCACCAGCTCATGGGAGCCCCACTCGGCCTGTGACGACTTTCGGGCTACTTCGGGCGAGGCCCCACCCACGATCAGGCCTTCACTTGCCTGACTTCCTCTGCGGCCGCGCTGCTCGTCTCGGCGGTGACTCACGCAGGGGGGGCACAGACAGGCGGGGTGGGCTCCCGCTCCGGTCCTAAAAAGTATAAACCCGCGGTGTTGGCACCTGCTCACCAAATCAGTAGAAATGCGGGGTGGGCACCCGGCCGTATCAGCCACAATGCGGGGTGGGCTCCCGCTAGAGAGAACAGTGCAGGGGGAATCCCACACGCCGGGATTCCCTCAGGGCACGTCACAGCCCTGCGCTGCCAGGCCACATGCTCCCCACGCTGTGCAGGGGAATTCCCAGGTCGCAGCCCGGCGCTGCAAATAAAATAGAAGCGCTCCACGAGGCGCTAGGTCCTTTCCAGTCCAAGGGGCATAGCTGGGCCCAGGGAGGCCAGCACACAGGGCCCTCCAGCAGGGAGGCAAGCCCTTGTGGCGGTTCCTCCTGGGCCCCAGCAGCAGCAAGCCCCCAAAGGTCCAGGAACAGCACCAGAACAGACTGAACATTTTCATGGGGTCACAGCCCCTATATTTATATTAGCAAATCCCTTTGTGTCACAGCACAGGGTCTGGGGATACCAGTCAGAACTGGTTTAGGGGGGATTTGGAGCACTTTGTTTTGCCCAGCTCCTCTCCCCTTTGTCAGGTGGGGGCTCAGTGATCAGACACACCACAGGGGGCGGAGCCAGCATTGTACAGCCTGGGCACAGTCCTATTCAGAGTCAGGGGATTTCTCCTCCCACTACTCTCAGCCCAGGTGTCCCATTCAGCCTAGCGCTGACTCACCCTGCCCCTCCTGGAGCCACACACACCTCCCAGCCCCTGTCACTCACAAGCCAGACATGCAATTCACATCAGGCAGGCAGACACATAGCACACAGAAATGCCAACTTCTAAAAGTGGCATTTCTAAAATAGTTATAATAAATCTGCGCACACCATTGCGCAGCATTTATTATCACTATTCCAAATATACCAAACTTGACCACGCTGCGCCTCTCATATCAGGGTTTACCACTGAAACACTTATCAGGGAATCCCCAATGCACTCCTATGGGAGGGCAGCCCCACAGTAGTGAGAAACCAAAATGGCTGTTTGTCACTACCAGGACATGTCACACACTTAAGGTACATGTCCTATCTTTTACCTACAATGCACCCTGCCCATAGGGCTAGCTAGGGCCTACCCTTAGGGGTGACTGACATGCGGTAAAAGGGGGGTCACGGACATGGCACACACTTTAGGTGCCACGACACAGCGGCAGTAACACTGCGCGCACAGGCCCTGCAATGGCAGAGGCCTGAGTTAGGTTTGAAAGGCTACTTTGGTGGGTGGCGCAATCAGCGCTGCAAGCCCGCCAGTAGCATTTAATTTACCAGCCCTGGGTATATGAGATACCACTTTACAAGGGACTCACAGGTAAATTAAATAGTGTAGACCAATCTTACCACATTTATCACAGAGAGCACACGCACTTTACACTGAACAGCAGTGCTAAAGTGCCCAGAGTCCTAAAACCACCAACACCATGTCAGAAAAATGGCTAGGAGAAAGGCAAAAAGTTTAGGGATGACCCTGCAAAAAGGCCAAGTCCAACACATACGATCTAGCCAATTGTAGTTAAAGAAAATGCAGGGATATAAACACTATTAGGAGAAGATATTGCAAAATTCTATAGTATGATTCCATGTGGGAACAACGTGTTATGTTATTGTCTTCTGTTGTATGCCACATACATTAATGATCAAAAATATCCACCCACATTCAGTCCACATGTGATTATACATTCACCGAAGGGGATGTGCTTTGAGTTTCTTGCTAAACCTTCTCTGTGATTTGCATTTATTTATTTATTTGTTGTTTATGGGTTTCTATAGTGCGACCTACCCAGTCCATGTTTTGGAGGGCTTTACAAAATAGCAAGTGTAGAAAAGCATAACGTGACACAGTAGAGAGCACTGTACAAAGCATTGCAATAACAGAAGTACCCTTGACCTTGCCAGGTAGGTCGCTCCCCCACCACACAGCTCCGCCTGTGTTGTCCTGCCCGCTGCTGCTGCTGGTAAGTTCGCCCCTCTGCTTGTTGCCTCGGTGCCCGTTTTGCCTTGTGTACCCCTCGTTGCCCCCATTTCTCTGTGCCCATTTTGCCTTCTGTACCCCTCGCTGCCCCCATTTCTCTGTGCCCGTTTTGCCTTCTGTACCCCTCGCTGCCCCCATTTCTCTGTGCCCGTTTTGCCTTCTGTACCCCTCGCTGCCCCCATTTCTCTGTGCCCGTTTTGCCTTGTGTACCCCTCGTTGCCCCCATTTCTCTGTGCCCGTTTTGCCTTGTGTACCCCTCGTTGCCCCCATTTCTCTGTGCCCGTTTTGCCTTCTGTACCCCTCGCTGCCCCCATTTCTCTGTGCCCGTTTTGCCTTCTGTACCCCTTGTTGCCCCCATTTCTCTGTGCCCGTTTTGCCTTCTGTACCCCTCGCTGCCCCCATTTCTCTGTGCCCGTTTTGCCTTCTGTACCCCTCGCTGCCCCCATTTCTCTGTGCCCGTTTTGCCTTGTGTACCCCTCGCTGCCCCCATTTCTCTGTGCCCATTTTGCCTTGTGTACCCCTCGATGCCCCCATTTCTCTGTGCCCGTTTTGCCTTCTGTACCCCTCGCTGCCCCCATTTCTCAGTGCCCGTTTTGCCTTCTGTACCCCTCGCTGCCCCCATTTCTCTGTGTCCGTTTTGCCTTCTGTACCCCTCGCTGCCCCCATTTCTCTGTGCCCGTTTTGCCTTCTGTACCCCTCGCTGCCCCCATTTCTCTGTGCCCGTTTTGCCTTGTGTACCCCTCGTTGCCCCCATTTCTCTGTGCCCGTTTTGCCTTCTGTACCCCTCGCTGCCCCCATTTCTCTGTGCCCGTTTTGCCTTCTGTACCCCTTGTTGCCCCCATTTCTCTGTGCCCGTTTTGCCTTCTGTACCCCTCGCTGCCCCCATTTCTCTGTGCCCGTTTTGCCTTCTGTACCCCTCGCTGCCCCCATTTCTCTGTGCCCGTTTTGCCTTCTGTACCCCTTGTTGCCCCCATTTCTCTGTGCCCGTTTTGCCTTCTGTACCCCTCGCTGCCCCCATTTCTCTGTGCCCGTTTTGCCTTGTGTACCCCTCGTTGCCCCCATTTCTCTGTGCCCGTTTTGCCTTCTGTACCCCTCGCTGCCCCCATTTCTCTGTGCCCGTTTTGCCTTCTGTACCCCTTGTTGCCCCCATTTCTCTGTGCCCGTTTTGCCTTCTGTACCCCTCGCTGCCCCCATTTCTTTGTGCCCGTTTTGCCTTGTGTACCCCTCGTTGCCCCCATTTCTCTGTGCCCGTTTTGCCTTCTGTACCCCTCGCTGCCCCCATTTCTCTGTGCCCATTTTGCCTTCTGTACCCCTCGTTGCCCCCATTTTTCTGTGTCCATTTTGACCTTCTGTTCCCCTCGTTGCCTCTCTCCGCTCCCGCCGCTGCGTCCCCTGCGTCCCCGCCCCCCTGACTGTCCATTCGCTGCCCCTGCCTCCTGCCTCCCAGCTGCTCCTCCCTCCCACCTCCCCATATATGGCGGCCGCTGCGCGGTGAGGAGAGCGACCCTTGACCTTGCCAGGTAGGTCGCTCCCCCACCACACAGCTCCGCCTGTGTTGTCCTGCCCGCTGCTGCTTCTGGTAAGTTCGCCCCTCTGCTTGTTGCCTCGGTGCCCGTTTTGCCTTGTGTACCCCTCGTTGCCCCCATTTCTCTGTGCCCGTTTTGCCTTCTGTACCCCTCGCTGCCCCCATTTCTCTGTCCCCATTTTGCCTTCTGTTATCCTCGCTGCCCCCATTTCTCTGTGCCCGTTTTGCCTTCTGTACCCCTCGTTGCCCCCATTTCTCTGTGCCCGTTTTGCCTTCTGTACCCCTCGCTGCCCCCATTTCTCTGTGCCCGTTTTGCCTTCTGTACCCCTCGCTGCCCCCATTTCTCTGTGCCAGTTTTGCCTTCTGTACCCCTCGCTGCCCCCATTTCTCTGTGCCCGTTTTGCCTTGTGTACCCCTCGTTGCCCCCATTTCTCTGTGCCCGTTTTGCCTTCTGTACCCCTCGCTGCCCCCATTTCTCTGTGCCCGTTTTGCCTTGTGTACCCCTCGTTGCCCCCATTTCTCTGTGCCCGTTTTGCCTTGTGTACCCCTCGTTGCCCCCATTTTTTTGTGTCCATTTTGACCTTCTGTTCCCCTCGTTGCCTCTCTCCGCTCCCGTCGCTGCGTCCCCTGCGGACCCGCCCCCCTGACTGTCCATTCGCTGCCCCTGCCTCCCGCCTCCCAGCTGCTCCTCCCTCCCACCTCCCCATATATGGCGGCCGCTGTGCGGCCGCGCCGCTGGCGCGCCAAAGGCGCGCCTAAGGCAAGCCCGTCTGCGCCCGTCCGTGCCTGGACCGCGCCCAGTGCCAGAACCCCTGGTCCTTGCGCCACCCGCTCCAGCCTCGAGGACCGACGCCGATACGATGCCACCACACTCCACGCTCTCAACCCCGGACGGACACACAACTGCTTCAAGGCCGCCACGAAACGCACTCATGGTCCCTTCACCTGCCGGAACTGCAGCTACACCAGCCTCAGAGCCACCGAAGCGCCCGCCAAGAAGGACCTCAACCACCTCCGATGCATCCTACTGAACACCCGCTCCGCACGCAAACACGCCGTCGAGCTCTGGGACCTGCTCGACACATCATCACCAGACGTCGCCTTCCTGACAGAGACCTGGATGAACGACTCCTCTGCACCCGACATCGCCATAGCCATCCCAGACGGCTATAAGATCACCCGCAGAGACCGCATCAACGGAGTAGGAGGAGGAATCGCCATCGTCCACAAGAACACCATCAGGGTCTCGACCAGCACCGACGACATTCTCTGCACCGCCGAACACATGCACTTCCAGATCCACACAGACCCCAACACCACCCTTAGAGGCTTGTCTACAGACCCCCTGGACCCCGACCCCAGTTCAGCGACTCCATCGCCGACTTCATCAGCACGCACGCCCTGACCTCTACCGACTACATCCTCCTCGGAGACCTGAACTTTCACCTGGAGAACAACAACGACAGCAACTCCACCACCCTGATCGACAACCTCGCCAACCTCGGACTGAGACAGCTCGTCACAACACCGACCCATTCCGCCGGCCACACGCTCGACCCCGTCTTCTCCTCAAGCTCCCACGTCTCCTTCAGCCACACCACCGAACTCCTCTGGACCGACCACCGCTGCATCCACTTCACCTTCCAGAAACCCACCACACACCACCGCACCCAACAGATCCCACGCTGCTGCTGGAGCAAAGTCACCGAAGACCAACTACGGGCAAACCTCGCTCTCAACCCACCCTCCGACCCATCCAACACCGACGACGCTGCCTGCAACCTCAGACGATGGATAGACTGTGCCAACACCCTCGCCCCGCTGAAAAAACTCACCTACAGTGACACCACCAAAAGAGCCAGCTGGTTCACCCCGGAACTCCTAGCTTCCAAGCGTACCTGCCGGAAACTAGAGAAGAAATGGCACAGTGAAAAGACACCGGACAGCCACGCAGCCCACAAAGACGCCATCCGTAACCACCACCACCTCATCAGAAGGACCTCAACCACCTCCGATGCATCCTACTGAACACCCGCTCCGCACGCAAACACGCCGTCGAGCTCTGGGACCTGCTCGACACATCATCACCAGACGTCGCCTTCCTGACAGAGACCTGGATGAACGACTCCTCTGCACCCGACATCGCCATAGCCATCCCAGACGGCTATAAGATCACCCGCAGAGACCGCATCAACGGAGTAGGAGGAGGAATCGCCATCGTCCACAAGAACACCATCAGGGTCTCGACCAGCACCGACGACATTCTCTGCACCGCCGAACACATGCACTTCCAGATCCACACAGACCCCAACACCACCCTTAGAGGCTTGTCTACAGACCCCCTGGACCCCGACCCCAGTTCAGCGACTCCATCGCCGACTTCATCAGCACGCACGCCCTGACCTCTACCGACTACATCCTCCTCGGAGACCTGAACTTTCACCTGGAGAACAACAACGACAGCAACTCCACCACCCTGATCAACAACCTCGCCAACCTCGGACTGAGACAGCTCGTCACAACACCGACCCATTCCGCCGGCCACACGCTCGACCCCGTCTTCTCCTCAAGCTCCCACGTCTCCTTCAGCCACACCACCGAACTCCTCTGGACCGACCACCGCTGCATCCACTTCACCTTCCAGAAACCCACCACACACCACCGCACCCAACAGATCCCACGCTGCTGCTGGAGCAAAGTCACCGAAGACCAACTACGGGCAAACCTCGCTCTCAACCCACCCTCCGACCCATCCAACACCGACGACGCTGCCTGCAACCTCAGACGATGGATAGACTGTGCCAACACCCTCGCCCCGCTGAAAAAACTCACCTACAGTGACACCACCAAAAGAGCCAGCTGGTTCACCCCGGAACTCCTAGCTTCCAAGCGTACCTGCCGGAAACTAGAGAAGAAATGGCACAGTGAAAAGACACCGGACAGCCACGCAGCCCACAAAGACGCCATCCGTAACCACCACCACCTCATCAGGTCCGCCAAGAGAATCTCCTTCAAAGACCGCCTCGACAACAATGCACACAACAGCAAGGAGATCTTCAACATCGTGAAGGAACTCTCCAACCCCAGCTCCAACACCAACGACATCCCGCCGTCGCAAGCCCTGTGCGATTCCCTCGCCACCTTCTTCCACCGCAAGATCGCCGACATCCACGACAGCTTCAACACCCAGACAGCCCCAACTGAGATCGATGCACCAGGCCCGCTGCACACCATCGACCTCGACCCCTTGCCAGCCTGGGCCATCGTGAACATCGATGACACCATCAAGACCATGAGCACGATACACTCCAGCTCCCCGTCAGACCCTTTCCCGCACCACATCTTCAACAAAGCCAGCAGCTCCATCGCACCCCACCTGCGCAACATTATCAATCTCTCCTTCGAGACCGCGACCTTCCCAGAGAGCTGGAAACACGCAGAGATCAACGCCCTACTCAAAAAACCCAAGGCGGACCCGAGAGACCTCAAGAACTTCCGGCCCATCTCCCTGCTTCCGTTTCCAGCCAAGGTCATCGAGAAGATCGTCAACAGACAGCTAACCCGATACCTCGAAGAAAACAGCATCCTGGACCCATCCCAGTCAGGGTTCCGCAGCAACCACAGCACTTAGACTGCCCTCATCGCCGCCACCGACGACATCAGGACCCTGCTGGACAACGGTGAGACCGCAGTCCTCATCCTGCTGGACCTCTCCGCCGCCTTCGACACTGTCTGCCACCGCACTCTACGCGCACGCCTCCACGACGCAGGGATCCGAGACAAGGCCCTGGAATGGACCACCTCCTTCCTCGCCGGCAGAACCCAGAGAGTCAGCCTCCCACCATTCCGATCCGAAGCCTCCGAGATCATCTGCGGCGTACCCCAGGGATCATCCCTCAGCCCGACACTGTTCAACATCTACATGGCCCCGCTCGCACGCATCGCCAGACAGCACGACCTCAACATAATCTCCTACGCCGACGACACTCAACTGATCCTCTCCCTCACCAAGGCCCCCTCGCCGCCAAATCCAACCTCCATGAAGGAATGAAGGCCGTCGCCGATTGGATGAAGATCAGCCGACTAAAGCTGAACACGGACAAGACAGAGGTCCTCATCCTCGACTCCAACCCCTCAGCCTAGGACGACTCCTGGTGGCCAACGACACTGGGAGCAGCCCCGACACCCACCGACCATGCACGCAACCTCGGAGTCATCCTCGACTCAACGCTCTCCATGGCCAAGCAAGTCAACGCAGTCTCCTCCTCCTGCTTCAACACCCTCTGCATGCTTCGCAAGATCTACAGGTGGATCCCGACAGATACAAGAAGAACAGTCACCCAGGCCCTCGTCAGTAGCAGACTTGACTATGGGAACGCCCTCTACGCGGGAGCCCCGGCCAAGCTCATCAAGCGACTGCAACGCATACAAAACGCCTCCGCGCGCTTGATCCTCGACGTACCACGCCACAGCCACATCACCCCACACCCGAGGAACCTGCACTGGCTCCCCGTCGACAGGAGAATCTCCTTCAAACTCCTCATCCACGCACACAAGGCACTCCACAAGACCGGCCCAGCCTACCTCAACAGACGACTCTTCTTCTACGTCCCCAACCGCCAGCTCCGCTCCGCCGACCTCTCTCTCGCCACCGTCCCTCGCATTCGAAGAACAACCACCGGCGGCAGATCCTTCTCCCACCTCGCCACCAAGACCTGGAACACCCTTCCACTCAGCCTACGACAGACCCAAGACCTGCTGACCTTCAGGAGGCTACTCAAGACCTGGCTGTTCGACCAGTAGCGGCACCCCCCCCTTTTTTTTCCCCAGCGCCTTGAGACCCTCGCGGGTAAGTAGTGCGCTCTACAAATTCTGTGATTGATTGATTGATTGAAGTAGGAGAAGCAATTGAACTAAGACAATTAGAGGGGTTACATTAGCATGCACATGACTATGGGATAGAAGAAATATAACAACAACAGTAGAAGAAACAATGTATTAGCACTGTAGAAATGAGTGTGCAACACATGAGGGGAACAATTTCATTTCTGAATTTTTCAAAGAGCATTACAGTACCAGTAGTAAAATGAATAACCCAAGCCAGAAAGATAAATAAGTAGTGTAGTATTTTCATGAGGCTGAGCATACAAGCAAACAGGAAGTTCTCATAAGATGTGGTTAGTAGAACAAATCAGTTGAGGTTATTACAGACAGCAGAAAGAGACTGTCACTGAAGATGCTTATCAATGCAATGAGCATGTCTTCTACAAGATACAGGCACCTGGAGATCTGCTATGCTTTGCAGTGGTAGGAGATTGGCTGGGATATATCGCCTATGAAGTCAAAGTTGCTATTTGAAACACTCAAAAGGTGGCACATTTTAAGCCATACAGGTCACTTACAATCAACAAGGTTGCAAGCTTGGGCCTTTTATGAGAAAAATGTGACAAACAGATGGGAGAGATGGATAATAAGGAATGGAAGGAAGTGCTTAGACACCCGAGCGATGTGACCGTCCAGGCTCAAAAAGAGTCTAATCAAAATCCTCAGTTGTGCATATTTTGATAGAACATAACTTTAAGCAATATGCCGGTGCCTGACCACACCACACCTGAGTCCATGCAGCAATGAGGAAATCACAAGCTTTCTCATCATCTATGCACATAAATGTGCAGGTCGTTCGGTCATGGATGCGAGATAAACTGTCCTCAACAATTAAAAAGAACATTTTCTAACATCCAAGATGGAAATACTGAGTGTCCTGCTAGAACTTAACCAGCGAGGCACAGTTTGACTCTTCGGGCCTTATTCACAGAACTAACTTACATAAAAAACGTAAAGTTAGTACTTTTTGGTATTCACAGAATACACTTACTCATTTTGGTATTCACAAAATGAACTTACTCAGTTCGGTATTCACAGAAGTTAGTAGTCCTAACTTTAGGACTCCTAAATGCCTTCTGTGAATACCGAAAGTCTTAAAGTTAGGATTTTTCTCAGTTTAGGAGATTTTGAGTTTGGAGAGGTAGCTGCAGGATGGTGCCCTGATTCCATAACCACTGACCAAATTTGTCTAGCCCCAAATGTACCAGAATAATACAAGTTTGAACCTGCATCCATACTCCAGGTGGTACTTTGTCTTTACCTTTTGCCCTTGGGCAGTCACCCTGGGAAATAACTTTTTGACTTTTAATTACTCTTTATTTCGGTTTTATGATACCATAAAAGAGATACATCATGTAATTAAAATAGCATGAACATACAAAAGATTAGATATTAAAACATTCATTAAACTATCAATCTTGTGCAACCTGATTAAAAATAGATTAAATTGTTTACAAATCATGTTATAAAACTCCAAATGCCCGAAAAGATTCACATCATATAGATGGTCTACCCACACTGGAATAAACTGGCTAATCCCATTTATACAGAGATATTGCGGATTCTTAAGAACCAAGAGGTCATAAGGAACCTTGATACTGCAAAAACCAAGGGAGGAGCTGGATTAGTTTGGAGAATCCTAAACGCCTCCTCATGGTTTCTTGAACCCAGACTCCTACAGCTGGGAGCTAACCATTTCGAACTAGGTCTTCTATAAAAAGGGCAAGAGAAAAGCAGATGAGGCACTGTCTCTTTATCGTGACCACAGCTGGGGCAACTCTGATCCTTTGGGTTGGCAGCTTCTGCCCAGCCAGATGTAAATGCACAAAGGGGCAATGTACAAACAGTTTTTTAGCCAATCTTGGTCCAACAGTGTCCAGGAATGATTCTATTGAATAATAATCTTTCTGCTGTAAAAAAGAACAAGTTAAAGTGCCATGTGTTTGTGAGACGTTAAAAGATTAGACAGCTTGTAAGACCTATATTTGTATTTCAAGTCCTTTGCACTTATGCCTGGACATCAGCACCCAGGGTCACTCCACATGTCCGTAAGTCCCATCCCCACAAAACATTCTCTCATATGCTTAATCCAAGGGAATCGGGCAGAGCACGGATGGCTAAGGATTTCTACTAATCCTATACAGTATAAGGACAGCTCGGGAGTGACCCAGTGTCTTCTCAAAAACATTAGGGGTCTTAATTCTCTTAATTGCTCTCAACCCAGTGTCTAATCTCAAGCGGATAAGTATGGCGCTTGCTGAAAGACTCATTATTGACCTCAAGAAGGGATTTTCCTCAAGTTCCAGATCTTTGGTCTTTTTGGGTCCCCAGATCTCTGCCACATAAAGGTCTACCCCCAGGCCTTGACTAGAATACATCTGTATTACTGGGGAGACAAGTTTTCTAAGAGACCCCTTATGTAACTTCAATAAGCCTGCTACTTGATGACCTAGTTTTAATTTGCGTTTGATAACATGGTGACCCCAATCCATACTCTCATCCAGAGTCATCCCCAGATATTCGAATAGATGCACCCTTTCCAGAGGAATGCCATCCAGTATGGGGTTTGAACGCATCGAATGGCTAGAATTAAACACCATGTATTTAGTATTATTGATATTAATTTCCAGACCTCTTTGGGTGCAAACCCTGCTAAACTCATCCAGGGTCTTTTGGATCCCCATTGGTGATTTAGCTAAAAGCAATGTATCATCAGCAAACATGAGGGCCGAAACCCTAATTCTTGCCAACTGGGGTGCATCATTGTAAACTGCGTTAAAATGCTCAACCAGGCAATTTAAATACAATGTGATTAGGGTGGGGGCCAATACACAACCCTGTCTTACACCTTTACCTACTGGAAATGAGTCAGTCAGCTCTCCCAGCTTCCCACATCACACCTGGGCAAAATTATATACATGTAACCTCTTGATGATTTTACATAAATATTGGGGAACTCCCAACTTTGCAACCACCTGCCACAACCTTTGTCTTGGGACCATGTTGAATGGTGCTTTGAGGTCAACAAATACGGCGTAAAGTTTACCCTTCTCAGTCAAAATTGTCTTCCAACATATCAGCTGGAGTCTAAAAAGTTGTTCTATCGTTGATGTGTTTGACTGAAAAGCCAGCTTGCAGAGGACACAGAGCTGCATGTTCATCTAACAATTGCTGCAGCCTATGAGTATTACCCTACTAAAGAGTTTTTGGGTGGTATCAATGAGGCTGATTGGGCTATAATTGGCAGGATCTAATGGGGAAACCTTTTTAAATATAAGGAAAATTTCAGCCCCTGCCCATGACGCGGGAATACGTATTCTATTTAAAATGGCACTAAAGAAAACTGTAAAATACAGCCCCCAGATGTTAATCCCTGAGAGAAACAGGTCACCTGGAATTTTGTCAGTTCCTGAAGCTTTGTGTGGGATGATCTTTCTAATAGCTTCTTTTGTGTTGTAATGTTTTATTAGCATTTCATAAATACAAGAAAACAGATTTTAAGATGCTTTTCAATATAGAGAAATAGATGACGGCAATTATAAATAGAAAGACAAATATAACACAATTTAAGAATATCATGTGAGGAAGCAGTTGCAATTTAAAAGATATTACAACAAATAAGATTAATACATTTATCCTAAAATATGAATAGTTGATTGTATATTAATAAAATAGTAATCTAGCAGCTTGTTAGGGAATACTAGAACCATAGGATACTAAAATATTACTATGCAAAATACGTACTTACATCCTGTGTTAAATAATATAAAATAAGTTAAACTATTAAAAGATAACGTTCCTTCAATAATACAATATCATAACTATATTAAAAATGTATGGGACATAAGCTACAGATAAACCATAATCCAGATAAAACAATGGAGGAGAGATAGAAGGATCGAAAAGTTTTGGTTGATAATTCATTGAGGTGACTAACGTAAATTAGGTATTGGAAGTAGACATAGGAACATCTTGTACTTGTAAGAAAGGGGACCATACTTGTAAGAACGTTTCAGATTGATCTTGTATGTTGTATATAATTCTCTCATGTGAGGCAGTTTGAATCATTGAGGCTAACCAGTTCTCCTGGGATGGCGGAGATGGGGATTTCCATTGCCTTAATATGCAAATTATAGCAGTAGCCAATGCTGTATGAACAAGACGACATTGCGGCTTAGAGAGGGTAGGAGATTCTCTTAGATCATGTAGCAAAATAGTTGCTGGTGAGAGTGGTAAATGTAAAGGAACAGAGTTGTGTAGAACCTTGCCTATATAGGACCAATATGTTTTGACCATAGGGCAATTACATAAAATATGAACTATGTCACAGCCAGGGGCATTACATCTCCAACAATTAGTATGTGATAATAAGCCTGCTTTGTGTAATTTTACTGGTGACCAATGCCAGTCATGTAGAATTTTAAATAAACAGAATTTTAAGCGAGCCTCCCGAGCACCTTTATCTAAGTTTTCCAATATAGCCATCCATTGTTCATCTTCATAGGAGATTCCTAGACGGGATTGCCACTTAAAACGAAGGTCACAGGATAAAGGATGAGAAAATAATTGTGTTGTAAGTGTTTTATATAAACCGGAGATAACTCCTTTATGACCCCCCCAAGTGTGGACGTAAAACACAATTGGTGAAATTTGTAATGTCCAGGGTTTTGTGCCTAAAGCTTTAATAAGGGAGTTATTAAGTTGGAGATATTTATCCATTTGAGACAGGGGAAGATTAAACTCATCTACCAGTTGTGAAAAAGATTTGAGATCTCCATTTTGAAGAATCTGATCTAATGTAAGAATACCTGCTGATTTCCATTGAGGCCAGGAGTGAGTTTTCCCTTTAATTCGAATTCCGTAATTATTCCATATTGGGGCTTTTATATGTAACCGTGGATTAAAGCCCAAGATACGGTGTGTTCTTTGCCATGTTTTACGCATTGCAGATAAAATAGGATTACTGGGATCTAGACGGCTTATACCTGACCCATATAAAGCTGGGAGACCTTGTTCAGTGGACAGCAGAAATCTTTCAATAAATACCCATTGAGGAGTATTAGAATTGTCTTGAAGCATGTATGTGAGTTGGGATAATTGTAATGCAAGGGAATAATGCTCAATCGAGGGAAGGCTGAGACCTCCATTGGAGTGATGGGCATTAAGTTTGCTAATAGCTAAACGGGGTTTTATGGAGCCCCATATAAAAGATTTTATCTTAGAATCTATGAGGCGTAGTGTGGGTAATCGGATGTGAAAAGGAAGCATTCCGAGGGTATAAAGAAAACGTGGAAGAGTAATTATTTTTACCGCTTGCACTCTACCCCACAAAGACAAACCCAACACTTTCCATTTATCGAAATCCCTTTGCATTTGAGTAAGCAAGGGACTTATATTATCTGTGACCATGGCCTCTGTACCCTTATTTACAAGAATACCTAGATATTTTAAACGAGAGGGTTGCCAATAAAAGGGATAATCTTGTATCACACATTTTGAGGTGCCATCTGATATAGGAAGCGCTTCACTTTTGTCCCAATTGATTTTATACCCAGAAAAGGAAGAAATATTCTCAATAATTTGAAGCAGAGATGGTAATGATCTTGATAAATCTGTAATGGTGAGTAGAATGTCATCTGCATAAAGGTAAAGTTTGGATTCTCCCACTGGTAGAAGAATACCAACAACAGAGGTCGACTGACGGATAGCTGCTGCCAAAGGTTCAATAGCCAATAGAAATAAAAGAGGTGACAAGGGGCATCCTTGGCGGGTTCCTCTGCGGATTGGAAATGTATCAGAGACAAACCCCCCACAATTAACTATTGCAGTAGGTTGTTCATATAACAGCCTTACTTTATTTATGAACTGATCTCCTAATCCAAATTGTGCTAAAATTTTGAAGAGGTAATCCCATTCTACTCGATCAAAGGCCTTTTCGGGGTCGAGCGATAGTGCTATGGCATCGTCCTGAAGTATTTTGGCAGCATGTAGGGTATGAGCTAATGAACGTAAATGGTTTCTAGAAGAGCGCCCAGGTATAAATCCCACTTGGGTATGATGGATTAGTGAGGGGATAACCTTGTGGAGACGCGAAGCAAGAATACTGGCCAAAATTTTAATGTCACAGTTTAGGAGTGAAATGGGGCGGTAACTGCTGCAAAGCAGTGGATCTTTCCCTGGTTTAGGCAGGACTACTAACACAGCTTTATTAGAAAGACTACCTAAAGAAGATACATGTTCGGCTTCTTGAAATGCAGTATGTAGACAATCTATTGTGTTGTTACCTGACCAGCGATAGAATTCCGCAGGGAATCCATCTTCCCCTGGGGCTTTATGATATGGAAGTTTGGTTATAGCTTGAGAAATCTCTTCTTTACTAATTTCTTTATTTAAAAACTCTCTATCTTCTGTTGAAAGGGAAGGTAGGTCGATTCCTGCAAGGAAAGATGACATTTTATCATGATCTATGTGGGTTCCTGGGGTATACAGAGATTTATAGTAAGTAGCAAATTCATTAACTATATCCTGAGGACGGGTCAACATGTCACCACCAGATGACTTAAGGGCTGGAATAGCCATGGCGGCTTCTCATTGTCTTAGTTGTGCTGCTAAAAGTCTGCCGGCCTTTTCTCCCTGTTCATAGTGCCTCCCTTTCATTTTTTGTAGGGCATATTCAGCCTTGGAGGTAAAAAGACTATTCAATGTCATACGGGCCTGTTCTAAGGATTTACGATTTTGTAAAGTAGGTTTACGAGTGTATAGGCGAGTAAAATGGGCAATATCCTGTTCCAATTCTTTCTGTCGAGCAGCATTTTTCTTGTTGATTTGAGCAGCATCTCGCATAAGTTGTCCCCGTATGGTAGCCTTAGCAGCAGCCCACATAATCCTGCCGGAGTTAACAGAACCTTGATTCAAGGAAAGATAATTATGAAGGTGTTCCTGCAATTGTGTTTTACCCTTGGGTGTTTTATGTCTTTGAATATTCATCCTCCAAGATTTACGACCTGGGCTAGTGGTTCCTATGTGCAAATGTAGTAAGACTGGAGAGTGGTCAGACACCGATGCTTCTAAAATATGAGAGTCCTGAACTGATTGGACTAAATTTTGGGAGATTAAGAAATAGTCCAGCCGTGAAAGAGTTCCGTGAGTAGGAGATAAAAATGTGTATTCAATGTCATCTGGGTGTGAAAGACGCCAGTGGTCCACAAGGCCGTTATCTTCAATTATGTTGTTCATGAGCGCCCTGTCTGCAGCATTATGTTTATCTAGAGGACCTGTCCTATCTAGAACTGGATCTCTCACCAAATTCCAATCACCTCCTATAAGGTATTTTGAAGCATCAATCTCTGATAGCTAGCGATTCAAATTCAAGAAGAAGGATTTCTTAGTACCTATCGGGGCATAAACCGATCCCACACATATATGGGTATCTCCAATGCGCAGTTTAACGAGTACATAACGCCCATTCGGATCTTCCCACGTTTTGGATACCATAACTGGGAGAGTTTTTCTAATGAGGATTGCCACCCCACATTTTCGAGTGGGACCTGTATCTAAGGAGCTGTCATCCTGAATACTACTGTGGAAAACTTTGCCCACCCAGTCCCTAGACAATTTTTGTGATTCAAGTTCATCAAGATGTGTCTCCTGCAGAAGAGCCATATCTACTTTTTGGATTGGAGATAAGATAGGACTTTTTTCCTCTTAATGTAATGTGTTAAACCATGAACATTCCATGATATTACACGTAAGGCATGAGGAACAACCATATCTGTAAGTGTACTAGATATTGTATGAAGATTTATGGACTTACTATCTAGTGAAAGAGAGTATAGTACATATAAAAATAAAAGTACACTTATAAATTACAAAATAATGGTATAAAAAGTATTACGATATTAAAACTTTAACCGCGGGTCTGGGCTCACTAGAGCACCGCTCCAGGTGGGGCACCCACCAGGAGATAAAACAAATGTGAGGGCCACTTTTAAAAATGATGAGGGTATAGGGAATCCAATTATGCTCAGTACTATAAAGGGGAAGACTAAATGCTATAAAACTTATATGTAGCCATATGTAGGGTAACTTAGGAAATATACTTAAAAGACATTCTAAAGGAGTATCTATGTCAAAAATATTTTAAGATGGGAACATTTCATTTTAAATATAACATGAAAAAATCTACAAATAGAAGTGAGATCAATACAGTACGAATGATAATTATCAATGTCAATAAATTTACCAGTTAGATAAATATGAAAAATAGATAGCAAAGTGTCAATCATGCATGAGAAACAATGAATCATAACTATAAATATTGCATAATAAATATGTCACTGTAATAAATAATGCATTAGGTAAATTTCAAATCGTGAGGAAGATACGGATAGATACATTACATTTGGGATTTAGAAGCAATGATAAGGAAATAAATAAGGGTACCCACCAGGAGATAAAACAAATGACAGGATTGTTTATAATAATGATGAGGGTCCAGGGAAACCAATTATGCTTAGTGATATTCTATAAAGGGAAAACTAAATATTATAAAACCTATATGCAGGCATATCTAGGGTACCTTAGGAAATAAACTTAAAAGACATTCTAAAGGAGTATCCATGGCAATAATATTTAGAGATGGAAAAATTTCATTTTAAATATAACATGAGAAATCTACAAATAGAGGTGGGATCAATACAGTACGAATGATAATTACCAATGACAATGAGCATCTGTAATAAATAATGTATTAGGTAAATTTCAGATTATGAGGAAGATATAGATATATACATTTGAGATTCAGAAGCAATAATAGGGAAATAAATAAAGAGATAGATTAAATAATACTTATCTGGTGCATACTAAAGGAGTGTCCTCTTATCTGAAGTATGCAAGATGCTTATTTCTCTATGAAAATGAACACAAAGGTCAGAAGCTAGAGATTTTAGTTAACAATATGAGAAACTTCGGCAGAAAAGCTACTCTCCATCAGAAGCAGATTTTAAAGGAGAACGAGATTTGTCTCTATGCTGGTCTTGGGTGAGACTAGATACTGACTGTAAAGCTGAGGCTTTATCTTCTTGGGTGCGGGACAACCTCTCAGGCTCTCTGCCACGCTGACGACCTGCACCTTGTATCCGGCGTGCACTATCCATGGAGTAATGAGAAGATTGAGGATTTTGAGAATTTTGAGGAGTAGGCGTATGCTGTATGTCCATATCCTGCTGTTTCATATCATCCAAGAAACGTTGTAACTCTTCTGGATTGTAAAAGTCTCTTGAATCACCATTTTTGGTGACCCGAAAACGGGCTGGATCAAACAAACCATACTTGATGTCCATTTTACGCAGTTGCGGTCTCATAGATAGGAAAGCTTTCCTCCGTTCATCAGTTTCTCGAGAAAAATCAGCCGCCATTCGGATTTCATGACCTTTATAACTGAAGAATCCTTGTGTGCGTGCCGCTGTTAGTAGTTGCCTAACTTGATCATGTCTCAGAAAACAAGCGATGAGGGGTCTTGGACGAGAGACTAAGCCTTTACGCGGGGGCCAAGACGATGAGCCCGTTGAATTTCAAGTGTTGGATCAAAATGAATGCCAACCAGTGTGGGGAGAACATCGCACAGAAAACCTCTAGTGTTTTGGTCTTCAATTCCTTTTGGAAAACCAAAGAAGCGAATATTATCTCTCCTGCTGCGATCTTCCAAATCCACCAGCTTGCTACGGAGAAGCAATAGTTCTTGATCTCTGCTTTGTACCAAATCAAATTTATTCTCAACTACTACTAGACGTTGTTCTAGTTCCTCTGTTTTAGTATGAAATTGGACTATGTCTGCTCTTATTGATTTTGTCTCCGTTGCAAGGGAAGAAATGTTAATATCCATTTCCGTCAAACGACAACTAATGGTAGAAATTTCTTGAAAAAGGCGATCCATAGTATCCCCTGATATTGCAGTTGAAGTATTACGAGGCTGGTTAGATGATGATGGTGAGGCAGAGTTCTTCACAGACATAGGGGCCGATTCCGATTCGGGCAGGAAATCTCTCCGACCGAGCCGGACCCGGAGAGATTTCCGACCGAATCGGACTCTAGCAGCCCGACCGAACGAGTACGATGCGTACGTATGCTATCGGACTCGATTCGGTCGGACTCACATTGAAGTCAATGGGAGCCGGACGTACAACGCGTACGAGGGCTCCCATTGACCCAATGGGTGCGAGGCGAACAAGGGTGCCCCCTACAGCGGGTACGCCTCGAAGCGACTCGCGGCGAACATGCACAGGTAGGGGGGACCCATGGGTCCCCCCTGTGTGCGACTCGCGCGGCTATACGTACAGGGGGGTCCAACACGGACCCCCAAAGTGCGGCTCCGACTGCTCTTTCGAGCCGGACGGCGCGAGTCGGTCGGACTGCTTGCGGCGCGCATCGTACTTGTCCGGCCGGGGAACGTCTCCATCGCGCGGTGCGAGTCGTGTCCGTGCGAGTCGGTCGGTGCGCTTCGGACCCGCGAATAAGTCGGTCGGCGATTTCGCGTGCGCTTGCATTGCACTTGCTCGGCCGGACGCACGTACGAATCGGTCGGGAAAGAGGGCTCCGAATCGGATCCGGTTAAGCCGAATCCGATTCGGTGCCCTACCGGCCGAGATCGGAATCGGCCCCATAGTGCTTGGATGCTTCAGTAAGTCAGCAAAAAGTGGCTGCTTAGTAGACTTGCTCTCGTTCTTATTTTTAGACATTACCTGCAAATATTTGAGTCTGTGAGGTGTATGTGCAGATTAGGAAGTGCTAATTCCATATTGCTGAGGCAAATAGTAACAAAGAGGAAAAATCACTTGCTCAATAGGTATGAATCTAGTATGCAAATGTCTTGGCAAAATGTTCATTATATAGTTAACAAGAGTTGCAAAAACCAAGGTAATAGGCACTCAGTATAACTTGGTAACACTTTTTATTCCACAAAGTCAAGCAGGTGTTAACCAGGTGTTGCAAAAGCATACAGCCACTAAATCACAGTATATATATGGTCACTGTAATGTGAGAAAAATTGCAGCAAATTTACACCATTCAGGGTAGAAACCACAAGCGCGGAATTCAACAGTAAATAAACTTCTTTTATATTTGCCGCATTCCGAGGTGCTTAATGTGTGAATTTTAACAGGCTGCATATTATGGACAGAGAAGAGTTGAGTCTCGATATAATAAGCCCAAGAACATAGTGGTGGGAACCAGAGCAGGGTTCTGGCCATTTAGAGAGGTTAGCCTTTATTTGAAAGAAAATTGTCCTGGCCCAAATGAGCAAAATGCAGTCCTGAATCTGAGCACAATTATCTTCATTTTAGTTTAAGGAGCGTCTAAGTACAGGAAATATTGCGGAGAAAGAAAGTGAAAACAATTCCTGACTGAAAATCCTTTCAGTCACTCCGTGAACGGCAACCTTGACACTGACCTTTATCTTCGTTGTGAGGTTGAAAATCCTCTTAGTCACTCCGTGAACAGCAACCTTAACCCTGACCTTTGTCGTCGTTCGTCAGGTTTGTCAGGCTCAGAAGTTCACCGGGGAGACGGGCGTGCGTGTTACGCGAGGCTCGGGGATTCGAAAGAGGTCACTAGGCCCAGCTGGTTCTCTTCTCCTCAGACGCTCCTCGGCTTGAAAAAAGCCCCAAAAGAAGGTCTCTGGTCCGAAGAAAGAATATCACACATGACAGCATTAATCAAGCTGTCCAGGGATGTCGAATTAATCACCCTGAGCTCTCTGTAAACAATGCTGCCTCCCTATGAGTGCTGCCCCGGAGCGGAGCTCTTCTTTCAGGCGGCCATTCTCCCTCGTGGCCAGACCACGCCCCCCTTCTAATAGCTTCTTCAATCTTTTGACAATTAATAGGTTGAAATGTGCATCTCTCTACTGAGCTAACTGAAAATGCGCCCCATGGACTACTTGTATAAACATCTTGCCCACTGGGTCCTAGTCCTGATGAATAAAAGTGGGAAAAATGCTCAATCCATGCATCTGCTGCTATATTATTATCAAATTCCAGTGCGCCCTCAACATTCCCTGTGGCCACTAAATTCCATAAAGGGTTTGATTTTTATCTTTAGAGGCTTCAAAGAGTTGGACCCTCCTCCTATTATCCCATTACCTTTTGGCCTTGCTTAGGAAGTTTTTATAATTGGCTCTCCTAGTTCTGATTTCCTCACCAAAGCAGCGTTGGCTTTTTTACATGACTGTCAAACCAAGATGTAAAACTCTTCTTACGGCCCTGAACCCTCGGTGCCTTGAAGAATCCATTTAAGTTCTCGAATAGGGATTGATGTACCTCTCCTATCTTTAACTGGACAGTCTCCAGGGTCAAGTCCAGATTAAATTACAGAGTTCCACTAGAGACCGTTCCACCTGAGTGTAAATAGACCTCACTGCTTGGTCTGATTGTGCCACTCTGCACCAATGAATCCTCCATTTATTATGAGTCAGAAGGCACCTATCATCCAGAGGACCAATGGAGGCAACAGATATAGATACCTTCGGGAGGTCCAGGACCAACTCCAGGAGATTATGATCACTATCATGTCTACTCTTCACACTCATATCCTTGAACAAGGGCCACATCCTGACATCTACTAAAAAATAGTTAATTAAGCTTGAACCATTGGGAGCATTAAAAGTATGCATGGCCACTCTATTGGACCTAGTCCTCCCATTGCAGGCTTGTAGATTATGGTTTAAATCCAATGCATTAATTTGGATTTCTTAATCGCATTGATAGTCAGATCAGGAATGGACAAAATGATGTCCCCTACCAAGGAATTGCCCATGTGAGTGTGATCTAAGGGTTCAAACCGACAGTTTAAGTCCCCCCCACTATTTGTAAAACCCCTGGATTAAGTTTGTTCATATGAGAGGTAAGCTGAGTAACTGCTAAAGATTCTTTTTTATTCCCTATTGGTCTTGAATAAATATTGTAAATGCAAATAGTAATTACATTGGGTGTTGTTATTGTGACACACACAACATCATTCAAGATTACCTCTCACTCCACCACCTTACAATTTAGATGTGTGCCTACCCAGATCATCAGACCACCCAATGGTCTTCCCCTGCCTTTGGACACTGCCTCAACACTGAAGGTAGCATAGCCTCCTCTTTTTATTTGTGACATGAGCCATGCTTCCTGGAAGAGGCAGAAATCATATTGGTTTATAAAAGAGCCCCAATCTTGATTTTCAAGATTTTTGCCCAGACCAGCGACGTTCCAGGAGATCACCTTAAGAAAAGAGTGTTCCCCTTTTATTCTATTAATCCTATTGGATTCCTGTTTGTGATTGCCGTCATCATTGATTTTTTTGATTTTACTCACTTGGACACATTCAGTGGTGAAGGGGAGAAAGGTTTCTGGGTTCTGTTCCCCGGAGAATTTACTAGGTGATATCATGCCCCCAACGGGCAGCTCAATATCACCCACTGCCCTCTCCCCGTTTATACCAGGCAAAATTTCCTGATTTTCAGATTGAAGAACTGAGGAGGGGGTCTGCCCCGGGAGGTTGTTAAAGGAGAAGGCTATAAACGTAGTATCATTTTCAGACACTAATACTGAGGGTGGCACCCTTCCACTCCTTAAGCTTCTGTTATGGATGCCCTCTGATCTAGTTGCCGCCAAAACAGTTTTCACCAACGCAGTGTGTACTACATCATTGAGTCAGTCAACATGATCCAATGGTCCATACCTGTTGTTTACTGGCACATTAAACTGAATACTGCCCAATGAAGGTTGCTGAGTGGAGAGTACAGCGGGAGGTGTATGACATTCGCAATTGAACCTTTGCCCCCCAGGAAGCCAGTAGGAGGTTTGTAAAAGTACCCCAGTGGAAAGAGTATTATATCAGTGCCCTTTGCTTGTTGAAAATTAAAACCAAATAACAATTTGTGGGCCACAGCAGGATTCCTAAAGTTAATGATTACACAGTCACCTGGATGTTCTTCTATTCCCCTGCCAATCCACCTTACTTGACGGGTAAAAATGATGTAGTTGGCTTTTGATATTGGATAGTCTCTGAACTTTCCCAGCCAATTTAGGCACTTGTTCCTCAAATCCATATGAGACTCGATCTGGCCATCTCTCAGTGGTGGAACTCCTGCCATCACCACCACATATGGGCATGCTGCTGGTGGTAAATTCATTTTCGGAAGGTTTTTTTGTTTCTTTATGGTGGTGCATCCCTCCCCCATTTTCTTGCACTCCCATGGTGGTTGTGGTTCC
The DNA here is from genome assembly GCA_963921515.1 of Calotriton arnoldi. Classification (NCBI taxonomy): domain Eukaryota; kingdom Metazoa; phylum Chordata; class Amphibia; order Caudata; family Salamandridae; genus Calotriton; species Calotriton arnoldi. Next base: position 166,533 of record CAWUFW010011988.1, read on the forward strand.
CTGTGATAAAAATAGATTTGTACCTGGCAGAACTTTATTCTTCCGACCATTAGTTTTAGTTGGCAAATTGTTAAATGACCCGATGTTTTATTGGTAGTATTTCCTAGCTTCTTTTGTCTTTTCTGCATGGAAATCGGATCAGTCATGGGTCCCTGGGAAGTAGCTGCTGAATTTGTAGGCATCAAGTCTTGTTAAGGCACTGTTTGGAAGTTGTTTTAATACATATGTCAATCTCCTTCAGTTTGGTAGTTATAGGGGATAGGTGTTCCAATAAAATATCCTTTACTTGGTCAATTAATGACTCAATGAAATTGTCTAGCCACTCGGGCTTTGAACTAGGTGCAGGGACCTCCTTGTTGCTCCGATTATGGGCAAGGCCAGGTGATTGTTGTACATGGTCAATAGGGGCAACAGAATGCAGCTCAGTGGTATTTTTCATCTTTTGGGCCCGCTTAGCTGTTTTTGGGGCGTGCTTTAACTCTCCCAGTACATTTTCTTGCTTTGTCTCTTTGCTTCTTTTGGAAGCACATATTTTGGCCTTCTTGCTTTGATTAGCATTTGAATTACTACTTTGTTGATCAGAGGCCTTAGCAGAAGTTAAATGTGTAGATAGGGAGGAAGGGCCAGGGTCCTTTATGGAATCACCTCCGCTCAGGGATAGTCATCTCTAGGTAAGTTCAATCTCTGTTGCAATTGCCCCTATTTCCATTTGAAGCATCTTATAAATAGAGGTAGAGGTAGTTGGAGGCAGAGACAAAAGTCCCCTTGCTTTCCTTTTGCCCATTCTAATTCCCAGCTATATAGGGTATCAAATATGACAAATCACTCATCACATTGAGCCAGTAGATCCTGGGAGCAAAATTAAAGGGGGTTGGACCAGCCTGGCCTCTTCAGGGCGATGACAGGTGAAGACAGGCCCGGTCTTGGCCCGGGCACGTGCCCACGCAGGGAGACCCCCTTCTGATTAAATACAGTGCCTCTGGGTGCAAAGTGACGGCGTTGGCGGCTCCTGTCGCAGGAATTCGTGGGGTTTTCAGTCCTGCCCACTCTCCGTGTGATCGCGGCTTAACCCAGCACAGCGAGACCCCCTTCTGATTAAATACAGAACCTCTGTGCATGAAGTGACAGCATCGACGGCTCCTGCAGCACGGACGCATGGGGCTTGCAGTCCTTGCCCCCTCTCTGTGTGATCGCGGCTTCACATTTCTTGAGGGTGGCCAGTGGTAATCTTGTTGCAGGACCTTGAACTTTTATGCCATCGAAAACAGGCATTCCTGTTTACTGGAATCAGGAGTTGCAGCCAATGAACTACCCTGTGGCTAACTGGACTGCAGTTAACTGTGCCAGACACTGGATGCTGTCCCTGCACCCCCAGAAAGAGAGACTGTTGTGCTTGTGAGGCTTGGGTGGGTAGTTTGTTGCTAAAGTAAGATGTTCACTAGAAGATATTTGAGCTCACAGGAATACGTGCAATGGATTGAAACACATTAAAATTCCAGTACCAGCCCCTGAAACAACAAATCACAGCATGGTGAACACCGAGATACCTTTTCCATTTGAAAAATAGCAATAACTTGCTGTATCTTTTATGAAAATGAGGATTGCATTACTTTTGTGGTCACAAAATAATTGGGAATGTTTTGGGACTGACTGTGAATTTGGGAAGTCTCAAGTGCTTTCCAAAATCATCCCACTTGAACATAAAATGGACACTGGCCCCATGTCAGCTTTAACAATAATTGTATTTGGGGTCACATCTTGGGCGAGGAAGGAACAAGGGAGTTCAGTTTTTTGTCAATGTTTGTTTTATTTGTATTATATTACTTTATTCTTATGCATGTTAAAGTACTTTTCTAAATTGATGAGTGTCTGCAGGCAAAGCCTCTTTTTGGCATACTCACCTCCATTTTTTGGACTGATGCTGCTAGTTTTTTGACTATGTACACTGTGACTATGCTAACCAGGCCCAAGTGCATATGCTCTGACCCTTATAACAAGTCAAATTCAGCCTTTCTCCAAATTGGCAATGTAACCTACCTATAAGTTCCTGGTATAAGTGTAGCCAGGGCTTGTGAGTTAAATGTCACTAAAGGACTGCAGCACATATTGTACCATCACTAAACTGACAATGCAAAACATGACTGCAGGCCTGCCACTGGTAAGCCTTGCTATGCAGGTTTAAACTGCAAATTCAACCTGGTAAAATAACCCCTTTTGATAGGCATAAACCCTCCTTTTAAATATTAATAAGACATCCTTATAATGCCCTTAAGTGCCCAGAAAGCAGGGTGCATGGTATTCACGAGTAGAGCATGTATACATTTAAATTAAAACATCCTTACAGTGAACAGGCCTAAAAAAGACATTTTCACTATAGCAGGGTTAGCTGTTCCAAAGGAAATCATTGGGAGTCAATTTTAAAATTAAATATTGTTCTCTCCACTTAGGAACCAGATAAAAAGTTACTTCTTGGACTTTTTAAAATATTTGTTACAAATCCAACTCATTGGTAGAGTCAGATTTGTAACATATACTTTATAAAAGGTATACTTTAAAAGTTACTTTCAGACTGCCTAAAGCCTCCATAAGCTTTTTTGCCTAAGCTTTCAACTGTTACCCAGGAGTTTCAAGTTTCAAGTTTTATTTGTGTAGTTAATTAAAACCATTCTGTGCACGTTCTTATCTGTCTTCTGATGAACTATTTATGAAGTACTATCTGTCGCTCCCGTAAGGAAGTTTGGCAGAGGCATAGTATGTGGATTATAGCTTCAGGAGCTTCGCCGCAGAGTCGGCATTGATCTCCATATTCTCTTCTTTGCCATGGCAGGTAATACTCCAGTATTGGCATAACTCCTAGCCTGATTTTAAGGAATTTATCCTTTTTCTGATTAATGTAGGTTGTTGTTAAGTAGCCTTGAGGGGATAGTTTTTGTAATTGCATTGTGTTATGCCTCCTTTTTGCCAGAGCCTTCTTGTCCTCTAATAGATATAAAGCTTTGGTGTTTATTTTTATAATTTTTTTCAGTGCGTCTTTGATCAGATTTTGATCCCATATAGCTGTAAGCTCAAAGATCTTGAGTGATCTTTGTAGGTATGCCCTCATGGGTGATCGTTCTTTTCCCTGTATTTCCAGCCAGAGGTGATGACCTAGGGAGCACTCTTTCGCTTGTCTGAGACTTTGACAGCAGTTCATGAATGCTGCATTTCTGCCCAGAGTTTGTTTGAACAAGCCAAACTCTAATCTGAGTTGCGCTGGTAACACATACGTTGGTAGATGAAAAATTACTTTGTATATTTTTGAGACTATGTTGTCTAATGGTTTACTATCCCAGCCTCTCAAAGCCTTGCTTCCATAGGTTAATGTAGGTAGAATTTTGGCATGGGCCACCTACAATATAGGGCTAAAGGTTGATCCTTTTATTTTCTTATGGGCTGTTCCTAGGACAGCTCCAGGCGCCTTTCCCTTTCCTCTTCATTTCTTCGATTTGAGCTGCAAAACTACCATTTGGGGAGAACAGTACTCCCAGGTACTTGTATGCATATGTTTTATCCACTTTTTCTGCTGCCAGTTGCCAGCTGTGTGTTCCAATTTGTCCTTCTGGAACGTGAGGGTTTTAGTTTTGGTCAGATTGATAACTAACCCATTTTTATTTGAATATTCCACAGTTACCTCCAGGAGTCATTGCAATCCCACTGTTCTCTTGCTTATCAGAACTAAATCATCTGCACAGAGAAGAGTTGATGTCGTAAGGCCGTCTAGTATTGGAGCCTGGTGGTTCACTATGTTTAGCAGAGGTGGGAAATTCGCAAGAAACAAGTTAAAAAGTGTTGAGGCGAGAACGCATCCTTGTTTTAGGCTGTCTGCTGTTGTTATCCACCTGGAGAGTCGAGATCCATTTCCGAGCTTTATCCTTATCCAGGTGTTAGTGTGCAGCATTTGCAGGGCTTTTAGAAGACCATCTGGTATTTTCAAGCCTGCCAATTTTTGCCATAGAAGGTTTCACTCACCTTGTCAAAAGCTGATTTATAATCTATGAAGCATAGATGTACAGATTGCATAGTCATTTAGTAAAGTCAGGGTCATGATGTTATAGGCCCTGTTCCTTTGGTAAAATCTGTCTGATTCGGTGGTATAATATGGTATTCGCCTGCCCAAAGCTGCATCTCTTCCAGAACTAGTCCAGCAAAATATTTTGCTTCGTTATCAATTAATGCTACGAGGCGGTAGTTCTCAGGTTTACTTTTGCCTACCCCCTTATAAAGGGGGACAGCCAGGTATATATTGTTTTTAGAAAATGAATTGAGTAAGACCGGCTGGTCCTTGTATCATGCCACACTCCCATCACTAAAGCCTGCGCAGTCTTTCTGCTCCATTCCCATGGCAAGTGAAAGAAAATGTGCATTCTTTTGTGTGTAGTATTGACATATGAGTCGGCAGAGAGGGAGGAAGAAAGACTGTCTGGTGACCGATGGTGGGGGATGCAACGCAGTGCCAAAATGGGCAAATTCTGCACAACATTATGTTTCTCCCATTTTTTCCTGGTGGTCTGATGGGGTTTCTGATCCTCCCTGGTATGGGCCGATAGGCGGTAAACACCTCAAACTGCCTACCCAGGGTTACTGACAGCCCACCAGACTATCAGGGATGAAAAATGAGAAAAAAATTGCATTTGGGGTTGGACCATGTTGTCATCAGTCCCTACTGCCTGGCGCCAAACAGTATGTCTGCCCCCAAAATGGAAGGAGAATGTGCGGTTTACCCCTGTCCGCCAGCTCATATGTCAAAATTATTCCAAAAGAAATCCCAATCTCCTATTTCTTGCATGGTGAATGGCTGCACGATTTAGGATCTGGATAAACCGGCAACCAGGATTAGCTACCTATCCTGGGCCTTTCTGAAACCTGGAGACCCAGGGAAATCTAGGGCGGTGTGGCTTGAGTGGATCCCAGCATGTTTTTTTTCCCAGATGCTAACATCAAGTATGGACCAAAAGGACCATTTTCCCAGTTTTAAGTGACAGAAAGAGTAGTCACTTCCAGCCACTGCTAATGCACATCTTTGGAACAAATCAAAACAATAACTATGTGAAGACCTCATTGCCACCACATTGACTTTGCACGGTCAAAGTTTTGACCAGTTGTTGTTGGTGGCTATACCATTGTTATCAGGAGAAGAATGGGAATGCTGGATGTTAGGACTTTTGTGGACCCCACAGATTCTGGAACATTCCCTCACAGAAATTCCAGGGACACCCAATATTTTACCCAAAGTTTAAGGTTTGCAGGGCATTTTGAGTAAGACAAAATGTAGTGCAATCGATGCCCTTGACTCACCTGCTTGTCTAGTTTTCTGGAAATCTTTGGATTTGTTAGTTTTGTGTTGAAAATAGTCCTTTCTGCAGGGTCGCCCCCAAACCTTTTACCTTCCTCCTCCCCTTTTTCCTGAATTCGTTTTTGTTGGCTTTAGAACTCTGGGCACTGTACCAATGCTAACCAATGCTCAAGTGCATGTGTTCCCTGCTTAAACATGGTAACATTATCTTATCCGAAACTGGCATATTTAATTTACTTATAAGTACCTAGTAATGTGAACTACATGTGCCCAGGGCCTGTAAATAAAATGCTACTAGTGGGCCTGCAGCACTGATTGTGTCACTCACTTAAGTAGTCTTTTAAACATGTCTCAGGCCTGCCACTGCAGAGCCTGTCTGTGAAGTTGTAAACTGACATGTCGACCTGGCAAGTTAACCCTCTTGAAGGTCCCAAATCTTCCTTTCTAATACATATAAGACACCTCTAAGGTAGGCCCTAGACAGCCCAAGGACAGGATGCAGTGTATCTAAAAAGTAGGATATGTATGTTTAAGTTTTACATGCCCTAGTATTGGGAAAAGTCTTAAATTCGTTTTTTATTGCTGCAAAGTCTTCTCTCCAATAGGATAACATTGGGATTTCCTTATTATATTTTTAATATGTTAGGGCCCGATTTCACCATTAGATTGTGAAGAGATTAGACCACTAAGTTTGGTGTCTCTGGAATCACAATTTAAAATCTTAACTTATGGTGAAGTTGGATTTTAAATTGTAATTCTGAAAATGCCACTTTTAGAAAGTTGCAAAAACAACAGTTGATGGACAGAATGCAGAACAATGTCATACATTCACCCCAGTACAGAGATCTGGGCCTAAATCCATCGTTTTTTGCTCACCATGCCATTCCAGTTTGAACCCAGCCATATGCAAATCAGTCTTGACCCTGTGCCTCATGGGAACAGTCCAGCCCGAACTGCCAAGCCAGGTCCTCCCTGGACTGGAAACAAGCATCCTAGGACCGGTTTCGGGGTTTCACCCCTCTTCAGCCAGGATAGCTTGATTCGAGTGGCATGGAGAGCACGGGACCCACGTCTGGTCATACCCGTCCCACTCGGGGTGACAAATGCAAAAACAACAGTTGATGGACAGAATGCAGAACAATGTCATACATTCACACCAGTACAGAGATCTGGGCCTAAATCCATCGTTTTTTTGCTCACCATGCCATTCCAGTTTGAACCCAGCCATATGCAAATCAGTCTTGACCCTGTGCCTCATGGGAACAGTCCAGCCCGAACTGCCAAGCCAGGTGCTCTCCATGCCACTGGAGTCAAACTATCCTGGCTGATGAGGGCTGAAAGCCCGAAACCGGTCCTAGGATGCTTGTTTCCAGTCCAGGGAGGACCTGGCCTGGCAGTTCGGGCTGGACTGTTCCCATTGGGCGCAGGGTCAAGACTGATTTGCATATGGCTGGGTCCAAACTGGAATGGCATGGTGAGCAAAAAGCGATGGATTTAGACCCAGATCTCTGTACTGGGGTGAATGTATGACATTGTTCTGCATTCTGTCCATCTATTGTTCTTTTTGCACTTTTAGAAAGTTGGCATTTTCTTACTCTAGCTGTTTGGTACCTGCTGCCTGTATCTGAAGACACTTCTGGGGTGGGTGACAGCTGGGCTTTTGCATTCCCCATAGGCAGCCACACACATTGGGAGCTTCGGTGTGACTTGATGGGCCTTAATGGGCCATTAGCTGGCTTGATGGGGGGCGGAGCTGAGCATTGCCTCACTTACACCTGATTAGGCTGTGTACTGTCCAAACACAAAGGGCTGAATACCTCCTGTAGTGAGTTTGGAGCCAGGGCAGGATACGCAGGGACTCTCTGAACTTCAAAGGCCTCTCTTTGAAGTCCCCCCCACTTCAAATGCACAACTGGGTCAAAGTACTGGACCTCTTACATCACCAACTCTGGACCTGTGGATACTCTGCCAGGAAGAAGGACAGCTGTGCTGCTGAAGAGACTCCTGTTCTGCTGGACTGCTACTGTAGTGGACTCCTGCTCTGCTGTGCTGACCTGCTGCCATCTTGCCTGGGAGGGAGAAGGACTGGACCTGCATCTCTCCAACTCAGAACCAAAGTGACTCAAAGGGCTTGTCTGATTGCCTCCTGTTTTGAAGTCTCAGGTACATCAAAGACTTCCAACCATCCACCTATAGCACCTGAACTCTGCCATCAGAGAGTTTTGCCCTGCAAGTGGTGCCAATCCATTCTTGGACCCTTGGAAGTGGGTATAAAGTGCTGCTTCAGTGAATACGTTCCTTGCCATTGTTGCGCAGCTTGGAACTGGCACATATCCCTCGACGTGACGCATCTCTGCTGCTGCAGGGACCGAAGACATTGCATCGCCAACTGTGCGGCGCAACGCCTCCAGGTCCCAGCGCATCCTCGACTTGCGTGGCTCAATGACGACGCATCACCTACTCCTAGTGGTTCAACAATGACACAGCTCTGTCTTGCGCGGCTTGGAATCAAAACATCGCCTACATCCGAAGGGATGGACAGCGACGCCTCGCCCCCGCTGCTCCATGCATCAGACCCTCGCCAACGTTGCAACAAGGTAATTTTGCCACAGGCAAGATTGGTCCCTGTATCCGGCCCGCACTCCATTGCAGTCGGCCTGAACTTTTGATTTTGCCCCAGTCCGGCGTGACCAGATATCCCACTAAAGCGTTTATTGCTTCTAAGCGCTATTTTACAGTTTAATCTTTAAAGAATTATATCTTGACTTCTACTTATTGGATGTTTGTCGTTTTGGTCTTGTTTTATTTATAAAATCATAATCTATTTTTCTAGACTGGTGTGGAGTCTTTTTGTGGTATTTTCACTGTGTCACTGTTTGAAGTGTTGCACAAATACTTTACACATTGCCTCTTAAATTAGGCCTGCCTGCTCTGTGCCAAGCTAACAGAGGGTGAACACAGGTTAATTTATGGTGTGTATCTGACTTACCCTGACTAGGATTGTGGTTCTTGCTTGGACATGATGCATACCTCTGGCAACCAGAAACCCCTTTTCCCTCTGTGGCAGTCAGACCTGGGCCCAAATACCACAGCTATCCACATCATCAGAATAGGTTGATTTGCAAGGTGACATCTTGATGTTTCCTTATCTCAATTTGGGGCCTTTCTTTTATCTGGCAATAATCTCTGCCACTCAAGTGGGGTACTGTTTTCATCTGGAGAAATAGAATACAGAATAGTACAGTATTTGTTATTATCAATTAAATTTCCCTCCATTTCTGACATCCAAATTAAAGTCAGTGTGTAGGAGAGAACACATTTTGCAAAATGCCCTCTGAATTGCATGATAGATTACATTTCCCCAAATTCAGAGTTTTACAAATAACTGCTAATCCAAGATATGGGGCCAAATTTACTATGATTTGATGCAGCGCAATGCAGCAAGGTAACTTGCTGCACTGCATCAAATGAAGAGAGCAGGAATGCGACATATCTTAGTAGATATGGCGCAAGGGTGCCTGCGTCAGCGCTAGGCTGCACTGTGTGCCCCAGTGCAGAGTGAGAGCAGGAATGTGCTATACCTTAGTAGATATGGAGCATTCCTGCTCTCTCTCTGCACTGAGGCACACAGTGCAGCCTTGCACCAATGCAGGCACCCTTGCTCCGTGGTGCAAGGGTGCCTGCATTTCAGGCAGAATTGTTTTTGTGCAGAAAAGGACACCTACCTGCACAAAAACAATCCTCAGAGACATTTTCCTCTTTCTACATGGGCTGCAGAAGGCAGCATATGTAGAAAGTTGAAATAACTATGAGAAATAAACATATTTCTCCTCATTACACCTCTTTTGGGAAGGTGTACCATTTTGATGTATTGACGGGTTTACTAGTCTTGGTCAATCTGTGAATGCTCCAAAATCTATGGGTGGATGTGTGGGAACACCCACGCTCCACCAATGGAACACCTTCTCCATGCAGAGTGATGCAAGGTAGCGATGCTGCCTTGTGTTACTCCAGATTTACTAAGCCACAAAGAGCTACGCAAGGTGGCTCTGGATGGCTTAATAAATCTGACTTAAGGCCTTGCGATGTCCTGCATCATCTTGTGTGACACAATGTCAATGCAAGCGCTTAGTAAATCTGGCTCTTAGTATCTGAGGCACAGTTCAAAAATGCATAAGTTTCCTTCATACTTTTATTCATCATAATTTAACATATGAATTGATGTTTGGTTTTTAAACAATGAAAAATCTTTTTAAGCTGCAGCTCAGTTTCAGTTGTTGGTTCTGGGACAACCAACAAACACTCAGGCAATCACTGTCACTGCCTCAATTCAGGAAGGAGGCCAAGACCTCGCTCTTAGACTGAACAGCAGTGCCCTCAACGGATCAGCAGTGCCCCCCCCACCACCCAGCATCTTGAGACCCTTACGGAGCGAGTAGTCACGCTTTACAAGTCACTTGATTGATTGATATATATACATACTTATGACCTAAAGGATCTGATAGACATAACAGTGTAACTTTTGTAAATCAGCGATTAGAGCAAACATTTACAGATGAAAACATTGCCACCTATTTCTATTTCTTTCTACCTATTAGATTTAAATGATTAGTTTCTGTGGGAAAATCATGAAAGATCTACACAAAGGAGCTCTTGATGAATACCAAATTATGTTTACTTTTCAGAAATGCATAACTTCCTATGTACACCCTGGTATTCACACCTGTTACAACCACAAACTGTAGTAGGTAGATTTAGGAAAAATTGGCTACCACTTAGAAAAATGATTTTTACAACTCTGTGTGTTCCTGAAAGCTGGAAAGAAGGTGATCTTAACACAGCAAACCTTTCCTGCTGCTAGTTTTAGAAAAAAAACATACACTTCCTTCTGCAACACTTTTTTCTCACTTTTTCAAAACAACCCCAAATATCGCTGCATTTTTGCCTTTTCCTCTGTTCCCTCTAAGGGAATCCACACACACTATGGAATCCCCAACATGTAGGGTAAAAGGACAAAAATTTAGCCTGGATACCTTTTGTGGAAAACAAATAACAAAGGCTTAAGTGCAAAGTACACAAACATCAAAAGAAACGGTCAGTGTTATAGCTAGAGGGGAGTGGGGCTGGCACACGTGAGCAAATAGTGTCTGTTGACTACCACCATCTCCTGGTCCCCCAAGACAAAGTTGCCCGTCTGCTGCCAGCACCCCCCTCCCCCCAAACAAGTCGTTTACCGGCTGCAATCACCCCCACTGCTCTTACCTGCACCGGGCAGCAAGCTTAGGGGCTGCCCTATGTGGCAGTACGTCTAGCTATGCCACTGGAAAAGATTCAGCATCAAGTAAGGGGAAAGCCTCTCTACCAAAGGGGTTAAGAGAAGCATCCACCAATTCATCTGCATAGGCACAAATTGTTAAAGTGTTGTCCTATTTGGTGCTGACTTTGGGGCCTATCTGTAAAAGCTATTTTGGACTAAAGATAGCAGTGCTACATTAAATACTCCAAAATGCAATTCACAAACCCTCGGACCGGAGATTTCCACCTCCACCTCCACCTCTCATATCTTTTCTATATGGAGATCTTTCCCAGTGACAGAGATAGCCACACGTACAGGTATAGCATTAGGGATAGCATATAGAACTAAATGTTGGAGGTACAATGGGGGGTGCATGGAAAATAGAGAATTATTACTGAAAAATGAGTGGGGTTAAGAAAAATTGAAATAGGGTTTAGGGCGGGGCTTCAGGGTATATTGTGAGCATGACACAGTCACTGCTTCAACTGGGGATTATGGTAAGTTATAATAGCTTACAATGGGGCTCTAGGTGCATCTAGGGGATGGAATCACAAACATAGTCATCCATTACCTCACTGGATCACAATTGGCACACTTAAACCAAAGAGGGAACGTATACTTGTATAGATAACTCAGTACATTTAGAATAGAACCACATGATAACAAATATCACGTCTTTGCTGCAAGTGATTCTGGGTATGCCCTCTATCCCTATCTCCTCATCACTTTTCTGGTGTCCAACCATAGAACCTCCTCAGAGTTACACTAGGTAACATGTGACGTAATAGAACACACTTTTGGGATCCTCATGTCTTGCTTCAGATATCTTGACAGTACTGGTGGCGCCCCTGGACCCACAAAAGTTGTTTGCAAGAGAGTAGTAGCATGTTGCGCATAACACTCACATGTGCCAGGATGTACAAGTAGACATAGCCCCTAAATTACTGCTCCATTGAAGATGTTGTTGTGCACATTGAATAGGGATCAGAATGTGCATGTGTCTGAACTATTCTCTGAGCTGTTAGTTTGTTTCCTGCATTATTGTGGGTAGACAGTGTCCTATCAATAATGAATGGTGGACTATTACACTATCCAAATATAGCATCCTGTGACAATACTTTTCACTACTATATTGTCACAATCAAACCTTCAATGCTCAATTTACCGAAAACGTACACTTCACTTTCTCACGTATTTTATCATATTTATATATGTTGTCAATACTAGAAATAATTGACATACTTTACACAAGTATGTACATGTACATGGTTTCACCTCTAAATGTTTTTAACCTTATTTAAAACCAACTCCCTTCATCATTTAACCACCTCCGCTATGTTTATGCTGATCTCTGCATCAGGGGGAGGAGGCAAAGATCTTAGTGCCCAGCGTGGAAATCTACGTTTTCTGGGCAGATATCTCTACCTTCACTACAAACAGGAAATTAAATACAGGAATAGAAAGTCAGACTTTTTCTGAGCCATTCATAGCCATCTTTCCATATGTTTACCACAACAGCACCATGTCCCATTAAAAAATGACTGGGAACAAGTAGAGAATGCCCTCATTTTTACTACCAAGGATTTAAGGAGTCCTCCAGCAGTACCCTCAGCTCTATGGTAATCCAGAGACCTACTTGAGCAATACAGGATAGGTCTAGATTTGGAGGGACATTGCCACGTGCTACAGTGTCTTGAGTGCCCACACCTGCAGGGGGAAGGAGTGACACAAATGCTCTGATGACCTCCAGCACTATCCAATTCATACATGTGCTAGAGGTATCCTCTCAGCTACATCTACAGCACCCATAATTAAAACCACAGCACAGGAGTGTCCTTTGAATAACCTGACCATCCATCCATGCTTAGTTGAAAGCATCTGAGCAGTGGAGAGTCAGTAAGTCAAATATGTGTCTGATAATAAAAGTGTTTTCATGTTTTGAAAGTGTTGTCCAAACAGAGCTCCAATTTTTATTATGTCCATGTTGGTTGTACCATATTTTGTCCTTTCAAACTACTGCACTAAATGATTGTTTTATTGTTTTTTATCATTTAAAAGTATAAGGTCTTGTTTAAAAATATGTTGGCACGATGAAAATGAATATTGACATACTCAATTAAATAGTTGAAAAATGCAGTACATACAAAGTGAAATGTTTCATATCTACTTAAATGAACTTTATCTGTCATTTGTACTGTAGCATTAATGTCTGTCTGTTTTAAGTTATTATTTACACAGATCTTACATGTTGAATTACACCTTTGTCCACCTTACTCAAAATCAGCATAATAAAACCTAATCATATAATGACCACTTACATTATTGAACCAACATATGTTTAAAATGTTATCTATGGTAGCACATACCATCAGTGAACACACACAAGTACATTTTCACAAACATAATTGTATATAAAGCTTACATTGTATGCACTATTTTCCCCTATGGTGTTTTTTGCAAGGGCAAAAACACGTTTTACATTTTTTGGGGGGGATCTATAACTTTTCTTTAGGGTATACACTTTTGTACATACAAACAAAACTACACAGACAGTTCTGTTACTCTAATACTTCCATTGTAGCCAACACGCTAGGAGCACTGTTGAGGGAGGTGGGATGGTTGCCATGACTCAATCATGTATATGTGCCTCAATCCCATTATGGATATTATGCATCAAAGCCTGGTGTAAATCTTCTAAAGTGATAATGGAAACTTTTCCGATATTGGACAGACTTCAATCACAATAAAAAAATCGATGTTTTTCATTACAGATTGGCATGATAAAGTGTAGTTGAATGCTTGACAATGATACTCTTTGTCTTATTTATGTTGCTACCTTCTTGCAAAATAATTGTAGGTACATGAAGCATTTGGACATATGCACTCATCATTTCTATGTCTTTGTGCCTTCATTACTTTCGAGCCAACCAACCCAAGAGCAGGACCCAGGGTGAAGAGTAACAAGAGCCATGGTTGCTAGGCTAGCACGTGAGTTTTCCACCACCAGTGAAATTGCAACCCCCCAGAGAGTAACTCAATCTTCTACCAAAGGATTCATTTGCAGGCTGTAGAGCCCACTCATGAGGTGTTATTGACACCATATACCGGGAGAAGGTAGACATTGGGGATCCTCCTGGCCAAGAGGAAGATCTAATAGTGGTGTCTCAGAAATAGGCCCCACCATCATCTGGGCCTGCAGACACCACTCCCATAAAGGCAGAGGACCTCCTAACAGCAGGAAGTCCATCTGCATCCCGTGCTCTACTTACTTCTCCTCCTCCACGCATCCACCAGTGTTGAACTGCCCCACCTCATCAATATATAAGAATGTCTACTCTCAAGGAAATCATCTGGGGCATAGTGATGGGCAGATAGCGATTTTTGAGATGTCGACTTAAACAAGAGTCATCCGAGAGATACTGAACATCATATGAATCTATGGGCATGATGTACCAAGCTTAGATTCGCAAAAAATGTGGTAGCTAACTGCGGACCAACTTTTTGCAAATGTAATCTTAATTTGCGAACTGACCTATGCACAAACAAATTGGTTCACAAAATGAACAAACAGCCTAGTTCATAAAAATTTGACAGATCGTAATTTCTGATCCCCTGTGATTGGCTGCAATCACAGGGATGATGACTTGTAAACTAGCATACACACGCAATGGAACTTACCTCCTATCACAGGTCACTATTAATGTGGGGGTTGCAAGGCATGTGACTTGAGATTAGAAGTACAAGAATTTGTATACAATAATAGAAATGTTATTGTTAAATAATCAAACAAACCACAATAGCATGGATGTGATTTATATGCTTAAATGCTCATGTGATCTGGCATGGGCTAACCAAAGGAAACAAAAGGTCATGGTCAGAGTTTTGGAGCGCTTCAGTCAGATCCATTGCAAAACTGCGGCAGCCCTGCTAGTAAAGCATTTCACAGATGCAGGGTGCTGTGGGGAGGAGCTTAGGTGACTGGACCTGGAAAAACTCATGTGGAATCTCTGTGGGAGTTTATGTAAGTGCCACCTTGAACCTAAGGCGGTGCAAGCTAAGGGAGACCCACAATACGCACGAGTCTGAATGAGTATGAGGAGGTGGGTAGACAGGTAGCATTGTTTTGCAATGGCTAAAGACATAGAAATGATTGTCTGTAATATGTAGTAACCTACACTACCAAGGTGGTATGAACACCTCTTGTAAAGCATGAGTACTTTGAAGATCTGTTTATGTTATCCTACTTTCCCAATACTAAATCATTATTTTGTACATGTGTTACTTATAGATGTGTTGGAATCATGCTTCCTACTTGTACGGATTTTTATCTACTTGTTGAAATATCTGACTTGCACATCTGTGATCTGGACTTGCCACTTGAGGGCAGAGATGAAAACAGAATATTTAATAGCAGAAAAATGAATGGAATTCATTATTTTACTGCGATGTGCGATCCTGATATTTGACGGTAGGCTTATGCGGATTGTATCATGGAGTTTTCTTCCAATTTATATTTAAGTCATACGCATCATAAATATTTGTATGTAAATGTTGGGCATGGCTGCAATGTATATTTGCTCTTGTTCTGATTATTCGGACAAGATAGTTCAATGAGGACTAAAACACGTAGGTGTAGCGTTATTGGAGAGTACATTGTATCTATTTAGAGGTGTAGGTTGGTTGCCTTATCTATGTGTGGGTCACCATTGTTCAGACAAGATATTTCAATGAGGACTAGAATGTGTAGGTCCATCTGCCATATTTGGAAAGGTACCTGGTATTTTGTAAAGTGCAAACTAATCTTCTGTAAGGGTCTCAAGGCGCTGAGGGCGTCTGGGAGATTAAGTGAGCTATTGCCCAGAGTCACATGATGCTGAGCTGATCTGCCTCCAGCGCTGGGGATCGAACCGTGAGCCCCGCGCTCCACAGTCAGCCGCCCTGGCTGCTGCGCCACACCTCTCCCATAAAAAGATACATAATATCCATTTAGGTGTGCATGTTGACATGGGGCCGGCGCTCTTTCTCTTACCTGTGTGTGAGTAGCCGCACTTCAAATGACTCCAGGAGACACCGCTTGAAGGGCCATGAGGTGAGTACGGAGCCTTAGTACATTGTTTTCAAGGTTAATTTCTATAATGGTGGACCCATAAAAGTTGAAGCGTGTATCCATATCGGTGGAAATAGTCATTACAGTTCTTTTTTTCTGATCATTAAAGGGCATCAGGATGCCTGGATTTATGCGATTCTGCGGCGTGGCAATTTTTGCAGAATTGCAGATTTGCCACATAATTCATCATCTGCTGCATAATCTGCAGATTTAACATGAAAAAAATATTTCTAGCTCAAACGGTTCAAAGGTTATTAAAAGCTGCGACACATATTGCAGCGCAGTGGAAGGCCCTTTGCAAAGGTTGACTGGTCAAGTTTCTTATTGCTATATTTGAGTATTAAAATGGTACTAATGAGGTGAATGCTCAGACAGTGTTAACAAGTGTAAAAAGTACAAAGTAAGGCCCTAATACTATTAAAAAAATGTGTTGCATTATGCCGCATAATGTGCCTTTTCTTGCTGCAAAATTTATTCAATCCTGCTGCCTGTTTTGGCCCTTCCCTGCCAGATATTTCCAGTGGCCTGAAGAACATATACAACTTGGCATATACTGAGAGCGTATTTTCAGTAAGTGATTATTAGCACGCCTTTGATGAACGGAGATTTTTCAGGATGAACGATGGAGTGAGTGCCTGTTATTAGCCTATATTGTACATAACAGCAATAGCACAATGTGGTGCATTATTGAGAAATTGATGAGCTTGGGCTATCTTTGGAAGTCAGTCAATACAAGTAAGAGGTTACCATGGGACACCAGAGATTTAATGAGGCTGAGTAGAACATATGAAGATTGGGTGAGTCAGTACACACTAGAAATTGAGTACATATAAATTTTTTAGAAAAGCACAAGGGCTCACTTATTGTAATTTTGTGCAGGGCGTCTCCTTTTCTTTGTCCTGAGGAAGACCCGAATAGATTATTAAACCGCACACACATTGGTAACAGGTCAAAAAGTCAACGGAATATACATTTGGCCTGCACTGTAAAACTGTATGGGAAAATAAGAGGAAAGATTTTATTATCTAACCATCAACTGATTAATGTTCAGAGAATTTACTGTCGGTCCTGAGAAACAATTATAAAAAGAAAAAATGCTATATTGATTTTACTCTTAAACATTGTAACGCGCACTTTGACATGGCATGAGCACTTTTTATCTCACAAGCACATGGAATACCTTACTTGAGTTGCATTTTTGATGACTTAATATGAAACTGCTCCAATTACAGTGTTTCTTCTTGTGAGAAATTGAGTTGTTGGTTAAGGTGGGTGTGACCCTTCTTAAGCAATAGCAGCAATCCTTGTCAGGGTGAACCACAAAAAGTCACTAAATTAACCTGTGCTTAACCCTCTGGTAGCTTGGCACCAAAGTAGTCAGGTTTAATTAAGAGGCAAAGAGGCAATGTGTAAATTAAATATGCTGCACTTGAACACTAATTATATGAAAGCACCACACAAGAAAATAAATCTCACACCAATTAAAAAAAAATAGAGTACATTTTCATAACCTACTTGACACCAAAAAGACAGAAATTCGACCAGTAGAACTGGAGGTATGAATTTTTAAATGGTAAGTGTAAAAAAGCACCTAAAAAATCAAAGCACCAAACATGGACATCTAGTCGTGCGAGACCGGGGCAAAGTTGAAAGTTACAGCTGACTACAATGGTCCAGATGCACAAAGTGGATTTGGCCCGGTCTCCGCTTACCTTCAACTTAGAAGAAATAGTGAAGAAAAATGTCTGAGAAGGTAACAGTTCAATATGGCAAGGCAGCGGTGGTGTCCGAGGAGGAGGCATCATTGTCAGGGAGCTGTTGGACTGAGTCGAGGTGAATATTTCTACATTTGGACTTAGTCTCTTTTGTGGAAGTGGAAAATAGACATTGGGACGAACCTGCAGGCTATATTTGAGGAAAGTTCAATGAGGCTGGATACCTCTTCTGAGAGGTGCTGCTGATCAGGATTTGCTGCTATCTAGAAGAACATAGTGGGAGCTTCTGCAAAACAGGCTGACTAGCAAAGCACCTTGGATGGATAGGCGAGCAGGTAGTTCCCGGTCTCCTCTGGGTTCTAAGAGCACTTTTTTGGAAGGAAATTCCCAAGTTTTGGATTTGGGCTATCTGGGCACCTGTAGCATCACTTTCAAGGATCCAGGACTGGAGTGGCACCACTTGGAGGATCATGACTTACTCAGGGTGTGTCCATGTGTAAGTTCAATATGGTTGGAGCCTCTAATGTTCCTGAGGCTTTGATCAGGTGGCCAGCCAATTAGCCCTTGGAGTCACGCTGGAAGTCTTGGGATCAAGTAAAAAACACAGTCTTCAGGCAGCAGGGCTGTCCTTCTTGGTGCAGCAATGCATTTCTCTGAAGTACACAGCAGGCCACAGGCAGCAGACAGTTCTCTGAGAGTCCTTTCACAGATCCAGGAGTAAACTGAAGAGTGGGTGTGAGGGTCCTATTGTTATACCTGGTGACCCCTTTAAAGTGGGAGAAACTTCTGGAGGCTTCCCCCCCCCCACAGAAGTGTCTGGAATTATCTGCCTCCCTGCCCCGGTCCAAGTCTGTCTGCATACACAGTAGACTTGTGTGACATTCCTTGTGTGAGAGCTGAGGCACAGTCCTTTGAAGTGCAAGTAGGGCTGTGCACAGCTCCGCCCTCATCGGCCCATCCAGGCAATTCCCAGTATCTCCAATATATGGCTGTCTAGAAGGAATACACAAAGGCCATTTGCTAACTCCACCTCATCATGAGACCCAGGAACAGGCTTCAGGCATCAAATAATTAGGACAAGAAAATGCCAACTTTCAGAACTGTGACTTATATTCCAAAAGCTATCACTTAATAAAAGCAGTAAGGTAACCCCTGGTTATCCTATGGGAGAGGTAGGCCTCACAGCAGTGAAAAGCGAATTTGTGACTACTAAAACTATATGTCCAGCTTTTTAATTACAATGCATCCTGCCCTTCAGGCTGCAATGGCAGACCTGAGGCATGTTTTAAGGGCCTACTTAAGTGAGTGGCCAATTGGTTCTGGAGACCCACTAGTAGCATATTATTTACCCACCCTGGATACATGGTATCCCACATTACGAGGGTTGTATAAGTAGATTAAATATGTCAATCAGGTGTAAGCCAATTTTACCATGTTTTAGGGAGTGTGCAGAAGCACCTTAGCACTTGTTAGAAGTTCATAGAGTCCTCAGGCCAACAAAATCAAATTCAGAAAAATTGGAGGGGAGAAGGCAAAATGTTTGGGGGTGACCCTGCAGAGAGGGTCAAGTCCAACAACTCCAATCTTCTTAAACTTCTGTTTTTCTTTTTACCTTTCACATTAGGGGCTCATTTATGAGAGGCGTGCGTCACTTTTGCAGCACGTAAAGTGGTACATGCATGATGCAGGGTTCTCATAAAGATTTATGAAGCCATGCAAAGCCACCCCGTGTGGCTATGAATGGCCTCATAAATCATGAGTAAGGCTGCGCAGCGTAAATCACTGTGACGCCTTACTCTGCGCCTGGAAGGCGTTCCATGGGCATTGCGGTGCGTTTTCCCAAGCATCACCCATGGAATTTGGCGCTGCCCCAGATATACAAAGTGATGAAACCTGGAGAAGCATCAAACCCTTACTCCTCCCGAGGTGAGGCATAACAAGGAGACATAGGTTTATTTCGCCTTGATTTTTCCTCTTTCCATGTATTTTGCATTCTGCAGCACACATAGGCAGAGGAAAACGACTCGTAGGATTGTTTTTGTGCAGGAAGGTGCTCCTCCCTGCACAAAAACAATCCTGCCTGCAAAAGGCGCTGGGCTGCCAAAATGGCTCCAGCACAGGCAGCAAGGACAAGGATGCACTGTATTGTTTAAATATGGTGCGTTCCTGCCCTTTCACTTTGGCATAGGGCAGCGCAGCAAGGTGCCTTGCTGCGCTGCCCTACGCCAATATGCCATACATTAGGCCCTTATTTTTATGAGGAAGGAATGGAAGAATTAAGACATTGAGGCTAATTTATATTCTGAAAGGATCATTCATGACAGTTATAGCTTGCAAAAGTCAGCAGACCAGACACTGTAATTGCAATCCTAAATGGAAAACATTTTTTTAGAGCAGTCTAAAAGATATTTCAGGAATGAAACACATTGGTAAGAAACATAAATATTTTTTATGATTATTTTATAATGGAATAAACAATCAGGGAAAGCCACACTGAGAAGGATTCTGTGATGATTTGTCATGGACTGAAATGAGAAGATTATTAACACAAGTGGACACTCTGTATGAAATCTAGGGGGTGCAAACAGATTTAAATATGTATATTCTTAAAAAAATAATTTAAGATTTGTTTGACTATTGAACAATCTTTTTACAATCCCTTTTGCAGCTCCCAAGAACTATGGACTATTTTCTGTGCATATTACAAGGAGAATGATATATGAAATTGGGAACCAGAGAGGTTTGCAATTAATGAGTTTATCGGTCGGATTTTGAAATGGCATCTGTGGTGTTGACCTAAGTATATAGACATGTGGACTATCAGTTACGTTAGTATGAGAAATACATAGCTTGACCCATAAATTTAGAGAGAGAGATATAGTTAAATCGAACATACAGGAGCAGATGGTAAATTTACCAGTCTCCACCAACTATCTACTGTCTGTGGCCAGTCCACACATTGGTATTGCACTAGGTACAGAAGTAGAGGTAATGGAAGGTGGTGGAAGAGAGGACAACACAAGCCTTTGAAAGTTCAGCAAGCGAAGTAATTGAAAATGATGCATTAATTTGCTTACTTTACAATATATGTTACAGTAGAAAAAATTATCAAAGCTGAATAACATCAAAGAGAATATCTGCATTATTATGTCACAACTATTTAAAAAAAAAATTAAACATGTTGTTGTAATGACATATAACATGGTAATATACATGTATGTTTTGTATGGAAGTGTTTTGAGACAGGCCCTGTGTCGCCTTGCAATGGATTAAATTACCCCTGCCCCAGCTATGGAATACTGCCACAGCTTTAATAGAGGTTACATGAGAGAAAGCAAGAATGCGTGAAAATTAATATAAACATCATAGTACTTTATGTGTTTGGATTTCAGTGCCTGTGTGTGAGAGATTTTATGTGTGATATGTTGTGTAAGGTGTAAGTGGGGCACAGTAGCATGAATGGTCAACTGAAAACTAAATGGCATAACATTTATGTTCTCAGGAACAGGGAGGTTATTTAACAGGTCAGGGTGCATGGTGGAGAGTACAATCTGATCCAGGGCGACGAGATGGAGATTGGATTCAGGTCCACCTCAAGTAATAGCCTTTGCCACCTAAATCCTGCAGAGCTATTCCTTCACCCAACTGTTCTAGTCCTGCTATTTCTTTGTAATGGCGCCCTCAGTGTGTGCCCCCTCCTCCCATGCTTTAATTGAGTCTGTAACTTTCTGCCACATGCTTTATTCAGCTCATCTGAGGTTGTATGGAGACAGACCATGTAGTTGCATGTAATGGTTTAAAGTAAAATTAGCTACAAGGCCTGTATCCTTCACACTGAAGTTTATTTGCATCTTGAGTAGGGCTTGTTGCATCATGGAGTGTCGGGTCCTAGTAGAGATGCTGTCTGAGGAGAAGAAGGCAGAGCATAGAATGTGATCTGTACTTATATATTTCGTGCGTGAATGTGTGTCATGTGTGTATACTATTTTCCTACTCACTTCAAAGATGTCTGCCCTCATGGAGGAGATGTCTGCCCCAGTGACAATGATCTCCACAAACAGGCAGATACTAGAAATACCAGTTTTGAGTTACTAGTACTAGCTCTACATTCATAAATCCAGTTGTAATAGACCCCACCCCTCATTTGTGTGTGGAGACTCAATAATCTACTTGTAAATGGAGAGGTCCATACAAATTTGGTGAATACTTTCCAGGCGGAGATCTTTACCTAAATGTAGATACCGTACGTAAACATAAGTTTGTGAATAGGTGAATCCAAATTACTTTCTACCTAAACAAGGCACAGCCATGGGTACGTTCTTTGCTCCAACTTATGCTAACCTCCTCATTGGGTGGTAGAATGTTGTCTGGGCAGATCTAGATATAGATATGATGGGGCACATAATCATCTGGGTGAGATTTATTGATGAATTATTATTCATCTGGCTAGTGAAAGAAAAGCATTGAGAATTTTATCACAAATCTTAATAAGAATTCATGCAATGTGAACCTTCCTTCTGAAATCAGTAAGGAAAAAGTAATTCTCCTTTATACTGCAGTATTAATACCAAACAATTACAATTGCACAAAGTCCTACAAAAAGGACACTGTCCACTTTACACACTAATAGTGGGCACCCGGAAACTCTTAAATGTAGCACCTTAAGGGGAATGACTGAAGCCTGAAGAAATTGTATAAAAGATGTTGAAACTAAAACAATGAATGCACTATAGAGGTTTCTGAGCAGTGGATATCATGTTGTAAACTGTGCAGAATAGAGCTCTTAAAAAAGGAGGGATCAACTCGTTGTATCAATATCAAGCAAAGAGAAAGAAGCATCTTTAACATAGCAAGAAAGGCAATAAGGCAGATACAAAATCTATTTTATATACACCTTTATACCACCAGACCTTCTTTATCACCCCTTGCTTTTTTTCTATGTTGAGGCAACATGAGTACTCTCCTATAGTATTTTATGCTGTTGAACACCACTCATTAGCCTAAAGAACAGTGATGTGGCTACATGGATTCCTAAATATAAGGCAGCAGAAAATGATGAACTTTGATTACCACGCCAAAATAACTTGACATGATACTGCCTCACTCTATTATCCTTTCTTGAGGCCATCTCCCTTCTATATTTCCCTCTCAGCCTTACCTCTCTCTTCATCTTCCTCAGCCCATTTACTACCTTCACTTCAGCCATTCACTCTCACTTTTACTTCTGGGTTTTAAGTTGTTCAGTTGCTTTGTAGCACATATGTGCTATAGAAATTCACATTCATTACCTGCAGCTCCTAAATCCAAATCCCAGCATGGCTGACTTTGTCCCTCAGCCTTCTGATTATGATAATTGAACACCATTGCAATGTGTACTGTACACATACATATTTGTACAGTATTTTAACTGATGAAACATTTGTAGCAAGTCCAAAATAAAATATTGTCTTCTACCAACCTCATCCCTTACCCCTTCTCCAATCAGCCCTTATCATCCCTTTCCCTGTCCTCGCACCTTCTTCTGCCTTTCATTTTTCTTGTCAGGTTTTGTTTCTTCTCAGTTCTTCTCCTCCGATTCCATCTTTTACCCCTAATCAATATTTCCTTTACTCATCTTTTTAAACTCTCCTTCCTCCTACCAAACCTGTGTTCCTTTTTTCCTCCTCTATCCTTTTGTCCATTGCTTGCTTCTCCTTTGGTACTCCCTTTTCCTTTCATTCTCTCAGGTGTTCTCTCTCACTTTGTTTCCCTTTTTCTGGCCTCTGCCTTTCATGCTCCATTTCTGCACCACATATTTTCTACCTCTAATTTCTTTCCTTGGTTCTTGTCTTTCCTTCCTTGATCCCCTTGCACTTCTAGAAACATAGGATGAACTGCCCTCTGTGTTGCCCGCAATATACAGATTCTGAATTCCTGCTCTCATTCCTGTCTGCAGAGGCGGAACCTGTCCCTCTGAATACAGTTAGAAGTAAGGAGACTAACCTGGATTATTCAACCCTCAAACCAGTACACATCCAGTTCCTTGCACCGACAGCTTGGGGTTTTCTTCCTCAGGCCTGACTTCTGAACCCAAGGCTGCTCTGATGGGTTTTAACTTAGCAGCACAAAAGGAAGGGAGTTTTTTACATAAGGCTATAAACTATGCACACAATGGGTTTCCGACAGCTGAGAATATGCATTATGGGGCATATTTACCAATCTTTCACACAACGCAGGGCAGCAAGCAAAGTTACTTCACTGCATTGCCTGAAAGAAAGAGAGCAGAAATGTTCCATATTTACAAAGATATGAAGCGTTTCTGTTCTCTCCTTGTGCTGGCACACTGTGTGCAGCCTAGCACCAATGCAGACACCTTTGCACCACAGTTCAAGGGCGTCTGCATTATGGACAGTATTGTTTTGGTGCAGAAAGGGAGACCTTCCTGCACCTAAACAGTCCTTAGAGGCATTTTCTTCTCTCTGTGTGTAATAAAGACTACATCATGCAAAAAAAAGAAAGTAACGAGGAGAAATAAAGATATTTCTCCTCATTACACATCACTGGGAAAGACGTAACATTTTTACACATCGACACATTCCCAGGTGTCCTAGCTTCAGTAAATATGAGAATGCACCAAAGTCCATGGGTGGATGCATGGGAACACATATGCTCCACCCAAGGAAGGCCTCTCAGGTGAAAATGTAGCACAACACAGTGCAAGCTACTGTGTTGGGTTACATTTCTTTACATGCAAATCATCCTTGCATGGCTTTGTGAATATTGCAGAAGTCTTTGCGTTGCGCTTATGTCACCTTGCGTGCTGCAAGGACAATGTAAAGGCTAGATAAATCCGAACCTCAGTATCTAAGATAATGCTTGGGGTTGTCTGAGACTTAGGAAGCCTATATGTTGTGATGTTAGGTGACATCTGGGCTGATCAGATTACACCGATTGCAATTTACGTGTGTTACAATCTCAAGCTAGCCCTGCCACAAGCAAACCCTGGAGCATTTTTTATTACAAAGTGTCACTGTTATTGATGCTACCTTGGGACAGGGGTCACAATGCTTGTGCCAGGAGCTCCAAGAGCAGTGTCAGGGTAAACAGCTGCTACTCCTGGCAATCCCTGTATGATGTCCATTAATCCAATAGAATCTGATGCTGTGCTAGAGCCATGCCAAAATATGTAAGCATCTCCAGTAGGATTGGTAAGGTGTAATCAAATGGGAGTAAAGACAAGATCAGCCAGAAAATTTAAAAAACACCACAGTGGGGCAACACATTGCAATGAGTGACTTAAAACCAAACAGTCAGGTCTGTTTGGGTGCCTCTAATTAGTTGTATACAATGTACTTATTTAATTGAGCATTTTTCATTAAAATATTATGGAAAGGTATTCTGTAGCTTAACTCACTTTCTCAGGGTTGGAGAGTTTAGGTGTTTGGGGTATGATTATGTGGTTCATTCCTATCCACTGCTATTTGGAATTGGTGGCTGAGACTGCTAGAGCCATTATGTTCCTTTTAGGGTCAATAGAATTTCTCCCTGTACTTTGGAAAAGGGAAAGGAGGGAACGCAAAATGTACATGAAATTTCAAGTGCGTGAACTGTCAATTACATAATTATATAACACATTTTCAATCTGAGCCTACTCGAACTATGAAACACTCACCAAAAATGTGCTGGGACTGAAATTAGATTAACCTAGCCCTACAAAAGGAGGAAAGTGAGTTTGAATGGTATTTTCATAGCGTGATAATTTGGCTGTACGTTGAGTCTACACTTATGCAGTCATGTTTTTTCAGTCTATATTTTCACAGGGACCCAATCCTACTGATTACAAGAAATGTCACTTTACTGTGGATGCAAGCCTAGCCTATTGTTGTTTAACTACAACTGAATTAGGGCCTGATTAGAGTTTAGCAGATGGGTTACTCCGTCACAAACATGACAATATCCTGTCCGAAGTATTACAGGTGCCATTGGATATAATGCATTTGCAATACAGTGGGTAGGATACTTGTCACATTTGTGATAAAGTAACCTGTCCACTGAACTTTCATTCAGGCCATTGGTATTTTCTCTCTATTACTTCATTTAATTTTCTGTGAAGGAATTTTCTGTTGGCCGGATGGAGTGAGAGGTACTGTATGGTCTGCTGAAGATGGTGTCTCTTTCTTTTCAGTGGTGGATTTGGATATTGTTTAAAATGTAGGTCCCTAATGCCAATGGGATGTGATTAGGCTATCCTGGTTTAGGTTTAAACATATAATACCCGATAAAACCCCACCGAAAGAGTAAGGACATGTAGGCAAGCTTTGCTAATATGTCTGCACTCCGTTGATATACTTATGAATTCCGCTTCTGTAAGGTTTTTAGTAAGAATAGGATCAAAATTAGAAAAGCACAATTTAAAATCTATAAGTATTATATGATATATATTAAAATGTAATATGAAATGGATTTTATCAAACGTAACTCAGTTAAAAAATACTGCACTTTTTACTCTTGTTTTAACTGTTTTATATTTATGAATTGGATTATTAAATGTATATTGCTTCATTGTAAGATTTTAATTAATCAAACAATAAAGAAGAAGAATAATAATAATGATGCAAGACACCTCTAAAGCAAAACTTATAAAGCACTAAAACTGCTGCTTGAAATCTGGGACTTGCATTCTTGACAACTTTCAGCTACAACTGCTTAGTGCATAAAAGAAAAGTTGTTACTATATTTATAAATACAATTTTTAAAAAACCTTAAGAAAAGAGTATGGTAATTAGGAGTGTACAAATGAAAACAGGGAACTTTCTAATACGTTCTCCCGGCAAGATAAAACCGTGTTTTATTTGTACAACTTACTTCCCCTTAAGATGTTTTTAATTGTGAAATAAGGGTAGTTTGTTTTAATGTTATAAAGTTGGGCATAACAAACTTTATTAAGCAATATTTTTGCATTTAAAAATACCGAAATCGTCCATTAAAATGTATATTAAAGTTTTAATCGCAAGTGTAATAGCCCTCATCAGTTTAAACATATAAACACTGAAAAAACACATGCACAACTACAAACTAAATGCCATTCATAGAAAGGAAATGGAGAGTGAAAGTCCTTTTTATTTCTTCCTGAAGGGGCCGATACAATGTAACTTTTTTATACAAGGTAGCAGTAGGAAAGACTGGCTATTCTGCTTAAGTTTTGTTGTTTAGGGAAGTCACTAAAATATTGTTTCTCCTTCATTTTGATTTTTTTCAGTTCTGTGGTCTTTGCTCTAAAGATGCAGGGTTTACAAGCATGTTTTAGGTTTTATTTAATTATTTTATAAACAGTAGAGAATCAGGAAATGTCAAAATCATATTTGATATTTTGGCTATGTTTGAATCTTTCACTGATAGGCAAAATGGCTGGTTTCATAAGAATCTTTCCGAAATATGTACCATCACAGTTAACCACAGAGAATGGGTGAAACCCTTTGATACATCAGTTCCCTTTTCTAGCGAGTCAGTATTGATAGTAGGTGAATTACCAAATACAGCAAAAACAAAGGGGATGATGGACGGAGTGTTGAACATTACAAGCACTCACCCCCAGTCAACTGATCTGGGTTTAATCCATCATCATTCTTTAGCTCACTCCGCCACCCCAGTTCAGACGTGGCCATATGCAAATCAGTCTGACCCTGTGCCTCATGGGAACAGTCCAGCCCGAACTGCCAAGCCATGTCTTCCCTGGACCGGAAACAAGCATCCTGGGACCGGTTTCTGGCTTCCAGCCGTCATCAGCCAGGCTATCTTGAATCCAGTGGCAAAGTGAGCAAGGGACCCACGTCTGGGCATACCCTGCCAACTTAGGGCGAACATAGCAAAAACAAAGGGGATGATGGACGGAGTGTTGAACATTGCAAGCACTCACCCCCAGTCAACTGATCTGGGTTTAATCCATCATCATTCTTTAGCTCACTCCGCCACCCCAGTTCAGACATGTCCATGTGTAAATCAGTCTGACCCTGTGCCTCAAGGGAACAGTCCAGCCTGAACTGCCAAGCCATGTCTTCCCTGGGCCGGAAACAAGCATCCTGGGACCGGTTTCTGGCTTACAGCCGTCATCAGCCAGGCTATCTTGAATCCAGTGGACGGGTATGCCCAGACGTGGGTCCCGTGCTCTCCATGCCACTGGAATCAAGCTATCCTGGCTGATGAGGGGTGAAACCCCGAAACCGGTCCTAGGATGCTTGTTTCCAGTCCAGGGAGGACCTGGCTTGGCAGTTCGGGCTGGACTGTTCCCATGAGGCACAGGGTCAAGACTGATTTGCATATGGCTGGGTTCAAACTGTAGTGGCATGGTGAGAAAAACGATGGATTTAGGCCCAGATCTCTGTACTGGGGTGAATGTATGACATTGTTCTGCATTCTGTCCATCAACTGTTGTTTTTGCATTTGTCACCCCGAGTGGGACGGGTATGCCCAGACGTGGGTCCCGTGCTCTCCATGCCACTGGAATCAAGCTATCCTGGCTGAAGAGGTGAAACCCCGAAACCGGTCCTAGGATGCTTGTTTCCAGTCCAGAGAGGACCTGGCTTGGCAGTTCGGGCTGGACTGTTCCCATGAGGCACAGGGTCAAGACTGATTTGCATATGGCTGGGTTCAAACTGGAATGGCATGGTGAGCAAAAAAGCGATGGATTTAGGCCCAGATCTCTGTACTGGGGTGAATGTATGACATTGTTCTGCATTCTGTCCATCAACTGTTGTTTTTGCATTTGTCACCCGAGTGGGACGGGTATGCCCAGACGTGGGTCCCGTGCTCTCCATGCCACTGGAATCAAGCTATCCTGGCTGAAGAGGGGTGAAACCCCGAAACCGGTCCTAGGATGCTTGTTTCCAGTCCAGGAAGGACCTGGATTGGCAGTTCGGGCTGGACTGTTCTCATGAGGCACAGGGTCAAGACTGATTTGCATATGGCTGGGTTCAAACTGGAATGGCATGGTGAGCAAAAAAACGATGGATTTAGGCCCAGATCTCTGTACTGGGGTGAATGTATGACATTGTTCTGCATTCTGTCCATCAACTGTTGTTTTTGGAATTACCAAATACCCCAGGCTTTAAACATTCAATGCAAGGTATAGTGACAGTATATGTGAAAAGAGTTTTGTCAACAGGCATCTGGGATAGTGGTGAAAACATGACGCCAGACTTTTGGAAAACATGGAACGCTGTATCACTTGGAATGCTTCTGCAAAAAGTTCATACCAAGTTCAACAAGTATTGGAGTGATATTGTTTTTATTTGCAGAGATTCAGCTACGTATATGAAAAAGTTGTATGATGAACTGTCAAAAATCGATACCTGAGCTGAAGTTCCTCCCTGTAACAGATCCTTGCCACTTGCCAGATGGTATGCTGAAAGCATCTTTGCAATCTTCAGAGTTAATGAAGAATGCTGTTGACTTTTGTAGTCCATTCTGGTCATCCCAACTGTATCCTTTAGCCAGTGGTTCTCAGACCTAGAGGCCGTGAATGCTATATTATCCATGTGGTGACCATTTACAGAATTTTTGGTTAGTGAAATGTGAGGATCTTCGGTCGCATATTGATAGTTATGTGAAAAAAAGTACACTCTACTCCAGTCTTAGATTTTTACGGGAAAACGTGACTGCTGTAGTGGACATAATAAAAAAACTAGAGTCTGAAAACACCATTGTCTACCAAGTGTTCAGCGTTAATTGGTGTAGAAGTGAAACATTTTCTTGAGAATAGGCTGGGCGACACTTTAAGTGACTTTGGTATTGCAATATGTTCAATGTTAGAATGATTGCCACTTTATAAGCAAAGAAATGTTGAGGAGCAATTCAGGAAATTGTATTTTACAATGCATGAGAAATGGCTTGCAATGATGCATAGCAATGTCCCTTCACCAACCATGGCATTTGAAGTCAATGAAGCCTCACTGTGGTACTCTGCACAAGTTCTAGATCCCTTCTGTAAAGGGGAATTTTCTCTGGACATATGTTGCTGAACTTGTTCCAGAGAATCTCAATCTTCAGGTGCACCAGTATTAGCATAGAAAGCTATGTCAATGGCCAGAGTTAGCAAATTGTGTACTGGCTGTTTTGGCGTGCCTGTTTCAAGTGCAAGCACTGAGACGGCATTTTCACAAATAAAATTTTACATGGGAAGGAAAGAGCGAGAACGCATGACCAAAGACTCACAGAAGAAGTATTGTATGGTGTACTACAAGAGGTTTGATTTGTACAAATGTATTTGAACCTCATATACGCTGTACGTACACTGTCTATATACCATGCACAATCAGTGCAGGAAGCAAGCAATAATTAAAGCAAAACGTTCCATAAACACTAGAAAAAACACTGTTTCTGTTGTTTTTAATGGTGTGGAAATGACCACTGATAACCACTGTTTTTTCAAGGTATTGAGAACACTGAAAAAAACCCACCAGAATTTACAAAAATAAAAACTGAAAACAGGAAAGCCTAGATATGATTTATAAGAATGAAGACAAAATCATTTTTGACTCGATGTCTGGGTGCAAAGTTTCTATTTGCATTCAGGCACAGTATAATACTATTATGAGCATAGGAATGTGCACCATCAAACCACAATGTAGTAAGGGGGTATTACGAAGTTAAATGTCCTTGTTTTTTTGCTGATCATAAAAAGCTTTCTAGGCTGTATATCAAATAGCTACCAGTTGTATCTACGTGTGGTTCTACGAGATCCCACATTACAAGAACTGAGTGGTGGTTGAATTTTCTGGAACTTCTGTTAATAAGGAGTATTGCTGCTTTGTATTTTTCTCAGGAGATTTTGGGAAGGCCAAGTCATTTTATAGCAGCATCAGCTGCTCCTTTCTGTTTGGGTTTTCAATGTCTGCATCAAACTGAGGTCTATGCACTATGTCCATTAATTTTATTTAGCTGCACAAATATAAAATATAGGGCCCGATCAAGAAATGTAAACTTAGACCTGACGTCTAAGTTTAGACCTAAAGTCTAGGTTTAGACCTGAAGTTTAATTTTAGACTTCAGGTCTAAGCTTAGACTTCTGGTCTAAACTTTCACTTCAGGTCTAAGATTACCTTTGTGAATCGGGCCCACAGACTTTAGGTATGCTATCATTTGGTGCTGATGTGTGAGTTGGCTTTGATATATTCTCACAAGTACAAGGGGTATCAAGGAAATAGACTAGAGAGTAATGCCTGGTATTGTTCAATACACTGTGGGGAATGTTTATGAGGACATACTTCTGCCGTAGCATCACTTTTTGTGACGCCCTGGCGGGGCAAACCTTTGGTTGACTTTGAATGGCCTCATATATGTGGAGTAAGGCAAGGCACTGGAGTCATTCCATTGGCGTTGCAGTGGGTCTTCCCAAGAATCACCATGGATTTTGATGCTTCCCCAGATTTACAAGACCACGTAAACCTGGGGGTGCAGCAAACCTTATGCCGCCTGAGGTTAGACGTAATGAGGAGAAATAACTTTATTTCTCCTAGTTTATTCCTCTTTCCGTGTGTGCTGCATTCTGTAGCACACATAGAAAGAGGAACATGCATCAATGGATTATTTCTGTGCTGGAAGCTGGCCCTTCCTGCACTTAAACAATCCTGCCAACAAAACAGGCACCCTTGCACCATGGTGCAAGGGTGCCTGCGTAGGCGTTAGGCTGCCGAAACAGCACCATCCCAGGGGAAAAGAACAGGAATGCAACGTATTGGGTAAATATGGTGCATTCCTGCCCTTTCACTTTGACGTAGGGCAGTGCAGTTAGGTGAATTTCTGCGCCGCCCTACGCCAAAATCCCATAAATGAGGCCTTGAGTCTTCTTTCCCATATCACAGGACTTTTGACCCATTCTCCCACTGTCGACATTCAACCCGGTCCGCTCAAGTAATGAGGGCTTGGCAAGGGACAAGGAATAAAAGTGTCTGTCCCACCCCTTCAAAGTTTATAAAAGGAGTGGCCTACTAGTGGAGAGAATAAAGAGAAAATGTTTTTAATTGTGTAAATTCGTTTTCTGCCCTAGAGCTCACAAGTTAGTAGAACAAAATGTAATAGAAGATTCAGGACAGTACAAATTATGAATAATTTCTGGATTAATTTTGTAATGTATACGGCACGACACAGATTAGTGCATCTGTAGATTTAGGCTGTATTGGCAGAAACTGGATCTTAAACCACTAGACGAGAGACGCTCCCGTGTCTAAGAATTCTTAATTTGCCTCAATCACTGGCATACAGTTTAGTTCATTAAAACTGAGAATATATATTTTACTGTTAGGCTTGTGGGTTTCCACCTAGCAGTTTGTTTTCAGGTCCTCTGTGTTATAGAATGGCTCTTTAAAAATACGTTTTTATTTTGCGTTTTGAATCCGGCATTTGAGCCATAGCCTTCTCTCTTTCCTGTCCACTAGCAATTTCATATTTAAAAGTTTTATTTTTTGTCATAGGTGCTGATGAAAGCTGAATGAAATATGTGAAGAAAGCACCGTCGTTTATTCACTGTTGTCTCATTCATATTGGAAAATGCTTACCGTTAATTACAGTAAGTACTTTAAAACTGACCCTTGAACTATGACTGTAAATATCTTTCTTGCTGGATTATTGTTTTTTGAGCGATTTCCTTCCAGTGAGGAATTCGAACACCTCTCACTCCCTGCCCATGTCAACCGAGACATTCAATCAGGTTTATATTTAGTTATATTGAAATCATAAAGTTAATGCATTGTTCACCATGTACATGAGTTTATTTGTGTTCATTTAATAAATTAAAATTGGATAGAAATGTCTATTGAAATGAAGGTATCTAACTCAATTAAAAAAAAGTGCAAGATGTTGAATTGATTACTCATTGTTTGAGTTTAGTCCTCACTAAGCCAGGACCAACCAAACTGAGGCATATCAGGTAACAGTTTAGAAAAAAACAAGATGGTCGATAGAGTGACCAGTCTGACAAAAATATTGGCAAATCCACCATAAATAGAGGAAAGCACATGAAACAACTATGAGGGATATTTTCAAGAACGTGCGATAATCATCGCCAAAAAAGGCTAACGCACATTTTCATATCGCCGTCTATTGCGGGAAAATAACTCTGTGTTAACGTCGTATTCTCAACACGTCGGTAACATGCGATAGTCTCCCGATAACACCTCAAATGTCCGCGATACAACTACCGTGACGGCGATAAAAAAGGAAACCCGAAGGTGAAAAAAGTTGCGATGGGCCCAACCGCGATAGAAAAATCGGTGACAAGCAGCGCCAGGCCTGCAATTCACACACGTCAGGCGGGAAAAATCACTACAAAAGCAGAAAAAAAAAACACAAACAAAAACAAAACAACTGCGAAGCACAATGGAGCCAGCCGGAGCAGGAACAGAGGACAAGCAGAACCCCACAAGCCCCCGGAGGACCAGGCCGGGACTTCGGGGTCAGGGAAGGAGCAAGGACAGGAAGAAGAGGAAGACGCGGTTCAGTCCGCAGGAAAACAGGATCCTGATAACGGAGGTGATGAAATACCATCAACAACTGTTTGTCACCTCCAATGTGTCATTGGCGACAAAAAATGGAATATGGCAGTCCATCGTGGACAAGGTGAATGCAATCGGAGTGCTGAGGAGGACAATGGAAGAGGTCAAGAGGCGCTGGAATGATGTGAAGCGCAAAACCAAGCAGAAACTCACCAACAACCAGAAGGCAGCAATGCAGATTGGAGGTGGGAGTCCAGAGCCACAGGAGGAGCTGGACGAGATGGAGGAAATGGTCTCCACAGTCATCCGTGTGGAGACGGTGGCAGGAGTTGGGGGACCGGACACTGCTCGACAGGAGCCGACACAACAGCAAGAGGGTGAGTAACGACCAGGGACTGGCGGGACGGGGGGAGATGGGCACAATGGCACACATGCACAATTAAGCATAGCACAATGCACACCCACGATTACTCTGGAGCATGTCCCTGATCCCCTTGGCACACTGCAGCACACCTAGAAACTGAAAGTAGGCCCCTGTCGACTATGTGCCCAGAGGGGGCCCTCCCCACACATCATTAATCTCACAACAAACCCATGCTTAAGTACAAACACACATCCGTGATGTTGTCGAAATGTCCACTGTCCCGCATCAAATAGGCAGCTCCTCCCAAACAGTCACAATGTACATTGTCATGCAGTTTGTATGTAAACCTGTACAATGCGTCAACATACATGTGAAAACAATGTTAAACTGCATCTCCCCTTTACATTGCAGAGGGTGAATCAACACCTCCTGCAGAGCAGACGGTACACCTCTTCACTGATGATGAAGAGGACCTCCCCTCCATCGACACTGACGCCCTCCAACGGCTCATGGACAGCTTGGGCACCCCACCTCCAGGAGCAGGGCAGCCCAGCTGCATTGAGGAAACCCCACCCCCTGCACAGACCACACAGCAGGAAGCACCCACCACCACGGCTGTCTCCCAGGACCACCACGAACAACACATGGCCTTCCAACGCTGTGTGTTAGGGTGCCAGGAGAAGATGGCTGATCAGGTGCAGGTGGGGTTCGACCTCGGGGCAGCCAAACTAGATGCCATACGTGGGTGTCTAAGTCCCATCAGGGACCACTTACAGTCCTTGACGGACACCCACAGTCCGCTCCATGCTCTCCAACGAACCATGGATTACATCGCTGGAGTCCTGACTCAGAGACAAGAACAACTGTCTAGTCAGAGTGGCTCCAGCGGTGTCATCCGGGAGTTAGGACACATGCGGAGGACCATGGAGAACATGGAGCGGCTGCAGGCGGAAAGAATGGCTGCCACGGCTGCACACCAGCGTGATGTAGCTGGGATCTACCATGCCCTGCAGAACCAAGTCATGGCATTGCTGCCACAAGGCCTGGCACAGATGAATGCTGCTGCTGCTTCGACATCCACATCTCCGCCCCCTGATGTGTCAGTGCCTCACAGTGCGGCAGACAATCCACCTCCGGCCCCTGATGTGTCAGTGCCACACAGTGCGGCAGCCAATCCACCTCCGGCCCCTGATGTGTCAGTGTCACACAGTGCTGCAGAGAAAACACCACCACCCACATGTGAGGCACATGAAACATCAGAGGACGAAGATGCGGATGAATCTGCCTTACTGGAAGGAAGGCAGCGGTAGCATTCTTCTCCGCCATATGGCCTGTTTCTGCTTGGTTCTGCCCTCTGCATCATCACCTTCCACTGTCCCCCGATGCACTCTGCGACACTCACCTTGGAACTCGACATGGACTGCCATATTCTGTTTGGTCACCAATGACACAGCTATCAGACTGCGGACTGAACTCTTCCTCTTCCGATGTGCTTGTCATTCCCTGAAGGACTCTGGCTGGCCCTCCAAGGGCCAACAATGTAAAGTGGGGTTTGCATGGCCCTGTACTGCTCCAGCTACAACACTCCACTGAATGGGCATTAAACAATCAAATTCACACAGATGTGTCATTTCTATGATCATTCAAGTACGGAAGTATGGATGAATGTCGGGTAAGTGATTCCCCCTTAAGTCCATGTTGCACATGTTGTGGGACTTGAGTCACAGGGTGCAACATTACCGATTGCGGTCTGGGTGGCGCCGACACCACATCAGAGACACACGCATTAATCACCTTCTTGTCCAGCCCAGAACGGAACCAAGCCCAGAGCGCCGGGGTCATCGTTCACACCCCTCCGCTGGACTGGCATATGCCAGGCCAGCCCACTCCGCTTACGCTTACAGGGGGGGGGACAACGCTACATGTCCCAGGTCTTCCCTGTAGTGATCTGCTGATCACAGGTCTAGTTGTCAGCATGCCACAGCCACTGCCTGAGGGCTGGTTCACACCCACACCACACCCATCCAGCACATGTGTCACAGGACATGTGACCCTGCCAATAAAAGGGGCCGGGCGCACGTGCCCGAGGCCATTTCCACTATCTAGCTGAGTGTGTCTGTGTGGTAATTATTCATGCATTAGGGCCTAGGGCCCTACCACATCACATTCCCCACTGCCGGAGGTGACATGATGGCATCCGCACGACTATTTGGAGGAGGGGCGAAGGATGTACAATCTTTATTTCCTCGCTATGCGCCATCACGCTACCTAAGATCCACTGATACTGGACTGGTACACCTCCCCAAGATAAAAAGAGTAAGGTGGGGAGGAAAACGCTTCTCATTCAAAGCAGCTAAGTTATGGAACTCCCTCCCCGTACAACTACGACTTCAGTCCAGCAGGACGGTCTTCAGGAAAGACATAAAAACATGGCTTTTTACTCAGCCTTGAATCTGTCAGCTGTTCCAGTTTTGCACACACCTCAGCGCCAAGACGCCTCGGCAATAGTGCGCTTTATAAATATTCAGTCAGTCAGGCCGGCATGGGCCTACCGCCACGTGGCGATGACTTGCGGTGCACTGAGTTAGTGGCACCAGAGCTGAGCGGGTGTGCAGCCTTCGATGATGCGTAGGCCTCGATACGCCGTCCTGCCAATCAAGATTCGATTTGAATTGTGATCCCAGCTGGACCGCAGTGTACGCCGAGGGCAGCAGGCTGCACAGACATGACTCCACTGCACGGTGCTGCAGGGTGCGCTGGGGGCCTGTGGCGCCGAATCCAGCGATCGGCTGAGGAGGTTGCACCAGCACGTGGTGGGCCCTCTTGGAGACACGCCGGTGGCGGCAGGTGAGCATTGAGGCCTGAGTGCGCAGGGGCGGGCACTCATCGCTGGTTGGCGGACTGGTCTGGGGACCAGGGCTGGGGTGCAGCTGGCGCACAGGATCACGTAGGTACCACCGGTCATGGCGGCGCCCTCGTGGCTGGGTGGGGGGAGTGAAGGTGCAGGGGTATCAAGCTGATACAAACCGTGATGCTTACAGGTATGAGTAATCCTGCATCATGAGACCGTAACAGAAGTTAGTGTGACCGTAACCTTCCTTTTCTTTCCTACGAAGGTTACGGCCACACGTACTTCTGTTACAGTCTTTTTGTGCAGGATTTGTCTTTCCTGTGAGCATTCCGGTTTGTACAAGTGCTATACACTGTACCAGATTAGGTTTGTGACTATATGGACGCTTGACCATTGTCACCATTTGTCCAACAGGTTTCTGGATACTGACTTCCGGAGTATGGAATGGTATTGGGGAGTTCCCGCAGCATATGCAGTTACTTGAATCCACACGTTGCCCTGATGAAGTTCCCCGTTGGGCGTTGGCTGTGCTTTTCGTATTGTTTATTGTTGTATTTGTAATAAAGGACTGTTTTTACACTACTGTTGACTACTGGACTTCATGACCGTGCGCACCCCCATTTCAGTTACTACAGTTTTGGATCTGGGGCACAGTGGCGTCTGGCAACGGCTGGCATTGGGGTTGGTTGCGCAGGAACACTACGAATTTGAACTGTCGTGTGGTGCGGTGACCGGGGCCCGCCGTTGCTATTGTGGACATGCATCCATGACATGGGTGAGGACGTATGATAGGGCTGGCCGTGAGACTCCTCCGACTGTGGCAGTTGTTGTTTGGGAGGTACCAGGGGCCAACAGGTGCAGCACACCCAGCAGCTTCGTCTGCGGAGGGATGGTGGTTGTCCGCCGTGTTGGTACCGTCAGTCTGTGGGCAATGTGGGTCAGGATGCGGAGGATGGTTGTCCTTTTGTGCCTGTAGTGGGCAATGACTTCCTCTGGCGTTGAGTCTCTGAGGCTGGTGGGTTTTGGGAACGTCCGCTGTCCTGTTCTGCGCTGCCTCTGTGATAGTCAGGGGGGGCACCAGGGGGAAGCCTGGGGGTGGTTGCGGTGGGTGTTGTGGCCCTCTTGGGTCTCCAGGCTGCACGATCATTGTCTCCATGGCATCTGTAGGTCTTCAGATGTGGCTCTGGGCTTGGCTCCCTTTCTACTGCAGTTTGTCGTCCTGCTTAACACCAGTAAAAGGCAGGTGTTAAATCCCTGCTGCTAACGCGCCTTATCACCTGTTTTTGGATCGCATCGCAGATCTGGCTGGTCGATGTGAATGCCGCGAAGTGGTGTTTTTGTGTGTTTTTGCATGGGAACCCCTACTCTGCATATCATTAGCATTAGTTGTCTCTCTCATCCGTGGCGATGTTTTTTGCGGCAGCTATCGCTGGCAAACTGGCGATGTGGTCAGTTTGCACCTGCTTGGAAATGGGGCGATAATTCTTTCGCCACTTTTGCTGCGCTAAAGTGCCGATAACTCGGCGATGAGTCCTTGAGAATATGCCCCTATGTGTATTCAACGCAGGATTAGGACGAATGATAAAAATGTCTAGGACCTCATTACCGAATGCCCAGAGCTATGTAGTTGAAATAAGCGGGTCAGGATTATCGAATCATGCTGATAAGCTGATCTCTCTCAAACTCAAGTCCTTACCAGTTTTAGTCTTTGGAATGGAAAATAACCATGCAAACCTAGCAATAGGGGGTACTTTTCCACATTATATTCTATGTTTCAGGTGAGCATTATGCTTCCTCTTACCACCTGTTCTCGGAGCAGCATAATAATAATAATAATAATAATAAGGGACATTTATAGAGCGCGCAGCTACCTCAACTGAGGTGTCCCGGTGCTAACGTGGAGGAATTGGCTCTACCCTCATTATCCTTGATTAGGTTGTATATGTATATTGAGGCCTTATTAATTCATGAGAAATAATGAACCCACAAGAGAAAAGTGCACTTAAAGCCACACATGGAGTGCACGTGCTATGTAATCACAAAAGTTTTAAATGTATGTGTTTGCTAATGCTTTGTTTTCAGTAATAATAAATTACAGCTTATATGAATTTATAAGATGATGTTTTGCTTTTTGCTATATAATGGAATGTCTATTCATGATAAATGCATTCACTTTCATAATGTAACTGTTCATGTATTAGCATTTATCTAGTATAATAGTACTGAAGTTTTGAATTTGTTAACTTGACCAAACGCCTTAATCATTTGGGTTTCGCAAAGTCTAACTTTCAATGTGAATGTTTTCTTGGATTGAGTGTTTTTCTCCCCACTCCAGGTGCCTGGTGCGATGACCTAATGAATGGAAAAAGACTCTTTGAGTGAAATAGATAAGGAAGCGAAAAGGGAGTCAAGGGCAAAAGAAATAACGACCAGAGGTAAGACTTGCTCTCTGTGTGAAATGAAGGCGTAAATTCAAGGTCGTCACGAAATATGTTGATCAAAGAAGAAAGTGTTAGCGACGTGTTTTCGAAACATACATAAAAACGAGTCCTTCACGATGGATGGATGTAGAAATGTTTATATAAGATAAACACATAAGACCCACCGGTGAGGAGAACAGAGCACCTCCAGCACCGGTCAGCTCCACATCATTCAAGTGAACTCACATTCCAAATGCTCACCTGGCAACAACAATATTCTACATTCCAATAATGACATGTAAACACAATGGGCCTGATTCACAGAACTAATCTGAGACAAAATCCTAAACTTACTACTTTCGGTATTCACAGAAGGCATTTAGTAGTAGTAAAGTTAGGATTTTGTCTTAAGTTTGACTTAAGACAAACTTAAGACAGACTTAAGACAGACTTAAGACAGACTTAAGACAGATTTAAGACAAACTTAAGACAAAATACTAACTTTACTACTACTATATGCCTTCTGTGAATACCAAAAGTAGTAAGTTTAGGATTTTGTCTCAGATTAGTTCTGTGAATCGGGCACCATGACACGGATAACATTCCACTCAACATGTCTCTTTTTTTATATTAGAACATAACAAAAAGGCAAGCGAAGGAGAAGAGAAGAAAAACAAGAAATAAAATCAGCAAAAATGAATCACTTTACTTTAAAATGAAATCTTCCAATTTCTTGGGTAATGTAACAACCCTTTTCGATTGAACAGAAGAGTCAATTCCTTCCTGCATAGATCCCTTAGAGCAAGGGGCATTTGGAACATGAGAGACAGCAATCTCATGGGAATTAAGACTAGAATCAGATGACTCTGGAGTCAAATTTACATTAGAGTCAGAGGCCACAATGATCTGCTGGGTATCAATAGCCGAATTTTTCATACAAGGAACAATAAATTCACGTTTCTCATTTAAAGCATTCAGATCAAAGAATGAATCATCAGAATTTAATTCATTAAACATTTTTTCCTGACCAAGTTTTAATACAACTATGGAGCTTTTGTTCCACCAACCTCTTTTATGTAAAAGAACAGCACTGCCTGATACTTTAATAACCTGTACCGGTACGGAAAACTTAGAGGTACCATTAGGTTGTAAACCAGGCATTATGATACGAACCCAGTCACCAGCATCAATCATCTTGGATTTGGTCCTGTGCAACACATCATGATATTCTTTGTTTTTCAATGTGGCTTCATCCAAATTCTTCTTGACTTTGCCTACAACATTCTCAAAATCCTTGTGAACACCGGTATCAAAACCAGGAGATAAAAAGGTACAACTCTCTCTCCCTCCCATCAAGTACTAGGGAGGTACTCCAGTGACTGAATGGGGTGTGGTATGATAATACCAAAGCTTCTCTTTAAGAAAATTAAAAACATTCTTATTGCTCTCAAGAGCAGCTTTCATGCCATCCTTAATGAATCTTTTGGCCCTTTCCACTTGACCATTTGCTTTGGGACAATATAAAGGAGCTCTTTCAGCCTGAATACCATATTTATTAAGAAATTGTACCATCTTTGAAGAAATAAACTGAACTCCATTGTCAGACATAAGAAATTTGGGAAAACCTTCAATTTGAAAAACACTTTCCAAAAATGTAATGACTTCATCAGTGTTAGGATTCTCTACAAAAGTATGATAGATCCACTTGGAAAAATTGTCCACAAGCACTTTCAAAAATCTGCGCTGTCTGCCTAAAATTTTGTAAGGTCCTGAAAAGTCAATGGATACTTTCTACCAAGGCCTTTGACGACCCTCCTGCAGACTGACAGGTTCACACGAAACTTTCCAATGTTTGTCCGACTGCACACATACAGAACAAGCATCTACAAATCTTTCTACACAGGCATCCAATCCAGGCCACCAATAATGTTGCTTGAGAGATCTTTTAGTGCCAGATACAAGAGGATGGCCATAAATAGCTAGCTCAATGAGTTTAGATCTAAGACCCACCAGAGGAATGAATAAGTTATGCCTAACTAGTATGCCATTCCCAATACTAAGTTCACTAGACACCTGAGCATAACTTTGTAATCCTGCATCTAGATTTCTAGTAGGTGGCCACCCTTGAACAAGATACTGCTTGACTTTATTCAACAATACATCTTCTTCAGAAAACTTGATCCACTCCATTTCCGAAATCTTGCCATTGCAATTGTGCAAGATATCCACCACAGCAACTACACACTCATGCTGGTCAACAATATTTTCCTCACTCACACTTTTGGATGGTAGCCTAGATAAGCAATCAGCTGTAACGTTCCTCCCTCCGGAGATGTGCTGAATCTCAAAGTTGAACTCTTGTAACCTGGCAATAAGCCGTGTAAGTCTTGAAGAAGCCTTGCCAGACTGCACACCATCCATCATGTACACTAATGGCTTGTGATCAGTGACCAACATAAAAGGCTTCCCCCACAAAAAATTCTTAAATTTCTCCACGGCCCAGACACATGCAAGTGCTTCCCTCTCGATGGTGCTGTACTGTAACTCAGCACCCCTCAATGCTCTAGCTATAAAAGAAACAGTTCTTTGTTTACCATCCACAAACTGACTGAAAACAGCACCCAATCCAATAGAACTGGCATCAACAGTCACAAAAGACTTACCATTAGGGTCAAAGGTTTTTAGCGCAGGTGCTTGTGGAATAAGTGCTCTTACTTTCTCAAAGGCTGCATCATATTCCTCCATCCACACAAAAGACACACCCTTCCTAAGAATTTGCTTTAAGGGCTCCACAACTACAGCATATCCTTGCACAAATCTGGCGTAGTACTCTCCAAGTCCCAAAAGGATCTCCGAGAGTCCTTGTTATAAGGTTTGATAGCATTGTTCAAGG
The DNA here is from genome assembly GCA_963921515.1 of Calotriton arnoldi. Classification (NCBI taxonomy): domain Eukaryota; kingdom Metazoa; phylum Chordata; class Amphibia; order Caudata; family Salamandridae; genus Calotriton; species Calotriton arnoldi. The sequence goes on from CAWUFW010011988.1 coordinate 207,978, forward strand.
CGCTGACTAAATCAGCTTTAGGAGAAATGCCCTCACTTGAGATTTTGTGCCCCAAATAATCAATTTCCTTCACAACAATTTTGCATTTCTCTCTGCTAACTGTCATACCTCTGATTTCCAACTTGGTAAGTACACTATCCAATAACTTGTCATGTTCCTCATGGGACTTTGCGAAAATGAGAATGTCGTCCTGGAAAGCTTGTACTCCCACTAGGTTGTGAAACAAAACATCTACCAATTTCTGAAAAACGCTAGCCACAGAGGCTAGTCCGAATGGCATCCTCAAGAATCTATACATTCCGAGGCGTGGCCTGGAGGCAAGATGGCGCCTGAGCGGCAGTAGCCCGGCAGAGCTCCGCTGGTCTGGCCCTAACTACTCATAACTAAATGGCTTCAAACTGCACCGCGTCGCGGTAATTGCCCCAAGGGAGTCGGGGACAACAATACCTGCCGGATGATTTCTTTCATAACTGCATGAGTGCCATTCTGACCTCGAGGCAGCGCCGGGATCGGCGCGGCTCGCAAAAGACATCACGTCCGACGGCCGGGCCGCTGACGGCTGCATCCTGAGCAGGGAATCCGGCGGCTCTAGCATCCTCGCTTCATGCAGCCCTGCGGCTGCTCTCTACGACGTGCTGCACTATGCTATCGGCGATTTGGAGACTCCTGATGACAGCACTGGGCACAGTACAACGAGGAAACCACCGCTTCAAGACTCAACGGTGGATACTTTGTTTCCCGGTATCCAGTAACATCAAAGAGAAGCAAGTAAGGATGTTGGGGCGAGGGGGGTAAATATCGAAAGCGAAAAGTAATCAAGCATTGGCCCCTGTAAATAAACCCACACAGCTTAACAGACCGGAAAGTCTACAAGACGCCCTGAAACACGGGGGCTGAAAAATAAAGAGCAAAATGAGCAGACGATAGCGGAAGATAAGGCAAAGCAAAGTAAAAAGTTACAATCTAACCCCACAAAACTTTTGGACACAGCACACAATTCACAACCGCTGATTTCCAATATGTTCAGCCTGGTAGAGATGGGGAGACATGGTAACAGATCTGTAGAAGGGGCGGCATCTGGAGACCAGTCAGAAGTATTGGTTCCAGAGCCACTCTTAACAAATGGAGGGGTAAATCCAAACTCTACTACTTCTTCACCAGTGACCCTTATCACACCAGCAGTACACCCCATCCTACCTTCTACAATCGCAGACACGGCCAGTAAGCTAGCAAATAAGGCCGGAACTATACAGCTGAAAGATGCTCCCTCGGCTGCTCTACCTCCCCAGGACTCAGGAGCTTTAGGGTTGGCACCGAATGCGACAAATAATCAGCTAGAAAACGCCGAAAGCCCCGAACCCCCCGACATCCTGGAAAGACCCTACCCAATCACAGAAGAATCTGAAATGTACGAAACTGGCATATTAACATCAAGTGATGGGGAAGGAAATGGAAGAAAGCATGAATGGGGTGACAGCACTGACTCCAAGACCCTATGGCAAACGGCTGCACAAAAAAAGAAGCTAGAAAAGAAAAAGAAAAAGAGACATAATGGTCATAAAAAAATTGGGGAATCCACGGATCAAGGTAGCAACCCCGAGCTCAGATGGGATTACTCATCCTCCCAATTCACGACACATCAGACCGCACTGTACGGTCAGGTCACAACCTTTCCGCGACTACAAACCTGAGTGGGAGCCCCAGAAACATGGAAGAACCCACCCTTGCGGAAGTCTTACAGTCGATCAAGGGCTTCCAAGAAGAAGCCAAGCAGGACAATCGGAAAAGCCGACAGGCTACACAAAATTTGCAAGGCGCTATCAGAAAAGTGGGTCGAACATGCACCGAAATCGCAGACAGAATGTCATCGGTTGAAGTTCGAACTGAGAACCTAGAGAAAGATGTCTCCTCATTGAAAGTACAGGGAGATGCACATGATGCCATAGTTAAAGATCTAATGGGGAAGATCGAGGAACAGGAGAACAGAATGCGACGTAACAACTTACGCATTCTCGGGATCCCAGAGGGACTGGAAGGGAATGACCCCAGGGCGTACATAGTATCACTCTTTAAAGGTGCATTTCCTGAGTTGCAATCCTGGGACTGGGATAAGGAAGTACAACGTGCCCACCAATTTCCTTTGACACTTTCTAAACGACCCACTTCTCAAGACCAATACCCTTGTGCAATTTTAGTGTATTTTGGAAACTTTCTTTTACGCCAAGCTCTCTTTGACATAGCCAGACCTACAAGCAAAAAAGAATATAACGGCGTCACCTTTTTCACCAGGCCAGACTTCGCCCATGCCACAGTTGAGCGTCGATGGAGGTTGAGACAATTATTTACACCATTTCAGCAAATCGGAGCTACGGTATACCTACAGAATCCGGCACGTTTAAAAATCATCTTTAATGGGGTTACTCGCAGCTTCACTTCTGAAATTCAAGCTCAAGCATATTTGCAGGAAATTACAGGGACAAGCAGAGACAGATCCAAAGTTTGAACTGTTATGGACTCAATACTTAATGTTTAGTTTCTATGAAGTTTCAAACAGGGGTTATCACAATATGAGTAGACATAGATAAAGTGTGCAGTTTAGGGCACGGGCCGGACCGGAGGGGTGATAGGGAACTCCGCCTTCTCAGATGTCCACATCCTGGTTCATGCTGAACAGGCAGGCCTCAGTGGTAGGTGGCGGGGGGGTCTCGTTGGGGGGAGAAGAGGGTGGAGGGGGAAGGGGGAATGGGTTGACTCCAAGAGCATCTGCTCCAGTTGTGGATTTTTCTTTAATCTTCCTTTTTCTTTATGTTGTTATATGGTCAGGAGACACTATTATGTCTTGTCCAGGGTCTTATCGAACGGGCTAAACTTTAGGTAATGAAATGAGTAAATTACGAATAGCTACATTAAATATATGTGGCTTGAATGATCCAAGGAAGCGTCGAAATACCGCTGTAGCCCTTAGATTACTTAAAGCCGATATCCTATGCCTACAGGAGACACATATAGACAGGACACAGACTCACCTTTTAGGCACACTTGGATTTACAGTAATAGGAGCTATGTCACAGAGTGTTAGGACACGGGGGTCGCAATATTATCTGCCAAAGGCTCACTTCAATTCCCACGTACATCAGTAGATCAGAATGGGAGGTGGGTTATTACCGAATGTCGTAGAGAGAACGGTGACATAATCACAATATGCACGGTGTATGGCAGTATTGTTGATGATCCTGCAATATTTGATTATTTAAATAACGAATTGGCCGAGTGGTCTTTACCTATCATCATCTGCGGCGATTTTAATATAAATATACCGGCTAGTCAAAGTATATCCTCAGACACCAATAGGAACTATACAGGTAGGAAACCCAAGGTCTTTAATGCCTTGAGGACCTTAAGTCAGAAACAGGCATTAATGGATGTCTGGCAATCATATTACCCTACAGACCCAGGTTATACTTTTTATTCTTTCCCGCACAAAAAACCGGTCCGATTAGATTATATCCTTACATCTCACTCTATTCTTCACAAGTGCTTAATAGAAAAGACTATACGAATAGTTTCGGATCACAATCCCTTGGTTCTGGAAATAAGAGGGGAAAGAAGGATTAATCGAGATACGATTAGTTGGTCCTTTGACCGTTCTCTACTTTCTAATGATGAATACTGCAAACACATGAGGCATTGGATCCCCCAATTTATTAAGGAGAATCTTGGCAGTACCAAGATAGATGTGGACTGGGACGCACTCAAAGCCGCAATAAGGGGAGAAACAATGAGTTTTTCGCTAGCTCTTAATAGGGAAAAACGCCAATTAATGGATATCTTACAAACGCAATTGGCAGCTGCAGAAGAAAATGTAATTACTGTATACAGAGATGGTGAGGATCCTACAAAAGCACTGGCTAAAATAATTTCAGCTAAATCATCAGTTTTGGAAGTAATAGCCAAAAGGGCAGCAGATAGATTGGAGACTTGGAGAAAAGAAGCATACGAGTGTAGTGAACAAGTCGGACATCATCTTGCGATAAGGGCCAGACAAAAAGCCACAAAAAATACTATTACGGCAGTGAACGATACCACCCAGGCCATAATCACAGACCCAGAAGGTATACGCAATGAGTTTTTAACTTATTATCAAAATCTATATCAAGAAACCACCAAATCTCACTCAAACAATATTATGACTTATCTCAACCAATTTCGAACAGAACAACTATCTTCAGACGATCAGGCCCAACTTGAGGAGCCCCCTCAATGGGTTGATGCTCTGCTGTGTATTAACAGTCTTCCTAATGGCAAAGCAACTGGCTTAGATAGTATCCCAGCAGAATTCTATAAAAAAATGTCTACAGAAATAAGAGAAGCCATTTTTCCCTTGTTTGTACATGTTTTCAAGGGGGGAAGACCACCTGAATCATGGTCGCAAGCAAAAATAATTGTTTTTCTGAAAAAACATAAATCAGCACTAGACCCCGCTTCTTATCGTCCAATTACATTAATAAATACGGACAGTAAAATCTACTCCAAAATATTAGCGACCAGATTAGCTGGGGTAATCCATAAAATGATATCCCCAAGGCAACATGGGTTCATCCCTGGCCGCGGTACCATAGATCACATAAGAAGAACCATCTCACTCTTTGATGCAGCACAAATCTCCGGAGATCCAATGGCACTCATTTTACTTGATGCTGAGAAGGCCTTCGACAGAGTTTCCTGGCCGTTTCTTTGGGAGTCTATGTCGAGGGTTGGGATAGGCCAACATCTCATACAGGCATTTAAGATGCTGTATTTTCAACCAACCGCGAAATTATTTATAAATGGTACACTTACTAACACCTTTAAAATAACTCGTGGCACACGCCAGGGATGCCCTAGCTCACCTCTACTATTTGCCATATATATCGACCCCTTCTTACGCGCTTTGGAGCACAATCAAAGGATTAGGCCGATAATCACTCAAGGATGTGAAACAAAAGTATTGGCATATGCCGACGATATAGCGCTCGTAACATCTAACCAGATAGAGTCTATGGTAGAGGTAGAGCGAGAGGCGATGAGATTCGGCCTTTTGGCAGGATATTACCTAAATCGAACCAAAACCCAGATTATTTGCAAAAATGTCAACATGGGTGACGACGTGAGACAGGTAGAAAACGCCACATATTTGGGGGTAGACATTACCACCAATATTGAAAAGCTAGTCGATGCAAATATCGACCCCATGATTGATAAAATAAAACCAGAATTGAGGCGATTGCAAAATCTGCATCTCTCAATAATCGGGAGATGTAATATAATCAAATTGCTCTTTTTCCCTAAGATCCTCTATTTTATAAGAGCTATTCCACTAGAATTTAATTCCAAATGTTTAAAAAGATCGAAGATATGTTTTCCCGGTTCATTTGGTCTTATGGGAAACCTAGAAGAGCATATAAGTTCCTTTCTTTACCAAAGGATAGGGGTGGTTTGGCTCTTCCAAACATTAAACTTTACTATTGGGCAACTACTCTTTTACACAATCACACCCTTTTTTCCGATAAACCACTAGACGACTCCCCTAGTTACACTCCCACACCTATAGAACTAATAATGGGTAATCAGGCCTGGGGATGGGCCTGGAGATTCTTGAATAATTCTCATTACAAAAAAGTACAATATAAGACGCTGGCCGCGGGATATAAAACCTTGAAAGCTGTCCGGAAGATGCTAGGATTGGGCCGTCTGAACTATTATACCCCGATCAATAATAACTTTAATCTTCCCGGAATCTTTAAAGACCCTACAATTAGGAGATGGATAGACAAAGGCCTATCCAAGCTTGGAGATTTTTACTCTCTCACTGATATAATCTCCTTTGAAAACCTTAAGACACAATATGAATTAGATTGGAAAGATTTTTTTAAGTATTTACAAATACGTGATTTTTTTAAGCAAGAAATGTGGAGGCCCAATAGGATTCATAAATAACTCCATTATAGATAAACTAAGACAGGGGCGTGGCAGCCGCCTAAGATGGCGGACATGTTTCGGTGAAGCTCCGGACCCGTCGGGGGGGGAAATCCTGCTATATCGCCCAAAAAGCCACAGAGGTAGGGATTTGAGTTAACCGGCACACCGAATACGGTCTGAGGTGCCACGCAGCTGAGTACGGACCAGAAACTTGCCGTGACGCAGCCGCTGTTGGGCCCGCCCGGGGCCGTGAGCGGAGCGGCCTCCTTGGGGTGAGCGTCTGCGATCGGGACGCCGAGTCCCCTGCCAGTGTTCCGGCGATCGTGCCCGTCGGAGGGCGGTGCAGGAGTGGGCCCGAGAGCCTGCGGAGCGCTGCGCCCTCCGGGACCTGGGGTGGAGACGAGGGCCCAGAGACCTTCCAACGGCGGGATACGCATGCCGGCACCCCCGCGTGGGAACTCGGATGAGCGGTGAGTGCACAGGCCACATTGGGACCAGATACAACTCCCCCTCCCGCACGCCGGCATCCACGGAAGCGGCTGAAATTCATAAAGCAATACAGCGAGCAGGGGGAGATCCGACGTGGTGTACCACTGTTACGGGGGCGACCAAGGTGACTCTGCTAGGGGTGGAAACCCCCTCCCCCTTCTTTCTGCTAGAGGCGGCAAAGCGGGAAACATACGCTGGCTCCGGACTCTGCTTAGGAGGTTTTCCCCCTCCCCCCCGATTCGTGAGGGCCGCTGCCACTGCTGCGGATCGCCTGGGCTGTCTCTTCTGCACCGGGACTGGGGGAAGAGCTGTACGGTGAGACATATGCTTGATTGGAGACTGGTGTGCCCCCAGCCTACACTCTCATCTCCCCCGCCCCCCCCGGTCCGCTGGTCGCCGCATTCAGATCTGCACTTTGAGGGATAGTGCTTTCTCCCCACACTGTCTGCGCCCAGCAAAGCTGATACAGACGGCAGTGGTCTTGCCTGTGAGTTGCCCTGGAGCCTTGATGTTGGTGAATCTGGCGACTACTGCGGACGGAGCTGCTGTGATCTGCTAGCCCCCGGGGAGCGGAGGCTGCAGTGGAGTTCGTGTGCCAGTCCTTCTGAGGGGAGGAACTGCGTGCCTGCCGGCCCTCCCGTGGGTCGAAGACGCTGGATTGTGGTGGACAGAGATGACAGCGACAGCAGTGGACCGCAGTGAGTACCACCCAGCGCATACGCCGATACGCTGGGGCAGAACTCTGTAGGAACAGGAATACACTGCGGTGCAGCTGGGTGGCCCAACGACAGACCGGGGGCAGCTCCCGGGCACCCCTGAGACTTGCACTACAATGTTTGTCTGAAGGGAGGTGCTGTCTCCACCATAACGCGCCACAGGCGATATTTGTGACCCTGACTGGTTTATGCACACCTGCGGAGGAAGGTACCCGCAGCCTACTCCTTATTGATATCTAGCGCGCGGGACGGCATCCTCTCCCATTTACAGTGCCAAATTCACCGGTTGGACGTGGGAACTTGCAATGGGGAGACCCAGGGGAAAAACCATGGACAGTAACCCCACTTCGGGGGGCTCTTCTGGAGAGCTTGACAACACCACCAGGCCCGGGTCCCCAGACGCCTCCTCCTCTGGGGCAGCTGAGGCACCACTGTATAAACTTGACCTGATCCTCAAGGAGGTCAGAGACTCCCGTAGAGTGATTGAACAACAGATCGGGACCCTAACGAGTGGTCTCACTCTCCTCCGAGCAGATCATGGGAAACTTGCAGACCAGGCCCAGGAACATGAGAAAGCCCTGACCAACATAGAACCTCAGATGCTAGAGCATACTACCCAAATAAAACAACTGCAACAGCAAGTCAATGGCCTCCTGGACAAAGTCGAAGACGCAGAAGGCAGGAACCGCCGGAATAATATCCGTGTAATTGGTCTTCCGGAGCGCAGCGAGGGTCCCAAGCCTGCGGATTTCATGGAAACCTGGTTCAGAGACTATGTGGCCCAGGACGGCCTATCCCCATACTTCTGCGTGGAGAGGGCGGACAGGATTCCCATGGGAGCGCCGAGAGCAGGGGCGCCCCCACGGCCTCTGATTGTAAAAATCTTGAACTATCGAGATCGCGATGTGCTGTTACAAAAAGCAAGAGAAAAATGTCAGATCCACTATGAAAACCAGCGGATCTCGCTTTACCCCGACTACACCATACTGGTGCAACGCCAACGGACCTCCTTCCAAGCCGTCAAGAAAAAGCTGCGAGCGGCCCAGCTGAAATACGCCCTTTTATTCCCGGCTCGACTAAAAGTTATTCATGAGCGGAAAACTTACTTTTTTGATAGCCCCAATGATGCGGAGGAGTGGCTGGAGGTGATGGAATGGGGGGGAGCCAGGAGCCACTGGCAGGCTCGCAGCGACAAGGCTCTACAAGACCAAAGAAATCTGATACACGCCGCCACACGTTGGGCACACAGGACTCCAGAATAATTGGTCCATCACACGACCAGAAGATGACCGGTAGGGCAGAGGACTTGGCTATGGCTGGCTCCCTCCGCGAGGGGAACCCCAAGATTGTAACTGACTCAGAGGACAGCACTATTAACTCGGACTCGGAACACAGTATTAATCTGTTCCCTTCTGTAACGCCGCAGACTGTTGACAATCTAGTGGATAATTGAAGTGATCAGACTTGCCACTAGCCTATGGCCTACCTAATAGCTCGTTGACGCCCTATCGCTGGACTACCTGACACACCAGTATCCTTTTGTTTTGTAAATGTCTTTACGTTCCATAAGTTGTCTTGTACTCCATAGGCTGCCAAAGTTATGTAATGATATGACACTGCTTGTATTATGCGCACAACTAGAGCCCATTAAGTCTACAACTGAACCCTGGTTATCGCTCTGTGGTGCGTTTCTAAGGCCCACACCGAGGGCGATCTCTTTTTTGGGCACAACATAATGTCATAGCTAAACCCCCCCCCGCCGGGGTCCGTTGAGCCGCCGGAGCTCGGTAACTAAGTGATCGATAGTATGGGCGGCGACACCGACCCCCCACAAAGCGAATGGACTGTTTCATGGTATTTGAAGGTTGAAGTTAGTTGTTGGGCCCAGCGCAGTTTAGGAGCTGAGCCAAGTGTTGTTAGTTTTCAGTTAACGGGGAACTCCTGGTCTGCAATAGTTCACAGGCTCCGCAGCATAGGGAGCTTCACTCACCATAAAGCCTTATGCCTAGAGATAGTACCACCGTAGGTTCCAACAATCTACTAACCTGGAATGTGCGGGGTTTAGGAGCAGTACAGAAAATACACCGAGTCCACGCATATCTCCTCAGACGTAAAGCCCACATAGTCTTCCTCCAAGAGTCACACCTTACTGACACCGAGGCTCAGAAGACCAGCAAAAAATGGCGGGCCATATTTATTCCATTAACTACTCAGCATTCGCTAGAGGAGCAACCATTTGGATCCGACATGGAGTCCCGTTCACGGAACTGGACCGTCGCATAGATGACCAAGGGAGGTACATCCTATTGAAGGGCACCCTGGATGGCATAACCGTGGTCTTGGGGAGTATATATGCCCCGAACGTCGACCAGGACAAATTCTTCCGGCGGTTGGGCACAGCATTAACCGGGTGGGATACAATTCCATGGATCCTGGGAGGGGACTGTAATGCGGTGTTGGATTTGGATTTGGACAGGTCACACCCCCCGTTACACGGTGCTAGTGCCTGCAAGCTAGCAGAAATTCTGAACACTTGGCTGGAGGGCTGGGTGTTATCAGACGTATGGCGCCGCCTACACCCGACACATAAGGAATATTCCTTTTATTCGCCAGTCCACCAGCTTCACACAAGGATAGACAGATTCCTCTGCTCCACGACCATAGCCATGCAGATCCGTCAATCCACGTATTTAGCAAAAACACTCTCCGATCACAGCCCCCTCGAGCTTACCCTAGCCTGGGGTAGAGTACCGACCCCAGTGCCCACCTGGAGATTGAGACCACAGCTACTGGAGGACGCCCCATTCCGTACAACCCTATCCAATACCATTAATAATTATTTCTCTGAAAACTGGAACACAGCTTCCTCCAACCTAGTTGAGTGGGACGCACTCGAGGTGGTGGTGAGAGGAGCCGCAATCGGATGGATGGTAGGGGCCAGACAGGAAAAACATCAGACTTCAATGAGAGTAGAGAATTTAATGACCACCCTAGAGCAGGAAGCAGTGACAGACCCAGACAAAAGGGATGCCTTACAGAGTGCTCGCATTAACCACGCTGAAACACTCGAAACGTTGCGGGTTATAGACCACAGGGCCTTTCTGCAACAAAAACACTCGGAAGCAGATAGAGCTGGGACCCTATTGGCTCGCATAGTCCGGGACAGACCTGAACCACCCATTATTACGGATATTCATACACCGTCTGGCAGATCAGCTCACACACAACAAGAGGTCAACGAAGCCTTTTGCACATACCTCAGTAATCTTTACGCAGCCCCCGCACCCGACACTGACACCTCTGTAGAAGACTTTTGCGCCATTTAACAATTCCCTCCCTGCCGACAGACATTCAGGAAGATATAGCAGGCCTTATAACCCAACAAGAAATACGAATAGCGATTAAAGGACTAAATCGTAATAAGGCACCGGGCCTAGATGGTCTGCCCATAGAATTTTATCAAACCTATTCAGATGCCTTGGTTCCCAAATTGGAAGAAGTTTATAAGGCAGCTCTAGAGGCCGACCACTTACCGCAGTCCACTATGCAGGCCCTGGTCACCTCCATACTCAAGCCGGGCCGTGATAGCACAGACATTACTAATTATAGGCCCCTATCCCTACTGGCAACTGAATATAAGATTTTAAGCAAAGCTCTCGCGAATCGTATACAACCCTATCTTACCAACCTCATACACAGTGACCAATGTGGATTCCTACCGAATCGCAGCACGTCCCTTAATACTAGACGATTACACTATGTTATGAAAGCTACCCCGGGTGCCTATCCGGCCGCGGGGTGTCTGGCGCTAGACCTACGTCAGGCCTTCGATTCCATAACCTGGGACTACATGTTTACTGCTCTACTACGCTTTGGTCTCCCTGATGGCTATCTTAAATGGGTTCGCCTACTCTACACCTCTCCCACGGCGAGAGCTCGCACTGGACAGCATATCTCTCGCGAGTATGCGGTCCACAGGGGTACAAGACAGGGATGCCCATTGTCTCCCCTGCTGTTTGTACTTGCATTGGAACCTTTAGCAATAGCCCTGAGACAGTCAGCAGAACAGCTAGGAATACCTATTGATGGCACAATCCACCTCACCTCTATATACGCAGATGATATTCTTCTATATCTTCGCGACTTGTCTGTTGAAGCCACTCCCCTCCCCGCCCTTCTTTCCGACTTTGGAAAGATTTCAGGCCTCGTTATTAACTCAGAGAAATCACATGCCTTTTTCTTTCGGGAGGGGCCCCGCCCGGATGAGATACAATTCGGCACCTATACTCTGCCCGTAACCCACACCACGTTCAAATACTTAGGAATACAAGTATACAGATCGCAGACGGATCTATTGGAGGGTAACTTATTGAAGGCCATAAAGGCACTACGCTCAAGTGTGGCCTTTTGGACGTCCTTGCCCATTTCGGTGATGGGACGAATTGCCATCTCTAAGATGGTAGTACTCCCTCGGTTATTATATTTTTTCGTGAACCTGCCCATTGTGGTTCCTCAATCCATATTTCGCACCTTAAACACTATCCTGGTGGAGCTCATATGGGGTGCGGGTCGCCGCAGAGTGAGCCTTCAGAAGCTACAACTGGAGTCTAGCAAGGGAGGTTTAGGGGTCCCCGACTTCAGGGCTTACTATTATGCTTGTCAAATCCAGTGGCTGTCGTATTGGACAGCAGGGAGAAATCTACAAGAAATCGGGTTTACGCCATGGGACATTGACCAGGGTAAGTTGCACTCCCTGATCCTGCCCAAAGCTAGGATTCCCCTGGAGGGACCCCCATTGCTGAGGACTGTGCTACAATGCTGGAAAAAAGCTCTGCTGTATACATCAGATGTAACCCCTTACTCTACCAATGTCCCATTACTGGGTATTCCCATCCCTGGAGGGGGGCTCACGAAGGCCCGAATACGCGCCTGGACAGAGGTAGGGGTGGAGGAGGTTGGTGCTTTCTTTGGCGATGGTAATCTCTTAGATCATGACACATTCGTACAAATTACTGGAGCGCCGGACAGTCAGTATCTTTTACATGATGTCGTATCACATTATATCAAGAACACTTGGGCACCGCAACGGAGAGAGCCCCCGCAACATGACCTGGTCCACTTATTGTATCATATGGGGAATGGGGGACACCTCATTAAATGGTTGTACACCGGTATCAGGGCACATGCTGGCATCACACTCACAAATCTCAGGACAAAATGGGCAGGGGACGCTGGCTCAGAAATCACCGACAAAGCCTGGACGAGCATGCTAGAACATCCCAGGAGGGTATCCCGTAACGCTAAACTGAAATTTATTCAAACAATGGTCCTGCATAGATCCTACCTCACCCCACACAGAATACATCGGATGTTTCCAGAGGCCCAACACAACTGCCCCCGCTGCAAAGGCGATGAGGCAGACTTTATACATATGCTATGGACCTGCCCGCGTATCTTAGAATATTGGAATGGCGTTCGTCACTCCCTGGGAGAAGTCACATATATGACAATCCAAGACAATGCCCTAGAGTGCCTTACGGGGCTCCATAGACGCACCAACACACAGAAAGTTCAAAGACGTTTTCTGGATCTTGCCCTTTTACTAGCCATTAGGACCCTCACTATGAGATGGAAATCCCCTAGATGCCCGTCACTGTCTAGTTGGCAAGACGATATGATACAATGGGGCGGGGCTGAGAGCGCGGCGCTTAGAAGAGAGGAGACAAGGGGGTTACGGAAAGTGCCCATTTCTATGGAATGGGACATTATGTTAGAGGACTTTAAACACTTAGATCTAATCCCTGCACAAGTCACCCCCACGCAATAATCTACGTTCACGCCTTATGGAAACATGGCTAAACCCACACTGACCCCAGGCCATATACCATGGATTACGGACAACACAGGATACACTGTACCATGATAATAGCCCTATCAGTTGACTACATGCATCAGAAGCAGCAGACCAGGAGGGGGGGAGGGAACGGGAGGCGGGTGGGGACCGTTCAGATAGTTGAAGTTAGTCTAAAAATAAATAGGCTGGACATTATTGTTCTTAATGTAATCTAGTGACCGTTCGTATGACCATGCTTTTCATGCCGCATAGGCGGACAACTGACGATTTGCATTTGTAACCAGAAGTTTCTCATGGTCAAATATGTATTATATATATGATGGAAAGAACAAAAACACAACACCTTATGTATCGAAGATTCCTGCTGTTACTATGACGAGGTGTTTAAATAAAATGTGTTATAAAAAAATAGATAAACTAAGACAGAATAATCAATCAATTGGAATGGTATATAATTTGCTTAACTCCTTGATGACTGATGACATGGAACAGCGGGCTAGCAAATGGAAAGCGGAAATCGATATATCAGAGAGCTTATTTCAATACTCCACCGAATTAGCACAGAAACTTTTAATACCAGCACGACTTCAGGCGCAGTATTATAAAACTTGTTTTTCGCTCTATTATACGCTGAAAAGGATTGCCAAATGGGGAACAGGGAAAGGGACCTTATGCCCTCGATGCTCGCTGTTTCAGGCTGATTTAGAACATATGTTGGCTTCCTGTACTACACTAAATACTTTAAAAGCTGACATCATGAAATTTTTTAAAGAGGTTCTAAGAAGGGATATAAACCTTTCATCAACCCTGATTTGTCTAGGGGTAGATCAGGAGACTCAAGGGATGCCCGGAGAACAGCTAATTTTTATAAGTATGGCAATATATCGCCTTACCTCATCAGCCTGGTTAGATTCATCCCCTCCAGGGTATTGTCAGTGGTTAACACGTCTAATTGCAAATTACAACTTTGAAAAAGCAATATATGGAAAAAGGGGGACTCGATCCCGTTCAAAAGGGTTAAAAATCTGGGAACCACTGACTAAATGGCTCGAGAGATAAAAGCAGCGGAACACGACATTTCAGTTACTCCCTAGTATATCCAAGATTATCCAACACAAAATCACATTTAGATAGATGGTCAACCCCGGGGAGGGAGGGGGGTAGAAAACTCTAAAAAAATGTGCATGAGACCATATTATAGAAATGTTACAGACTTAATTTAACGCCTTTTTCCTCTTCCTTTATTTTCCGCTATAAGTTCATTGGCTTTAAAGACATGTAATGTTATGAATATTGAATCTGTAACTATATAATTTATTCATTTCCCTTAATCGAACATGCTAAACTATAATGTAATTTTTGTAAACATTAAAATTCATGCACCAATAAAAATAATAAACAAAAAAAAGAATCTATACATTCCAAAGGGAGTGACAAAAGCTGTCAAATCTCTAGAATCCTTATCCAACATTACCTGATGATACGCCGACTTGAGATCGATTATGGAAAAATACTTAGCATCATTGACAGCCACAAGTAATTCCTGTATCCTGGGTAGGGGGTGACTGTCAATAATAATATTTTTACTAAGTGACCTCAAGTCCAAACACAGCGGTAAATCCCCATTTTTCTTGAGTGCGATAAAAATAGCCGAACCCCATTCAAAGCTGTTAGTGGTTTCAATTATTCCTTCAGCACACAAGGTATCAAGATGTTCTTTGAGCTTTTGGCGAACCCCTAACTGCACCATACGTACTTTGTGTCGAACAGGTGTAGCATCTTTTTTAAACTTAATGTGATGAGAAAATCCCTTCACTTGTCCTACTTTATCTGTAAACACAGCATTATGCTTGGCTATGATAATATCAGTACTAAAGTTTTGGATTCCAATTTGATTCACAGAAATATTCCGTAAGACAATAGGACAATCAGTACCAGGACACAACATTATGCTCAGTTTGCTTAGATCATACCATCCAACAATGTTTTTCCCATTGACTGCAACATAAATTTTCGTGAAAATGTTGCGGCCCTGGAAACTCAAATTGTCTTCGAAATAGCCCAACATTTTAATGTCAAAATTGCCAAAAGCTTTAGGATTGACATCTGTGACTTTTAATTGCATACCTTTCATTTTTCCTCAAAAGTGGTGTCAGACATGACAGTAATAGGGGAACCGGAGTCTGCCATCACCTCCAACATGACATCCCCAATGTGCACTTCCCCTAAAGGTGCCTTGAATCCTATACCCACAACATTCACATCAACCAGGGGATCATACGATGTAATAATCATATTCTCTAAATTGTCATTCACTTCACTGACAGTATTCACACTTACATTTGCTCCAGTCCTCACATTTCTGCACACACTTTGGAAATGACCAACTTTATTTCATTTGTTACATCTTCCTTTGGCAGCTGGGCACTCAGTACTATTCGCAAGATGCGTCTTGGATCCGCATCTATAGCAACAGGATTTGATAGGCCTAACAACACTATTAGATTTGACTATTTTCTTTCCTACTTGAATTACACACAGGACTATTGACATTGCCTTCTTCAGAAGATAATACTTTAGAGGATTGAATAGATCTTTCTATGCTCTTGGCTATATCTAAAACTTCATTTAGCGTGGGATTACAACAGTCTAATAACCTTTCTTGTATTTTTTTAGATTAGCAAGTAAACACGTATTGATCCCTTATGCAGATGTCTACATTAGATCCAAACTCGCAATTAGCAGCAAGTACTCTTAATGCTGCAACATACTCTTCAACAGTCTCCTCCCCAAATTGCTTCCTCTTATGAAAAGCATGACATTCTATCAAAACATTAGGTGCATCAGTGAACTGTTTTTCTAATCTAGCAACAGCCTCTTTAAAAATGTCCCAAGTGTCACCTGCACCTGCCGGTGCTGCTATAGCAGGTACATTTTCAAATATTTCAATGGCAGCTGAACCTAAGTAAGTGAACAAAAGTGCATGTTTCCTCTCTGCGCAAAACTTTTTTCCATCAACAGCAACAATGTAGTTCTCAAAGGTTTTATACCATTTTTTTCAGATCAACGTTGGTTTCCCAGGTACAGCCAAAAATATTGATGGTTGGTTACACACTTGTGGTGTAGCCATGACAATTCAACTGTAATGGAACATGGTTTGTAAAAAGTACTTGAGATTAAATGAATGAAAACAAAAGAGGGAAAGGTCTCAGTCAAACCCAGGTGTGTAACACCAACATATAACACACTACAAGCTTGAAGTAAAATGTAAGAAGATCTTCAGAGTGTGCGCATCACTGATACAAACATGCACTAAGGATGAAGTGTGCGCATCACTGTGCTTTATAATACACACATGATCCAACTGTGTGCATCCTTGAAAACGAAGTAGTAGTAAATACCTTAAAACAGTTGGCCGCCGTGTGGAGAAGAAATGTAGAGTTAATTAGTTGCTCCGCATAAGGTTACAAGTGTGTGTATCACTGATACACTGGGCACTATGCTGCAAGATAAGCAGCTGCTCGACAAACTGAACCGTAATGTGAACTTTGTGCCGATTCAAAATGGCCGCCACGTGCAGCGTCACCAACGTGATGTTTCTGTAAAAATTTGGGCTTGTTGTGATGACGCCTGACGCGTGACGTGTGGAACGGCAAGCACGAGCAGGAGCAGTGCGAGTCTTACAGGCAGTGGCGCGAGTCACAGAGGATGAATTGTGTGCGTCCTCAGAATCAGCAGCGCGAGTCACACGGAATGGGTCACGCACAAGTAGCCACTCCAACTGCCAACCGTCACTGCCACAGAACAAAGTAAGAAACAGTACCTTGAATAATGATAAATGTTGAAGAAATGGCAGCGGTGCTCTTGTGGCGTGTAGTGTTGCTGGAAAATTGTAGATTCATGTACTAAATCAATGAAGAGGGAAAAAAAAATTCACTCTAATCTGCGATGTGCAGAGTAGTCTCCGGTTCTTCCTTCACAGTGGGTGGTAGTGATCCCAGTCGTCGCCAATGTAAAAAACAAGACCGTCACGATGGATGGATGTAGAAATGTTTATTTAAGATAAACACATAAGACCCACCAGTGAGGAGAACAGAGCACCTCCAGCACCGGTCAGCTCCACATCATTCAAGTGAACTCACATTCCAAATGCTCACCTGGCAACAACAATATTCTACATTCCAATAATGACATGTAAACACAATGACATGGATAACATTCCACTCAAAAGGTTGTCTTTAATTGGGTCCATGACGATAATTTAGGAGGGTCGTTGAGGGTATAACTAGGCAATGTTCTGTTGCTTTGAACACACTACGCTGAGACTTCTTTAGGAAAGGAGAGGTTTAGACCTTTGTGCCTTACATTCTATGCTTTATTCTCATTGTATGGCTTCATGCTGTGCAATACTTTATTTTAGAAACTTCTACTGAAGGTTCACACTGACACATTTCTCTTTATTTTATGGATCTAATTGAAGCTTAGTTTAGCATTTTTAGTGTAGTTTAATTGGGGAATTAGAAATATTCATGCATCACAGACAAGAGGATCAGACTTTTCAATCTTCTCATTCTGCTGTGTTTCTTTTACCTTGTTGTTAAGACACAAAGGGGTCTAAATGGAGAATTAACCCTCCCAACAATGTACTGCCCCTAAATCAATATTCACGCACAATTTGTACATCTCGGTGGTCTGACTGTAGAGAACAAATGACCTAGAGTGTTGATCAGACAAAGAAAGAGAGCACTATGCTGCTAGGACAGTTATCATGGTGGCCCCATCAGGGCCAGCCTCACGCTCACAATGACAAGCAGAAGCTGAGAAAGCTCTGTAATATGGGGGAGGACTGACGATGGAGAGCAGAGTTTTTTTTACATACTCAGGCGTTTTAGGGGGACCCTTCTGCTTGGATGGGGCCACCCTGATAACTATCAAGTCTAATGTATGTCAGGTATTAGACATTTTACTCATAATAGCAGGGTGACATATATTCTTTGGTCCTGATGAATGCCCTTGAGCATTATCAAGTCACCTATGGCAGAAACATGTTGACCATTTATGATAGGGTAGTATCATTACCCCCTGGCCTCTCATAACTTTTAACCCTATCCAATGGGGGCACTAGAATAAAGGACACATTTCAACCACCATGAGATAGATTTATTGACCCTCCATATTATTTTGCACTCTGCCCTTCACTTTAGAACACTATCATTGCTCATCTTGAAACAAAACATCTCCGCTCCTCCCCTTTTGCTATTGGGGAGTTGTAGCCACACTAGGTACCATGCGGTCCCTGTGTGAGGAGGGAACCGAGTGATGAAGCATGTCACCTTCAGGTGAGTGAGGGTTCTCATCCTAACAGCATAGTGCTCTCTTTCTTTGTCTGATCACCCCTCTGGTTATTTGTTCTCTACACTCCACCGAGACGTGCAAATTGTGTGGGAATATTTCTTTTACTTTGTATCATCGCTACTGAGGTTCTCATTGGTTCTTTACAATTGAAAATTCATTTTGTTCACAGAATTGGTCCTTTGATAATTTTGTAATACTATGTGATGTTTCTGAGACTGATTTATATTACAGTGGCTTTGAATTTGTAATGAATCTATGTTTAACCTGACTTCCTGACTTGGAGCTTTACTGTGTAGTCAAATGGGTTGTACTGTATTTGTGAATTTGAATTGAAACCTAACTCCTTTATTCCTCAAGCTCCCTAAAAATATCAGAATTGGAGGGGACAGAAAGGGCCGTATTCCCCTCCACTGGAGCACATGGTAGCAGAAGCCGGATGGTTAGAGCCTGGAAATAGGGAGTTAGTGTGTTTTGGTGAACATAGTTAATGCCTCAGGTTAGGTCGGTTCCAGCCCTAAAGTTCATGATTCGATTTGGTGGATCAACGCAGTTCCAGTGTCCGGTGGTGGCATAATAGCAGCGGAAGGAGTGAATATCAATAGGATTGTGCGCTTATGCTTAGCTTGCAGTGTTGTAATGGTTGTGTTTTGTTTGGTGGAGGTTTTGTGTATGTCATGTGAATGGGATGTTGAGCGTGGTAAAGTTAAAGGGTCCGATGTGGCCTAAGATCCTGAGATAGCATTAAAATGTGCATAAGGCACCATATTGCATTGTCTGCTAGAATTTTGTGGGATTTGGTGTGAGTCATCATTGGCAGCCCAATTAAGATAGGGAATTTTTTTTGTGTGATTGAGGAGTACGATAGGTACAGTGAACTCTGTGCACAGGGAAATGCTGTATTGATCAAGGTAATTCTTTGCGGGTCGAGGTTTCACTTGAATGTGTGCTTGATGGGTTTTATTGTATGACAAAATTCTGTCAATCTCTTAGTAAAGCAGACAATTGTTGTATTGTGTATTGTGGTATGTGTGAGGTTGAAAGAATGCGTTTGTGAAAAATTGTAAAGGAGGTGAGATTGGTGTCAAGCTGTGCAGCGCTTTGATTAGTCAGTTGGTGTGAAACTGCGCTGTTATTGCTTGATTATGTCACACTGTGCCACGCTGGTATTGGTTGCTGATTCTGAAAATAAATTGTGCAAAAATCTTTGTTTTTCAGTTTGAATTGGATAATATTAATTGTGATTTTTGATATATTGCATTAAGAATTAAAGGTTTTAAAGTGATAAGGGACTTGATTATAGGAGATGTGTCTATTCTCGGAAGAGAGGGAGATGAGGCTCTGCCTGAGGATATGACAGGTTATTACATGCCGATAAATATAAGGCTCCATACATGTGTTTGGCTCAAACAATGGCAAAAGGGCACAGAAAAGGAGGGTGCATTAGCGTTTCCTCGCTATGGTACATTTAATATATGAATAATTGAACATTTTTGATGAATTTTGTATGAAATGAAGGCACAGCCCAGACCTGCACATTTTGATATATCCAGCATTACTGAGTGAAGAGTTTGGAAAGGAAAGCAAAAAGAAAGTGGGAGGATGTGGGTTGAAGGAAGTAGATGAGGGAACTGAAACTGATGGAAAGTGACTCCAGTGATGATGTTTTAAATAGAGTCCTGAGCACACAAAAGGTTAATCATCAAATTTCCAAAGTGTCCAAAGTTCAGGTATTCCTTCTTCCGTATCCATCCTGTGATTTATATGATGTTGATACAAGAATAGGCACCCAAGAACAAACAGCCAACACGTGTTTCGTCGTATGGCGAATATGCCTTTGAATTCCTCAGGGCTGCTAAAATGAACTGTGTAGAGTAGCTCTAAACAATGCCAATACTGCCAACCAAACTTCCCGTCATCAAGCTTTTCCTGCAGAATCCATAGTATATGCAGCAGTGTAATGTTAAGGTGGCAATGTGTATGCCACTTCCAGCCTCCAAATTAGTCCGGTCCAGTAACAACGCGTGCCTGGAGAGTACTCCCTGCAGCCATTTACTGCATGCTCAGGACTCTATTTTTGTTTATGGATGCATTAACCCCACGTTTGGGGTTTATGTTTTGAGGTTGTTTGATAGCCAACCTTTCTTTCTGAGCACCACTATACTAATAACATATTACTAGATCCTGGACATTCACTGAGCGCCATCTGTAAGCCTGGCTACCCCTACTTCTGGAGTAGGATATTTTAAAAGTTTTGTGAACTGAGCATCCACCTCCGTACAATGAAACACGAGTGAGGGAAGGTGGAAATGTATTGATTAACGGAAATTCAGAGGTTGCTACTGCACCGATGAATGCAAGCACTAATGCAGTGGGAGATACCTTTACGAATTGAATCCAGAATATGACACGAGCTAATTCAGGAACTTGTGTACTCAGATACCCTATAGCACTGAATAATTCTACAGCCCCAAATATATATGATGCCCTTACGGTTCCAGTCAAGATTGGACCCTACTACAGAGAATGTTATATGTGATGTTTCTGTTCCAAGTGAGACAAGATCCTCAGAAAAGGCTTTGACTAAATCTAGTGTGAAGTTTGTTCCCTTAGTTCCCATAAATGAGGATTCTCCTTGTGCTGGAAGTGCAGATCCATCTATGAATCAGGGAGGATTTGGACCTTTAAGGTCATTTGTGGGATTGCCAGAACTGGGTTCCCTTACATGGTAAAAACCTTCGAATGTATCCAAAAGCACACTTAAGGCTAAGGTAGTGTCCAAGCCACCTGAGATGACAAGTATACTGACAGATGAGAATATAGATGAGTGGTTAAGAGAATGCGATGTTCCTTTTTGGGAATGTAATATTCCTTCGAAGAAGACTCAGAGTACAGAAATAAGTCATGGGAAGGTTCAGTCAGCTATAAAGGTGAAATTGATAGATGTATGCAAATTAAAACTTGAATTGGATGAAATGATAAGTTTAAGTTGGGAGTTAAATTGGATTGACACTTATCAACCAAATGAGCTTTTGTTTATGTGCAAGGATGTTACTTGAAAGGCGAGACAGGCTCATGAAAAAATTTCCGAATTGGCACAGAAATACAAGGTAAATTTAGAATGAACTAAAACTTTACAGAAAAGTCATCGACTTAGTTTTTCTAATCAGGACTTGGGAAACATGAGGGCGGTAGGCTTAAAAATGCAAATTCGGGAACTAATCCAAAGTATTCACATTTGGGGAATATTGAAGAAGTGGGAAGTTAGATGGTCAGAGAAGAAAAGCTCAAGAAGACTGTTAGGACAGCCGCCTCCTCTGGATGATGGAGGAACAAGTGTTAAGATTTTACCTTTACGAGAAGTGCCTAGTGGAGATTATGTTCATGTACCATGAAGTCGAAGCGATCTTGCATCATTCATGAATGTTTTTCCCAAGTTGAGAGAGAAAGCAGTAGATTTGTGCAAACAAGTTGAGGGGTCTGTGAAGATTTTGAAGGTTTTGTGGATTGATTTGAATACTTTGTTTGATATTGTGGTTCCGGGTGATTTGTGGTTGGAATCCAAATAGCGAAAAATGGCCTGAGAGAGATCCAGTAACTAATTGTCCATCAGATATTGTGATGAGGAAGTAAAATCAGTAATGACATGGTTGAAGTCTAAGGTGCCACCCAAGGATGTTTTTTGGGTTCCAATTGATCATACGACTCAGGAACCCCTGGAAACTATTTAAGCTTACTATGAGAGATTGTTACAGGCGTTGAAACAGTATAGTGGGATGGATACATTGGAACCCAAGAATATGGGACATACATTTTGTGTCCAGGTTTGGGACAGGATTGAGACCTGAGATTAGCATGATGATACAGCAGCGTTTGATATGCTGGCAGAATAAGTCCATTGATTACATTTTGCTGTATGCAAAATACTGCAATGACGAGATTGAACTGAAGTAGGAAAAGCTGAAAGAGAAGCTCATGGTGGCACACATGAAAGCAGCAAAGAGGGGAAATCGAGGTCCACCATTAGTTGCGAATGCACTTCCTATGCAGGGAGTGTATCAACCGGGAGTCCCCGGCATCCAGGGTGGAGGTGGATTTCCGTCTCAAGGTAGAGGTAGAAGAGTTTCTATTGACCCTAGTACTGGAATTGATGTGGCTACGTCGAAAGAGTCTAATCCCTGCCAAATCTGTAGTAGGTTGGGGCACTGGAAGCGAGAATGTTGTTTTAACCCAGTAAATCGAGGGCAAAATACAATGTTTGTACCTCAATAAAGTAACAGTCCTATGCAGATGCAGAATGAGCCTAGACCAATAGTTCAAAATGTCAAGGTACCTCAAGCCTCAGCGATGCAGGTTCCACAACCCTCGATGCCAAATGCAGATGGTGAAGATTTGTTTTGAATCAGGTTCCAAACGTAAACAAGAACTCATTTCAGGGAACTGATCCGTATCAGCAATATCTCAGGTTTGAGAGTGTTGACAACTTTGGTGTGGATCAGTCAGCTTGACGGTGCCTGAGGGGGGAGGAGAATTGGGAATTTTGAGGACAATCACCAGTTCGGGGTCTGTGAATCAAGTCCAGTAAATCTGATAGGATATGATTTGCTGTTCAAGCTGAATTGCATTATTTACTGCACACTGAGAGGTGTAGAGTTTCAAATGCACGATGAGGATGTGGGTTTTAAAATGGTCAATCACACTCCAGTTGTTGCCATGTATCCCATGATGACTTGTGAAGATCTGCCTTTAGACCTTAGAGACTAAGTGAAAGTTAAAGTGTGGGATTTTTCAAGAAAAGATATTGGACTCATTAAAGGTGTTGAACCTATCTCCATACAGATAAAGTCAAATGCAGAATTTCCCAGAACTCAAAAGTATAATTTGTCTCCTGAAACGATTGCTCGGATAACACCAGTGATTGGGTCAAGGATTCAGCAGTGAATATTGAAATAAATTATGGGGAGTCCATTAACTCACCCATTATGGGCCTGCATAAGCCTAGTGATAAGAACCGCATAGTGCACGACCTACGTAAAATAAATAACATCGTAGTCCCTTGGTGCCCTGTGGTACCGAATCCTGCTGTAATATTTTTCCAGATTCCATTTGAGGCTGAGTGGTTTTCTGTTACTGATTTGTGCTGGGCATTTGCATCCATACCCTTGCATGTGGACAGTCAGTTCCTCTTTGCATTCCAGATAGGTAATCGTGTCTTGGCATGGTGCTGAGTACCTCAAGGGTATGCGGAGAGTCCTTCTATCTTCAACCAGATCCTTAAAAAGAATCTGGTGTCTCTGGTCTGATTACAACAAAGCGTTTTAGCTTTTCTGCAGTGGGAAGGAGGTCTGTGCTCTCTCAGTACTAACACAAGCCCAAGGGAAGGCCCGTAGGCCTGTGGCCTAGTTTTCAGCTATCTTCGATCTAGTAGCAGTGGCTCTGTCTGGGTGTTGTAAAGCAGTGGCGGCCACAGGTGTCAGCATAGAGAGATGTGAAGGCATTGTCATGGGTCATCCTTTAATGGTGTACATGCCTCACTCTATGGAAATACTGCTGATGCGTACCAGCACTCAGCATTTGACGAATAGTTGATTGACCAAGTATGAGCAGATCATACATGCGGCTGAAAATGTCATGTTGAAGAGGTATACTGTTTTAAATCCTGCTACACTGTTGCCTATTCCTGATGTTGATGTTGATGAAAATGAAGCCGAGAATGACTGTCTTGATGTCACTGAACTACACACCAAGCCAAGACCTGATATTCAAGATGAGCCACTACCTGAATCTGATTTTGCATTTGTAACTCTGTCAGTGCTGGGATGCCCTCGGGTAGCTATGCGCTTAATAAATGTTTTTAATTTCATTTTTCATTGTTTGTGGATGGCTCGTGTTTGCGTGATCATGAAGGAAATTAGCAAGCTGCTTATGCAGTTTGCACAGTTTCAGGAGTAGTGGAAGATTTGGGGCTCCCAGATGTGTATTCAGCACAAGTGGCTGAGTTGATTGCTCTTACTAGGTCATGCTGTGTCTCTTATCAACAGAGAGTGACTGTCTACATGGATAGTCAATATGGCTTTGTTGTGGTTCACGACTTTAGACAGTTATGGTCCCAGAGGGGCTTCATGACCTCGTCTGGATTGCCCATCCGAAATGGGGTGCAAGTTAAGGGTGGGCGGTAAACTCCGCTCCGCCAGCGGAGTTTGCAGACTTTTAGAACTCTGCACTCCATTTGAAGTGTGAAGTTTGCAACAACTCTGCACTTGCAGTGGAGCGGAGTTTACTGGTGCCACAGACTAGGAGGAGTCTAAGACTTACCTCCCAAATAGTGCCTATCCTGCTGGCTGCACACACTCTGCTGATTAAGTAGAAGCCTTACCCTCCTCTGCTCTGGCTCGGATTCAATGCAGGAGCCTCAGCCAGCGTAGTGCAGCAGCTAACTCCAACTCAAAGGACAGCAAGAACTGCAGTGTGAATGTTGTATTGCGTGAAGGAGAGCCTGTCCCGATGAAATCCGATGATAGGGTCAGGCATGCCTTCACGCAATACGACATGTGCACTGCAGTTTTTGCTGTTCTTTGAGCTGGGGCTAGCTGCTGCACTAAGCTGGCTGAGGCTCCCGCATTGAATCTGAGCCAGATCAGTGGAGGCTCAGGCTTCTCCCTATTCAGCGGAGTGACTGCAGCCAGCAGGAACAGGAAGGCAGTGGTGTCTAGGAGAGTCTGGCGGCCGGGCTGTACTGCTGTGGATAGCCGCCAACCAATACCCACCAAGTGAAGGAGGCTCAGGTAAGGTCAGGAGGCCTTACTACGTGGGGGTGTTGCATGCATGGACACACCAAGAGACCAAGCAAGGAAGGTCTCAATTGGTGCAGTTACTCCGCCAGAGCGCAGAACTCTGCAGAATTTCCCAGAGTTTTCCAGTAACTCCATGGAATTCAGTGGAGTACAACTCCGCGAGCTCCGCCAAGCCTTAGTGCAAGTTTGAAAACTCCTGTAAGCATTGCAAATGCCATCCCAGATTGCTGTTGTTAAGTGCTCTGCGCACTGTAAGGGCGATCAATCAATAAATCAATCAGGGTTTTTTAAAGCGCGTTACTCACCCCTGAGGGTCTCAAGGCGGTGGGGGGTGCAGCTCTGGATCAGGCGATGATTATGTAACTGTTGGCAATAGATATGTGGATGAAGTAGCAAGATACTGTGTTAAGAGAAATGAGAAAGAGATTTGGGTTTCAGCAGATGGGAGACTAGTGATGCCTAATTGTCTTTTACTACTGATGGTAAAACACTATCATGATCCCACTCATGTAGAGGGGGATACAATGGTGAGGTTGTTTCGACAAACCTTGTTTAATCCCAGATTTAGTTTGATGGCTGAAGCGTTGTGTTACAATTGTCTTGTGTTCCAACAGAACAATGTAGGGAAAAGAACTGCAGTTACATTTAGTCACATTGGGAGGTCTGGTGGTCGATTCAATAGGATGCAGCTAGACTTCATAGAGATGCCTGTGTGTAATGGATTGCGGTATGTGTTGGTTGAGTTGTGCATTTTTCACAGTGGGTTGAGGCATATCCTACACGCAGGAATGACAATTTGGTAGTTGCAAAATTATTGCTGCAGGAGTTAATACTTAAGGGCCCGATTACAAGTTTGGTGGTCCTTGAGCGGACTGCCACACAGCCACCCTGCTCCAGGACCACCATACTGCTGGAATATGAGTATTTTTGTCGTCTGGTGGGTGCTCCTTCAGTGTTTCCACGGCGGTGCCTTTCAAAATAGCACCGCAATGGGAACATCAAAGCCCTTTCCAGTATGGCATGGACTGTCAAGTCTATGCCGTGCAGGAAAGGGGGTGTATGCACACAGGGGGGAACAGCATGTGCCTCCTTGCATGCATCCCACAGGCCTGAGGCTTTGTTTCTTCACCGCCAGCACGTTCATGGCAGGTTCACCACCATGAAACTGCTGGATGTGAGGAAACTCTTCATATGCTTGGCGGTGCCACAGCGGCACTGCCAAGCATATTGCGGCCTCAAGACTGCAAGGGATCGTGGTTCCTCGCAGTTGCAGCAGTCTCACAATAGTCCAACTGACGTAGTCGTAATACAGTGGTCGGACCACTGGTCTGGTGGTCCCCAACTGTCACTGCACCTCCACCATGGGTTCAGGGGTTCCATGGACTGCCAAACTCATAATCAGGCCCATAGTTTGGCTTACCGACTTCACTAGAATCTGATCGAGGGACACACTTGAACAATGACATTTTGAGAATACTGTGCACTGCTTTGCAAGTTGAACAGAGACCTCATTGTAGTTATAGGCCTAAGGCTTTAGGACTGGTGGAGCAGGTCAATGGAGCTTTGAAATCAAGGCTTGCAAAAGTGTGTTCTTCCACATCATTGAAATTGCCTGATGCTTTGCCGCTTGTGTTTTTTAATGTTCACAACATACCAGATCGAAGGGCAGGATTGTCCCCCCATGAGACTATCATGGGTAGGTCAATGAGACTGCCTGTAGTGCCTGCAAATGTGCTTGTCGATATCACAGACAACTTGGTGCTTGACTAATGTAGATCACTGGCTGATGTGGTGCATTCTGTGTCTCATCAGGTCGAAGCTGCTATGGTCCTGCCTCTTTAGGAACAATGCCGTGACCTGACTCCTGGTGACTGGATCCTGGTCAAGAAATACATGGAGAAAAACGGTTTGGAGCCTTATTGGCAGGGGCCGTACCAGGTAGTTTTGGTTAAAATGGCTGCAGTTAAGTGCGGAGGTCTTCCCACTGGGTGCATGCTGCCCACAGCTGCTGAGTTCCGTGTCCCCTCGATCAGCAACGACCACGGGCACAAGTTAGTCAAGCTGAAAGACCGTAGTACCAAAGCACTCCCAACAACAGTCAAAAAGAACAGTTTCAGGTCTTCACATTACTTCATATTCACGATTACTCATTCTAAAATTGAAGACAAAAACCAGATGGTTGTAGACCCTATGGTGTATTCAAACCAGGAAAAACAGCTGACATGTTTTTCGTCACGCTGTGACTTCTTCAAGACTGTAATCATATATATGCAAGTACAGTCATTTACAACATGTTCTAAAGACAGACACTTTTTGTCAACATAATAGAAAATGTTATCACATTTTGATGTCAAATCACTAGGAAGGAAGAAGATCCTTAATTGTGCCCTTGTGAAAAAAATAATAAGATAGATCATTTGGCACATGCATTATGTGCAAAGCAGTGGTTCTAACAGAACACCGGTGTTATTGCGGGTATTAGTTGTGTGCTTCCCTCCAAGTAGTAGAAAAATTATCACCGAGCCCATAGTGTGAATGGTAGAACGAAAGATGAGCATTGACCCTTCACCTAAAAAGGATGAAATATTGGGAGAACGGAAAGTAAAATTTATCCTTTTACTGACCTAGATTCACGATCGAATCATCATAAGTTATGAGAGATTATTTGTAATTCAAGACGCATCGCGGAAGCTGAAAAATAATAATAATAAGAAGTGGCATAGTAAGCTGCCTGTAAGCCGCAATATGCCTTAGAAAAAACAGTTACTCTGTACGTAATCGAAAATTGGCTTACAGTTATTAAGGTGCAGTGAATTCCTCGTTCTAAGTGTTCTCAATACTGAGAATTGTCAAAAATGGTCTTCCTTCTATTTTAACTCGGTGGCCTCCCATTCCGTTGCTGGCCCCAAAAATCTACCTTAGAGAAATATTGTAATATTTACATCTACTCTACAGTGTAAATCAGAGAGAACCGCATTAAGGGGCAACAGAAAACAGATGTTCGACTTCCCACGTGAAATGTAGGAAATGTCATCTGTGATGTAGATCACTCCCGAACAGTCCAAGCATAGAGAGCCATGATAAGTCTCCTGCATCTGATTGGAACCATATATTAAAAATGTTAATGCCACTTGTTTCATTCATTTGATTATCAATTGTAATAAGCCAACATCTTTGTTTCTATGTAGACGTGAAAGCTCAAATATGCGACATGTAGACTTGTATGTCCCCCAACAATAACATGATTCATAATATACATCCGTAAGTCACATAATGCCCACGGTTCAGCTGAAAGCATAACGGAATTTAAAAACGGAATATTTTGGCTTCTACGTGGCAACACAGATATTTCGATGTTACAAGTAAGGTTATGTTCCAATTTAGCTAAGATACGGAAACCGGAACCCACGTTAAAACATATAACTTTTTTTTTTTTAGGACAATAGGCTCTCCCCAAAGAGGCACACCTATTAAAAAAAGACCACGGTATGTCACCGCGTTCTCCCCCTACCTGTTTAGCGTCTACTGTCGTCTACGTGGTCTCGGTGTCCCGGAAGTGAAGGGCCGGGTTAATCGAAAGGTCTCCGTTTTTACATCCACAAAAACTGGAAATAAAAGAAGGACTAAAAGTATAATTGGGGCTCTGACGTGCAGCGGCCACCATATTTATCTGCCCCGCAATGGATACTCAAACATCAAATATTGATAAAGTCATCATTCATTTCAGACAGCCGTAGCTTGTAAGCTAGCTGTCACTCGTTACTTGACCAAAAGAAAGATTTCGGAAGAAGTAAGTGTTCTGCCATTTAGGAATGTCAAAACCAATAAAAAGGCACAAAATGGCCTCGATCACGCAACAGCACCTGTCCCAGAAGAGCCAGTCATAGTTGAACGACCACGGGAACAGGGTAGTCAAGCTGTTGGGGACTCATAAGCATCTTGAGACTACACTCATTCAGTCTGAAGAGGGTCTTGAAGAGTCGGTTACTGAGGTTGAAAATGAAATTGGTTCTGTGACTGTGAAAGAACACGAGTCAGACCCAGATGAAGGACTTAGTGCTGTTCAGTCATGAGTGGCAGCTGGCGAATGTTGCCCAAGATGAGAAGAGAGGGGAAGACTTATCCCCCATGGAGAAGTTGATCTTTCTGGAATTCTGGAAGACATAGAGAACTCTGATCTGAGGGACGCTGGAGAAGGAGAAGAAAACACACTCAGAGGGACAAAGAGAACAAGGGTGCCTTGTCGGAGGTACTCTTCTCCTGATTGGACATATTTCTTTGCAAATGACCGAGAGCTCGAATTGTCCGAATCTTGGAATAGTAGAGAAATTTCATCTGAATTTGAAGGGAACTTGATCTACAATTTGAACTCACGTTTGAACTTCCTTTACTAATAAGACTGAGTGTTTTGAGGTACTTCATTTTTAACGTGATCAAGCTTCCTTTTCTGGATGCCAATGAGCATCCTGTGTTAGTCGATGAACTGAAACACTTTCTTTTGGAACTTATTGTTAGTGAACTTGAGCATTTTATCATGAGAGACATTAAATAGGGTGCAAGAAAGAAAGAAAAGCTCATGAAGACTTTGTACATAATCTGTTTTTTATTGATTGAACTTGGTTTTGCTGTTTGCACAGGTGGAAATCAAAAGAAGAAATTCTGTAGTTGCTATGTTCCACCCAAAGGTTTAGATTTTAGGGAAGAAATGGAAGCCAATACCAAAACAAATTCTATAACTGATGTAACATCTACTACTATTTCTAATAGACATAGCTGCATCATAACAGGCATATTAATAGTAGTAGTAGTAGTACTCATAACAATACTTATAGAATTGCCTCCAGCTACCTAAAGGCCAAGAGAAATTATTTCAACAGTTGCACCGACAACATCACATTCTGCTGACAAAGTACAAATATGGGGAACTAAAATACTGCATACTGACATGTCAAGAGGAGATTATGATTCAAATGTGTATTTTCAGTTGCTGTATGAGTATTTTGATACAATATGTGCGAGAGATTGTTATGTGTGTACACAGTTGACTGTCTCAGTATTTGAGAGCACTACCTACCTTCACATACATTTGCATATAGGATTACAAGTAGTCTTTTGATGAGTTTATTCTATGGACAAGGCATTTTTCAATCTTATTTTTCGAACTTTGATTTAGTACTGTCAGAAATTCAGATTTTCATGCATTTGAATACGAATCCTTATTTTAAGGGTGTGGAATGTGCAGGTAAATATGTTGCATCTCTTAAAATGCTAGATACGGCTTACGCTCAAGGACACAATCTGGCTTGTTCAATGTCTGATGTGGAAAATACATTTCTGAATTTATCAGAGGATAGATGGAGAGACCTGAAGACTCAAGCTAAAACTTGTAAGAGTGCAGAAAATCACAAAAGGGGAAGTGAAAAACTCAAACAGTGAGAAAAGGGAACTCTACCTACTCTTGCTTTAGATTGGAAGCATAAGGGAAAATTGTGCATGCATGTTCATCAAAGTTATTTTGATCAATTGTTCTTAGTAGAGATTGATTGTAAACATGTGTTTGAAGCAAGAAGAAGGAATTCTCGTTACCTGGAAGGCCAGGATCCTGTGATTCCTGGAGTATATTTAATTTGTGGACAAAATGCATATTTCAAATTGCCTTTTGGATGACATGGCACTTGCTATCTTGGTATAGTGTTCCCGAAAATCTACAATGTTGGGCATTTTGATGATCCAGAAATGGATAAGAAACCCAAGACAAAACAAGGTGTTAGTGCAGCATAAGCAGGAGGTGACATTTTTAGTGCCATCCTTCCATCTGTAGGTGTGATCTTGAATGATCTGAATATTAGGAAGTTGTCTACTATAGTGGATAGATTACCCACCAGCCGTGAAAATAAATTCTCTACTGCTTATAAATACGGAAATGGTATTGATTAGATCGATGGTTTTACAGAATAGATTTGAAGTTTATCGGATGCTCAAAGTCCAGCAATGCTGTACTTATATACCTGACGAGAGTTAGGATCTGAATAAGTATATCTGGAATATATCTGGGTAGACGAAGGACTTGGAAGGGTTGAAAGCAGCAGGAGCTTGAGAAGCTAGTGGAAATTAATTGTCTGCTGTGGGAAAATGGTTTGGGCGTTTGGGAAGTGGAATATCGGGTTCTATCTTGAAGCCCATTTTGATAATTGCTCTTTGTGTAATATTCCTGTTCTTGATCTTCGAGGGATATAGATATTCTCAAGTTAGACAGGGAGTGAAGAGAAAAAGAGCAGATGTTGAGCTAGAGGAGAGTCAGAGTAGATACTATGATGATATTAAACATCTGGAGGACTCAAGACGAAAAGTGATTAAGACCAAACGGTTTTAGATGGCTCAACTGAGTACATTGTTATCTGCGATGTCTCGAAACACCATCAGAGGGGGGACTGGAGCAGCATAAAATTGTCTCTACCCTCATTTTCCTTGATTAGGTCGTATATGTATATTGAGGCCTTATGTATTCATGGGATGTAATGTAGCCCGCAAGAGAAAAGTGCACTTAAAGCCACATACAGAGTGAACGTGCTATGTAACCATGACATCTATAAATGTACGTGTTCGCTAATGCTTTGTTTTTAGTAATAATGAGTTATAGTTTATATGCATTGATAAGAAGATGTTTTGCTTTTTGCTACATAATAAAATGTGTATTCATGAGAAATGCATTTAGTTTCATAACGTGACTGTTCATTATTAGCATTTATCTAGTATAATGTGTATTGAAGTTTTGAATTTGTTAACTTGACCAAAGGCCTTAAGCATTTGGGTTTTGCAACGTCTAACTTTCAAAGTGAATGTTTTCTCGGATGAAGTGTTTTTCTCCGCTCGCCAGGTGCCTGGTACGATGAACTAATGAATGGAAAAAGATTCTTTGAGTGAAACAGATAAGGAAGCGAGAAGGGAGTCAAGGGTGAAAGAAATGATGGCCAGAGGGGAGGCTTACTGTCCATGTGAAATGATGGAATAAATTCAAGGTTGTCTCGAAATATGTGGCTCAAAGAAGAAAGAGTTATGTATGTGGATTCGAAACATACACCAAAGAAGAAAGAATTCTGAGTGTGTTTTACCAAAGACAGTACTGTTTGAAGGTGGTCTTTAATTAGGTCCATGACAATAATTTAGGAGGGTCTTTGAGGGTATAACTAGGCAATGTTCTGTGGCTTTGAACACACTACGCTGAGACTTCTTTAGGATAGGAGAGGTTTAGACCTCTGTGCCTTACATTATATGCTTTATTCTTGTTGTATGGCTTCATGCTATGCAACACTTTATTTTAAAAACTTCTACTGAACTTTCAGGCTGACACCTTTCTCTGTATTTTATGGATCTAAATGAAGCATGATATAGCATTTTTAGTGTAGTTTAATTGGGGAATTCAAAATCTTCATGCATCATAGAGTAGAGGATCAGACTTTTCAATCTTCTCATTCTGCTGTATTTCTTGTACTTTGTACCATCGCTACTGAGGTTCTCATGGTTACTTACTATTTAGAATTAATGTGTTCGCAGAATTAGAAGTTCTTTGATAATTTTGTATTGCTATGCACTGCTTCTGAGACTGATTTTTATTAAGTTGGCTTTGAATTTGTAATAAATCTATGTTTAACCTGACTTCTCAACTCAGTGCTTTACTGTGTAGCCAAATGGGTTGCACTGTATTTGTGAATCTAAATTAAAACCTAACTCCTTTTTTCCTCAAGCTCCCTAAAAAGGGAGGACAAAAAAGGCCCAAATACCACTGGAGCATTCTCAACCCAGGATAAATGCAAGCGGAGAGCAAATGCAGGTCATGTGGTAGGGGAAGGGTTAAGAGGATGTCAGGCGTCTGGCCTGGATGGAGCTTTCAGTGCTCCCCCAAAGGGAAATAATTTGCCATGAGAGCCTGGATGTGATCCGACCCAGAAGTCCAAGGTTTTTGCACCTGGTAAAAAAGGGCTCACAATGTTCCCATACCCAGTAATTCTGTGTGTGGAAAAATAGGGCCACTTGAAATTAGGTGAGATACTATTCCCCCAAACCCAGGAATACTGTTTCGCCTGACTCATAATCAGCCCCTGTTCAAATCTAGGAACAAAATTTCATTAGATATAGTAGAAATCAAAAACTACATTAAAACGCAAGTGAAGAAGATAACGAAACCATATTTACGTGGAGTCAAAAGCAGACAAAATTCAGTCTCTTTCAGAGGGGTCTCTGATTGCAGCGTGGCTGAAGACATTATTGGCTTAGAGCTATGTGAATTCTTGAAAGAGCTTCCATTTAACTCTATAATAATTGCATTGATTAAAAAATATAGATAAAGAAAATCAAATTAGGACGATAAAAAGCTGTCATTCTACGTTTAGACAACTTAAGTACATTGCTGAACATCAAGTGAAAGGTAAGATTCAGCAGTAAACTGTGAGACTAAAACTCTATATTTGGAGGAGGAAAATTGCAACTCTATCATCGAGATAGAAATGATTGCTTTCTGAAGTCATTTAAATTGCTCCAGCAAAATAAGTATTGGCAAAACCAATAGGTATGATTTTTATGTTTAGTGAAAGCGCATTGGGCATTTTGCATATGTGCTTGAGTGAGTTGGTGAATGCAAGAACTAATAAAAGGGTGGGCGAATGCATAGATATTAGTGTGTGCATGGCTGAATGAATGGGTGAATGAATGGTTGATTCAATGAGTGCATGGATGCATAAATGGATACACGTTTTGGTGCACTATTAACTAATTCTTGCAATCATCAATTTGTAAAACCACAGTCTCACCAAACAATAAAGAACAATTTTCAGATATAGCAAATCCAGGCATGGTGGTTTAAGTGTTCCTAATGCTTGAAGATATTGGAATAATGGCAGAAGGAGACTGTGGGGCCTTCAGCTGGATCCTAAACAGTAGGCGGTTAGTAGACATCTTCAATGGTGGAAACTGTTGTCTACATATTTCACATTTACACATTGCTTCCTGACTGCTTGTGTCAAGCTACCAGAGTGTTAATCACAAGTTAATTCAGTTGCATTTGTGCCTCACACCGACAAGGATTGTGGTTGTTACCTGAGTGGGGCGTCCACCCACCTCAATAAATAACCACATTTCTTAACGCTGGTGCCAGCCTTTGTATGTGAGGACTCCCTGTGCTAACTCAATACTGATTCTAGAAAGTGCCATCCCTTGCCTAGGCAAGGCTACAAACTCTCTGGGGTGACAAAAGGCAGGGCAAGCCTGATGTCAGTTTACTATGAGTGTATGTGGGCAAAGCCCTTGGAAGTGTCAGTGAGCTTGGGTACAGCTCCTCCCCAGTCATCCTGTCAGAATGACCCACCTTGTCCACACCTAAGCCCCCTTTGTGTCACTTTCTGGAAGAAATACACCAACCCCAACAGCAAAGCCATTCACAGGCATGTGACACAGGACACTGGCAGAAAGGCACATTAGTTGGGACAAGAAAATGCTAACTTTCTAAAAGTTAAACATACAAGGGCAACCCAATATTCATCAACGACTAAACCAACTTTCTTTTAAGTTATTGTTAAATTATGTTCTAAGCCTAGTCCTTCTGTGAGAGACAGACTTTCTGTGTTATATATAAATACGATATTAAGACATACACCTTCGCTTTGAAATTTATTTTCTTGAAAAAGTGAGTATACAACTTTCAATTAAGTTTCAATGCCTTGCTTACACATGTCCTCCTTTTTAAATACAGTGCACCCTGCCCTATTAGCATTTAGGGCCTACCTAAAGGGTGACATGTACATATTAAAAAGAAAGCCTTAGGCCTGGCAGAATGTTTATTTTGCCATGTCGAAATGGCAATTTAAAACAGCACGACAAGCTGCAGTAGCAGCCCTGAGGCATGTTTTCAGTGCTACTTTAGTGGGTGGCACAATGAGTACTGCAGTCCAACTAGTAGCATTTCATTTACAGGCCCTGGATTTATGTAGTACCATTTACTAGGTACGTACAAGCACATTAAATGTGCTAATTAGATGTAGGCCCATTTTACCATGTTTGAAGGAGAGAGCACAAACAAGTTAGCGCTGGTTAGCAGTGGTAAAGTGCACAGATTCCTAAAGTTAAATTCAGCAAACAGGAAGGGCAGAGGCAAAAGGTTTTGCAGAATACCACTCCAAGAATGGCAGGTCTAACATCTTTGATATATTCTCACAAGTGCATGGGGTAGCAAGGAAAAAAGACTATAGAGAAACAACAGGATTACTGGCTGGTTATGATCGTTACACTAAGGGCCTCATTACGAGTTTAGGTGTTATTTAATGCACCTCATAAATAATGATACCATGGGGTATGTTATTTATCAGGTGTAATAAATAACACTTATTACAAGTTTGTGGGGAATAAAAAGCAGATTTTGGTGCTTAACGCACTGAAATTGGCTTGATACAGTAAATACTGTATGCTACTCCAGTTAAATATCGGCAGGTTTGACCTGCCAAAATTTAACAAAGGTTTAGTTGTTTAACATATCTTATAATTATCGGATGTGGTATATACCAACAAAGTCATAATTTCGACCCATGCATACACAGGGGTTTACGTATGGGTCGGAATTAACTGATCCACTCAGAATCAGGGCCTATGTCCTTGCTCCCACACCACAGTACTTATGACCCATTCACCCATTGCCTGACATTGAACAAGGTCTGATTCAAGGGATGAGGGCTTTGGCAATTGATCAGGAGGGGAAAGATCTGTCCCACACACACCCTTAAAGTCTAGAAAAGGAGTGGTGGAGGGAACAAAGAGACAATGGTTTTGATTGTGTAATTGAGTTTCCTGCCCTGCGTCTGACTAGAGCTCAAGAAGTTAGTACTACGATGAGATAGAGAAGATTCAGTAATAAAAATGACCAATAATTCGTAGATTGATATTATAATCTACATAAAACGTCACGGAATAGAGTATTTGTAGCTATAAGATGCAATGGCTGAAACTGGATCTTAATCCACTTGACAAGAGATGCTCGCGGGCTAAGGAATGTTTAATTTGCCTCAATCACTGGCACACAATTCTGATCCTTAAAAACTGAGAAGATATATTTTACTTTGAGGCTTGTAGGTTTCCTCCCTGCAGTCAGTGGTTAATTTATAAAATAATAAGCGCTGAGGCTCTCGTCAGGATGTGGCTTAATGCCAGAGCTGTCGACTTCGGAGCAGGGGCACTAGGTTTGAGTCTCGGCGTCGGCTTAACATCCTGTGATTCTGGGCAAATCACTTTATCTCCCTGTGTCTACTATAAATGAATGTGTCCTTAACTGGTGTTTATGAAAAGTGTTGGCGCTTGATGATTAAGTGCCGGTTCTGAGCACTGGAAACCACCGGCTCAAATTAAGCACTGCCTGCAGTCTGTTTTCGGGTCCTAGATGTTATAGAATTGCTGTTTGAAAATACATTTTTATTTTGCGTTTTGAATTTGCATTTGAGCAAAAGCCTCCACCATGTCCTGTCTGCTAGCATGTTTATATTTAAAGGTTTTCGGTTTGAAATAGGTGCTGATGAAATCTAAATGAAATATGTGAAGAAAGAACCGTCCTTTGTTTACTGTTGTCTTATTCATATCGGAAAATGCTTACTGTTATTACAGTAAGTACTTTAAAACTGATCCTTGAACTATGACTGTAAATATCTTTCTTGCTGGATAATCATTATTGATTTTGAGCCATTTCCTTCCAGTGACAAATTCGAACACTTGTCCCTGACCAAGTCCACAGAGGCATTCAATCAGTTTAAATTGCAGTATATTGAAATTATAAAGTGAGGACATGTTTCACCAGGTACACAAGTTTTTTTGAGTATATTTGATAAATTTAAATTGGATAGAAGTGTCAATTTAAATGGAGGTTTGTAACTCAATTCTAAAAAGTCGCCAGAGGTTTAATTGAGTACTCTTAGGGGCTTATTTACAAGGCCCTTGCGCCACTTTTGCGTCATTTTTAACATGGGAAAAGTGACGCAAAAGTGGCGCAAGGGACTTGTAAATCTGCCCCTTAGTTTGAGTTTGAAATCCTCAACAATCCAGAACCGACCAAATTGAGGGATATCAGCTAACACATCAGAAAAACCACAAGATGGCCGATAGAGTGAAGAGCGTGACAAAAATATTTACAAAGTCAACATAAATCGAAGAATGCACATGAAACAACAAAGGGCATTCAACGCAGGATTAAGATGAATAATAAAAAATTCTAGAGCATCAATACGGGTTACCCAGAGCTAAGTGAGGGAGATAACACGGCCAGGATTGCTGAATCAAGCCGATATTTTTCCCCAAACTCTGGTCAATAAAAGTTTTAGTCTCTGGGTCCTTTTCCACACAGTTTTCCACGATTCTGGTGAGTTTTCTTCTTCCTCTTACCACCTGTTCTCAGTCCAGGGTAAATGCAAGCGGGGAGCAAATGCAGGTCACAGGTGGGGGAAGGGTCCAAAGGGTGTTGGGAGTCTGCTCTGGATTGAGCATTCATTGCTCCCCCAAAGTGAGAGAATGGGTCATGGAAGCCTGGATGTGCCCAGACCTCGAAGTCCAATGTTTTTGCACCTGGTAGAATAGGGTCCATAGTGTTTCCGAACCCGGTGCAGAAACATTGGGCCCTTGAAATCGGGTAGGATAGTATTTAGCTCCACAGGTATACTGCTCCTCCTGACTCATAATCTGTCCCTGTTGATCTTCTAGGAACAAACTTTCATTAAATATAGTAGCAATCAAAACCTACATTAAAGTACAAGGCTGGGTGCTAACGCAATCATCTTTACTTGGAGTCAAAAGCAGAAAAAATGTAGGGGCATATTATCAAGAACGGCGTTAAAATTAACGCCGCCTTAGCGGCAGGAAACTGCCGCTAAAGCGGCGATAATGGGCTTGATAATATGCCCTTGAGAATTCCAATAGAAGCCCATGTTCTGGGGTAAACATGGGCTTCTATTGGAATTCTCAAGGGCATATTATCAAGCCCATTATCGCCGCTTTAGCTGTAGTTTCCTGCCGCTAAAGCGGCGATAATTTTAACGCCGTTCTTGATAATATGCCCCGTAGTCTCCTCCGAGCAGTCCCAGTGTGCAGTGCGGATCAATAATTGCACAAAAACAATTCTGTCTGTAACACAGGCACCCTTGCACCATGGCACAAGGGTGCCTGCGTTGATGCTAGGCAGCACACAGTACTCCAGCACAGGGAGAGAGCAGGAATCCATTATATCTTAGGAGATATGGCACATTACTGCCCTCTCTGTGTCACGCAGCACAGAAAGTTATCTTGCTGCGTGGTATGATTTTTTGATAAATATGGCCCTGAGTGCTGCCTAGTGCCAACACAGGCACCCTTGCGCCATGGTGCAAGGGTGCCTGCATTACAGGCAGGATTGTTTTTGTGCAGGAAGGGGCAACTTCTTGCACAAAAACAATGCTTAGAGGCATTTTCATCTTTCTATGTGTGCGGCTTAGTAAATCTCACTTAAGCCCTTGCATTTCCTTGCGCCGTCGCAAGGCCATGGCAAGGGCTTAGTTCATCTGGCCTTTTGTCTCTTACATCCCAAATACAGGTCCTCTTAAGGTGCTGCGCATGATACTTAAAAGAGTCCCATTCTATTTCCCACTGTAAATATGGACCTACTGATCACTTCATGCCACACTTTATTGTTGTCTATAAAACATAGATAGGCTAGAAGTGCTGTAAATTACACATGGCCACTTGGAATTTTACATATATTTTCTTATACACAGACAAACTATCAATACATCAGTTTGAGTACAGTACACCTGAAGCATACTGGATTCATTTCTGATATGCACCTACTGTCATTACTGCTTTTCTTTTTAACATAGTGCACTTTGCCTGCTGGAGTTTTTGAGTACATTCTTAAAATGCTAAATGTGAAAATATGAGTTCAAGAACGCCACATGCCGCTGGGTAAAAATGCGGAATTGGCAGAGGGAGTAACATATCACTTAATGCTATCTAGTAGCTAGGGTTTAGAGCGCAGCTGTAAAACCAATAGCGCAATCAGGGTTTTGTGTAGCACCTCATTTGAGAGCATGCATGAGTGGCTTGCTTCCATTGGCCCATGGCTGTCTGTACTAAAAGAGGCAACACCACCTGCCATTCTCAAAGCCAGGCACGCTATCAAAGCAACTGAGCCAAAGCTATAAGCTGGCTGGATGACTGAGCCAGTTGACATCTCGCTCCTGACAAGCGTGATGATATGAAGGTCATGAGCTCAAATCCTGCCAAGTTAGAGCTTCTTCTGAGAGTGGAAGATTAAGTACCAAAAAGTAGGTAATAGCAATATCTGATATTTAAAGTGTTAACAAAAGGCAAAAGTGACATACACAAAGTTATTATTGTCAAAGTTGCCTTAACCCCTTCGCTGCGCGCAAAATTTCGCCGTGGTGCGGGCGGGGCTAGGGGTGGGCGTGGCGCTGCGGTGCTCATGACGGCTCCCAGCCGTCATAAATCACGGTGGGCGTGTGCTCATGACGGCCGGGAGTCGTCCGAACTCCGCCCACTGATTAATTCTCTCGCACAGGCGGGGAATTAACACCGCGTGGGCGGAGCGGCAACGTTCTGACGGCTCCCGGCCGTCATGAGCACACGCCTACTGTGACTCATGACGGCCGGGAGCCGTCATGAGCACCGAAGGAGTTAAGTGCATATTCCAGACTCTTTTTAAAGGAGAATTAACTCAGGATTCTGTCAAAAGAATTGAACAGCAAAACTTCAAACAATATATTTGTCCGATGTGTTAATTGATTGTGAAAAGTATTCCTCTCCACCCATGAAAGGTGACATCCACTCTTGGACAATCAACACATGCATTTTCTGTGCCGCAAATGTGGCATCAAATGAGTTACTGAAATACTGCTTTGAAATGCAAGCACCCATCCACCCAAATATCCAGTACACCCAGGGGCATATTTACCCGAATAGTGGCGCAGTGCAGCATGTCAAGTTACCATGCTGTGCTGCCCTGCGTCACAGGGAAAGGGCAGGAATGCATCGTATTTATCCAATGTGATGCATTTCTGTCCTTTCCTCATGGATTGGAGTTGTTTTGACAGTGTATGGCCAACACAGTTACCCTTGCACCATGGTGCAAGGGTGTCTGCATTACAGGCAGGATTGTTTTTGTACAGGAAGGTTACCTTCCTGCACAAAAGCAATCCATAGAGGTGTTTTCCTCTTTCTATGTGTGCTGCAGAAAGAGAAAAAATGAGGAAAAATAAACATATTTCTCCTCGTTACGCCTCACCTGGGGAGTCGTAAGATTTTGACACATTCCTCGGTTTACAAGTGCTGGTAAATCTGGGAATGCATCAAAAACCATGGGTGTTGCGTGGGAACACCCGCCGCAACACTCATGGAACCCCTCCCCTACGCACAGTAAGCAACGCAGTGATTTGTGCTGCATTGCATTAATCCATATCTGTGATGCCATTCACAGCCATACAAAGTGGCATTGCTTGTCTTCA
This sequence comes from Calotriton arnoldi, assembly GCA_963921515.1. NCBI lineage: Eukaryota > Metazoa > Chordata > Amphibia > Caudata > Salamandridae > Calotriton > Calotriton arnoldi. The sequence goes on from CAWUFW010011988.1 coordinate 248,659, forward strand.
TAAATATGGCTTGGGGCTTTGCATCATACATGTACCACATTGCGTGGTGCACATATAATGCAAGCCCTTCGTAAATATGCCCCCAAGACTTCTCAGATACTGAGCAACAAAGAGGGAAGCAATCACTGATACTGCCAGTTATAATGTTCTGTAAGCAACCAGGCAAACATTTCATAGAAGGTTCTTCCAGCCAACGTGGTACACACATTTTAACTATAAAGTGCAATACACACATTAAAGTTTTGGTTAGAGTCCAAGAGAAATATAAACGGGGAAACGGGTCATGAACAAAAAAAAGGGAAGAATTAAAAGTGTTTAATCGACTAATGCATAGCTGCCGTCTATCTTTTTTAGCTTGCTTTGATACTCCAAAAAAGGAGGGAAAATACACACAATCACACTGGCAATATTAACACAGGCAAACAAATGCAAAATATACAGCAGATTCTTCAGCATAAAACAACACACAGTGTACAGCAGAGCAAAATAAACAGTAAAAAATCAAATAACCTATGAAGAGCACCTGAGAAAGCAAGACAGCACTCCCACCACTACGCCACACTCCAGGTACCAGTCTAAGATTTAATTTTATTTCTTTTTTTCTTTTTTTGGGGGAACCCCTGAAGTCCCCCTTTTTTTAATTAACTCTTAACTATCATTTATCACTACCCACCCATAAACCCTAAAATGACCACATATCTAATCTACTGGCGGATGCCAGTAGGCAGTTATAGGTAGGGCCTACTCACCAAAGGAAAAGCAATTATTGTGTTACTAATACCTTTGGCACCGTTTGGCAAGTCTTCACGAAACTTTCAAAACTAATTTGTCGCTCATTTCAGCTGCTGTTTGGAAGTTTCAGGGTGATTCGTCAAGCGTGGGCCGAGAAAAAGTGTGGGTCAGAAAACACGTTTTCCCCATGCAATTTCGTATAAGGATTTTAGAAACAACTACAGCCCAAACCCCAGGATGGAATTGCACCAAATTTGGCAGAAAGCTAGCTCTTGGTCCAGAAAGAGCCCTTTTTGTAATTTGGTGTAAATCCATTCAGTAGTTTTGGAGTTATTAAAGAAAAACTATATATATATATTCACTGAAAAAACCACAGGTTTCAGGGACGTTATAGTTAGTTGGACATTTCACTCGTACAAAACCAGAGAAATTCGGCCGTTATAGATAGTTAAGCTAACTATAACTCGCGCCCCGGCAATGCACTGCTGATGACGTCACATATTACATCATTCATGACATGGTCAGTGACATCACTGATGACATCACTGATGACATCTCAAATGACTTCACTGATGATATCACTGATGACATCATACAGTGACTGTGTGTTTCTGTAAAGTTTAAATATGTTTTATATATATATATATATATGGCAAGGTGTATTGAGGAATGAGTGGGTGTATGACTGTCTGAATGGATGATTTAATAGGTGTGTGACTGACTGTATAAGTGAGTGATTAAACGTGTCTTACTGAATGCATGGGTTAGTTACTAAACTGTGTGAATGTCTGTATCAGTCTGTTAGTTGGTGTGTAAGTGGCTGCATGGGTTGGTGAGTAGCTACATGAGTGTCTATATGGGTTATTGATTGGTTGTCTGAGTATCTGTATGGGTGCCTGAGTGTCTGTGTGGGTGGGTGGGGGGTGGGTGACTCTGTGCATAGATGTGTGAGTAGGCGATTCACTGGGTGTATGGGTTCAAGAGTGCATCTATGAAGGGCTGTATGGGTGGGGGAGTGTGTGTATGGGTGTGTTGGTGAGTGAATGGATGTCTCAGTGGTACATGTGTGACTAACTACATATGTGAAAGGCAGTATATGTGAGTGTTGGACTATATAAATGACTATATGTGAGAGTGAGTGATTGTGAGAGTGCCTGTATGGATGAGTGTGTGCTTGTATCAGTGATTGTATAATAGAGTAAGTATGTGTTACTATCTGTATGAATAAGTGAGGTGGTGTGTGTATAACTGTATAGGTGAGTAAATGGGAGTGTGATTGATTCTTTGCATGACTGACTATGTGTGTGAGTATGATAGTGCTGTATTGACAAGTGACTGCATGTATGAGTGACTATGGGTGAATGAGTGGATGTGTGTGTAGACCTAGAAATCAGTGAGTGAGTATGTAGTAACTGGTATTGGTGTGTCTATGGTTTTGAAAATGGTAGTCTGTATTTTAGAGTGGAGGTATCAAAGGTTATATTAGGGTATGAGGAGGTGCATCAGATTATCACATGGATGATGTCATCAGTGATGTCATCAGTGATGTCATTTGAGATGTCATCAGTGATGTCACTGACCATGTCATGAATGATGTAATATGTGACGTCATCAGCAGTGCATTGCGGGGCACGAGTTATAGTTAGCTTAACTAACTATAACGGCCGAATTTCTCTGGTTTTGTACGAGTGAAATGTCCAACTAACTATAACGTCCCTGAAACCTGTGGTTTTTCCAGTGAATTTCTAAGGTTTTTTAAATGCTAATTTCTAACTATAACGTCCCTGAAACCTGTGGTTTTTTTCAGTGAATTTCAAAGGTTTTTTAAATGCTAATTTCTAACTATAACGTACCTGAAACCTGTGTTTTTTTTCAGTGAATTTCAAAGGTTTTTTAAATGCCAATTTCTAACTATAACAACCCTGAAACCTGTGGTTTTTTCAGTGAATTTCAAAGGTTTTTTACATTTTAATTTCTAACTATGTCTACAGAGGTAGGACATGTGCAGAAAGAGAAAGAAAGGCGCAGAAACAAGCAAGAGAAATGCAAAAAGAGGCAACAGAAGTCCAGAAAGACGAAGAAAGGCGCAGAAAGAAGCAAGAGAAATGCAGAAAGAGGCAACAGAAGTCCAGAAAGACGAAGAAAGGTGCAGAGAGAACCAACAGAGGTGCAGAAATAGGCCTTGTTGCAAAGTCATCCTGTGCCCCCAACTTTTTGCTGACGGGTACTGGTGGTAACTGACTCTGACTAACCAGGCCTAGAGCCAGTGCAATGCTAAAAGACACTTAGAATACAGTGAAAACACTTACATACACTAGGGAACACTATGCGTTGGGGTACCCCTATGATTGGCATGACATCCTCTGTAAGGCCCTAGTACATAATAGGGCAGGGGGATTAAAACTACCTGTAAGTCAGAGGTGCAGAAAGATGCTTCTTTAAGTAGTAGTCACGTTTGCAGAATGGTGGAGAAAGGGTGCTGGGCCTCCAACCAGCGCTCAGGAATTCCACTGCATAGGACTTAGAGGAGGTACTAGGAGGGCTTATTGGCACCCAAAGTCCCTCAGGAGTAAATTGGATTTCATCGCCCATCGAGTAGTCTGCCAGGAGGCGCGTTTGCAGAGTGGAGGAGAAAGGGGGGCATGTCCTCTGAAGACGTCTTAGCAATCCCACTGTGTGGGACTTACTGGATGTAACAAGAGGGGTAGTTGGCCCCCAAGGACAACCTTGAGGGCCAACTACCCCTCCTATTACCTCCAGTAAGTCCCACACAGCAGGATTGCTAAGTTCTCATAGCAGGCCACGCCCCCTTTGCCCACCACTCTGCAAACGCACTCCCTGGCGCGCTCTTGGATGGGGATTGAAGTCCCCTTCGCTGCTGGGGGTCCTTTAGGGGCCAACTAGCCTACCTCTTACCTCCAGTAAGCCCCACACAGTGGGATTGCTGACAGCTGGACAAAGGCCACGCCCCCTTTCCCCACCACTCTGCAAACGTGCCCCCTGGCGCGTTGTAAGTTGGGGAATTAAGTCCCCATGAATACTGAAGGTCCCTGGGGGCCAACTAGCCCACCAGGTACCTCCAGTAAGCACCACATAGCTGGTTTGCAGAGAGGTGGACCGAGACCACACACCCTTTTTACACCACTCTGCAAACGCAGCTCCTGGCGCACTGCTGCTCTGGGGATGAAGTCCACTTGTGTCCTCAGGTCCTCAGGATACAAGAGGACCTCATCGCCCCACCAGCAGTACGCCAAGAGGCGCGTTTGCAGAGTGGTGTAAAAAGGGGCATGGCCTCTGACCACCTCTCTGCAAACCAGCTATGTGGCGCTTACTGGAGGTACCTGGTGGGCTAGTTGCCCCCCAGGGACCCTCAGTATTCATGGGGACTTAATTTCCCAACTTACAACGCGCCAGGGGGCGCGTTTGCAGAGTGGTGCAGGGAGGGGGCGGGGCCTCCGGCGTGATGCCAGCTTTTTTTATTTATTTATTTTGTAGAAGGGGGCTGTGTGGCCCCCCCTTCTTTTACTATTTTTGGGGTCCTGGGGACCCCATCCCCCAGGGCCTGACCCCTTTTTTTTTTTAAATAAAAAAAAACGGGAAGGGGGCCGCACGGCCCCCCTCCCGAGGCCAATTTCGGCCCCGGGGACCCCAACCCCCGGGGCATGGCCTTCTTTTTAAAATGTATTAATTGGGAAGGGGGGCCGCATGGCCCCCCTTCCCTAGGCCACTATTGGCCCCGGGGACCCCATCCCCTGGGTCCAGCCTGTGTTTTTTAAATTATTTTTTTTTTATTCGCGGGAGGGGTGCAGCGTGGCCCCCCTCCCGGGCCACTTTTGGCCCCGGTGACCCCATCCCCGGGGCCTGGCCTCACCGTTGGGGACTGTGGGGGGAGCCCCAATGCCCCCACGGTCCCATCGACTCCCCGCCTCCTGCGGGAGCCGGCATTGCTTTTGAGCAAGGGGAGCTGCTAACATGCAGCTCCCCTTGCTCAAAAGCAATCCTGCTTTGCTTAATTGAAGCGAGAGCAGGTTTTCCTGCTCTCGCTTCAATGAAGAAAAGCAGAGTTTGCTATGGCAGGGCGGGAGCTGTGCTCCCGCCCTGCCCAGCAAACAGCAATGTCCCGGGGGTGGGCACCCCGGGACATTGCAGGAGCCGGCCCTGGGGGGTGGCGGTCCCCAGGTCCATCAAGGGCTCCAGGAGGGGGGCCGCGCGGCACCCCTCCCAATGTTTCTAAAGCCCCGGGGTGGTGGTGGTCCCCGGGGCTACCCACAAATAATTGTAGAAAGTCCCGGGGAGGTGGCGGTCCCTGGGGCTTGGGGGGGTCCGTGAGGCCCCCCACACACATTTTTTATCCAAATTTTAGCCCCGGAAGGTGGTGGTCCCCGGGGCAGCGGGGGGCACGTGCCCCCGCGCCTATTTAAATAAAGCCCCGGGGAGGTGGCGGTCCCCGGGGCTTGGGGGGGCCTGAGAGGCCCCCCATCTTTTTAAAACAAGCCCCGGGGAGGTGGCGGTCCCTGGGGCTGTGGGGGGGCCATGTGCCCCCTGCATATAATTAGTATAGCCCCGGGGAGGTGGTGGTCCCTGGGGCCCCCGCTATATAATTTGGACCTGGCCCACCCGGGGGCTTACAGATAACGAAGCGCGGGAGGCCTGAATTCTGCTGATTGTTTTTTTAATGTTTTTTTTGGGCCTGGGTGTCCCTGTGGGACCCCCTGAGCAGGTCTAGGGGGTCAGGGTGTTTCTACCCTGCCCCCTTTTCTTGTTTTTTAACCTTTTTTTCACTGATTTCTTGTGACTCGGTTACCGAGTCACAAGATGGCTGCCTACACTTCCTGGTTTGGAGTGTTGGCAGAGTGAAGCTCATGCCCGGGAGGGTTCGTGACTCCTCCTCGGTGCTCAGATATGGATATTTTTCTTTTTTTAATTTCTCAGGAACTACTGAACGGATTTACACCATTTAAAAAAAGGTCACTTTCTGAATCAAGAGCTACCTTTTTGCCAAATTTGATGTAATTCCGTTCAGCAATTCGGGCAGTAGCCTGTTCCAATTTATCCTATGGAAATTAACATGGGGAAAACGCGTTTTGGGACCCCCTCTTTTCTCAGCCCCCGCTTGACGAATCACCCCGAAACTTTCAAGACAGGAGCTGACCGGAACTCTCCATTAGTTTTAAAAATTTCGCGAAGATTCGTCAAACTGCGCCAAAGATATTGGCAAAAGAAAAAACGCTTTTTGAATAGAAACGAGGTCCTAACTATAACTACCTACTGGTGACCGCCAGTAGGTAATATATATATATATTTAATTAATCACCAAAGAATACATCACACTCCTCAAGTCTTCTTTAGATTTTATTGAGCATAAGTATCACCATAGCCCACCACCAACGTTTCGACCAAGAAATGGTCTTGTTCATATATATCTGCACTCGTCGCTCCTTCCAGACCATGGGACCCATGGAGAGTGGCGCGCACGCCGGCAGAGCATACCGGCAAATTAATATTTTGAATAAACCACCATCAGCGCGCTCTCAGAGTGAAAACAATCCAGTCCGAAGTAGATGTGCCAGAAGTTGTTTAATGCACAACGCGTTTCAGCTGCCCCGCAGCCTTGAACACATGCAATGTACAAACCAATAGGTTTCTCTTAAGTAAAAAAATATAGAAACAGAAAACAGTTTCCAACCCGAAGTTACAAGGCTGTAAAATACAGGTACTGTGGCTGCCATCTTTGAATGTATATACACCCAATCTAGTATGGTATTACATAGGTAATTAAATCCATAAGACATGCATGGTAAACATGAAAGATCATCAACACAATTGCATCATTGTAGTGATACGACAAAAACCAAACATGAAAGGTAATCAACACCATTGCATCATTATAGTGATACAAAAAGACAGTATATGTAATGCAATGAGGGTTATTAATATAACCGTGGGAGGGGAAGACGCACATTGTGAGGCACCCCAGTAGGCGTGACTTTTAGAACCTGGGCGAGAGTATACGCAAGTGCGCTAAGGCCTGTCCAGAACTGTGACTAAAGTGTACACAATATATAGAACATAATCAAGACAGTACGGAGGCAAAGCTGACATATTTGCAAAGTGCGAGCACGCCGCAGGTTTAAAATAGTACATCACAAAGGGATAAGCGCCTGCCTGAAATAGCCCATGCATGTGGGTCTGCTGTTGAAGGGCCCTGAACTCGTGGTAGATCGAGAATCTATAAAGAACTATACTTGGCATAGTGCCTGAGCCCTCGTGAGGCGGACAGATGGACCATATACAAAATGGAAAGAGTCACCAGTTCCCCTTAAAGTGCAGGAAAATCATGTTGGTTATACAGGGTTACTAATATTTGTCAAGGACAAATGTCCTTGAGGATCCCATAGCATGTCAAAATGATACTCAGAGAAAACTCAAAAGTTCTTAGCTTGTAGTCGTGCTCGCAGTGCCGATGAAGAAAAGGGTAGGTGGCCTGTGAGTGTGCACCTTGTGGATGGGCCCCTTCCTTTCCTCCTGCAAAAGACAACAGAAAAAACCAATGTCAGAACACAAAAATACATAAAGTGCCAATAAAATACCAATAAATGTGACAGACATATCAACATATACTGTACATGAGATACTAATGCAGTGGAGAAAGACTTCACATGGTAGGCTGAAAAGAGAGCACTATTGCTTAGGATTCTTTAAGATGGATTGCTAACTCTTCATCCTGATTTAATCCCCGGGAATCTTGGTTTGAAAGTCTATAATGTATTTGGACTCCCGCTGTCTCAATTTCAGAACTCTGTCACCTCCTCTCAGGTCATAAGTGATCTGTTCTAAGGCAAAATAGCTAAGTTGTGTAGAGTCTGAAAAATGCCTTTCTTGGTAGTGACGAGCCACAGGGTCCCGGGGTTATAAGTTGGTGATGGCTCGCATATGCTCAAGTATCCTCTTCTTGGCCATGAGCGTGGTACTGCCTATGTACCACAGTTTGCAAGGACATTCGATAATGTAAATAACAAACGTGGTACTGCAAGTGAGGAACTGAGTAATCTTTTTGGTGTGTCTACCATGGGTGATTTCTTTGCGAAGGCAACTATTTTTACAGGCCTTACAGTGACCACAGGGAAATAATCCCTGTAGTCCAAAATCCTTTCTGGTGGGCTGTTCAGTGATGTCACTGTGGACAAGCATGTCCCTGATGTTCCTGCTGCGTCTGTAAGTGATATTGGGTCTATCTAGGAGGCTGGGACCTACGGTGGTATCACTTTTGAGACTATCCCAGTTTTTGACTATGATCCTCTTGATATCAACAGCATCACTATTGTATGTTAGAATCATTCTCGTGGGTTCAGTGTCCATGTCTTTGTCTACTGCAGCTTTGTCTGAGAGAGTATCCTGTCTGCCAATACCATCAGCTCTGTCACTGGCTTTCTTAAGTACCCATGAAGGATAACCTCTCTCCTTGAACCTTTCAATCATATTCTTGCATTCAGTTTGATAAGCAGTTTCACTGTTACAGTTTCTTCTTGCCCTCAGCAGCTCTCCATAAGGGATGCTCCATTTAAGGACTTCTGGATGACTGCTGAGGGCATGAAGAACACTGTTTCCTGCTGTGGTTTTAAGGAATAGTTCAGTGCAGATCCTGTTGTGTTCAATGGTGAGCCTCACGTCTAGATACTCAGCCATGGTGCTACTGATGTTACCTGTGAGCAATATGTTGCGATCGTTTACATTGAGTTTGTTGATGAACTCCTTGGCTGAATTCTCTGAGCCCCTCCAGACGATGAACAGGTCGTCAATGTACCTGAGTCATATCTTGACCTGCTCAAGATCTGGAGTAAGATTGGCATCAGAGAATACCTCCTCCTCCCAGAGACCCATGAACAGGTTCGCAAAACTGGGAGCGAAGCATGAACCCATCGCTGGCCCAGTGATCTGCTTGTAAAGGGCACCATCAAATAAAAAAATATTGTTGTTGAGACAGTACTCTATCATCTCTAAAATCATCCCTGTGTGGTCTCTGAACCTGCTGGGCCTTTTGTGAAGAAAGTGTCTGCACGCCTCTATCCCTGTTTGTGGTCTATGATAGTGTATAGGGAGTGTACATCCAAAGTGATCAATAGATAGTCCTCCCCCCATACAACTTCTGGCACATCTACTTCGGACTGGATTGTTTTCACTCTGAGAGCGCGCTGATGGTGGTTTATTCACTATATATATATATATATATATATATATATATATATATATATATATATATATATATATATATATTTATATATATATAAATATATATATATACGTGGACCTTCTGTGGTGAGATCTGATTGGCATCCACCACTTCAACCAGGAAATGGTGGCAGCCATCTTGGGACTCGGGCTCAGCCAAGCCCAAAGAAAACATGTAAAAAAATTAAATTAAGTAAGGGGGCATGGTAGGAAATCCCTGACCCCTAGGACTGGTGGTGGGGCCATTCAGGTACTCTGCCTGGGGCCAGAAACTTAAAAAAAAAAATTGCTGCTAATTCATCAAGGATCCATGAATAAGCAGCAAAATAAAAAATAAAAACCATTACAGACTTCCACACTTGATTTTTTAAAGTTCCTGTTTTTTTTTTTTTAAATGAAATATGGGGGAAGGGAAAATGCATGTCCCCCCTCCTCATGCTGATTTTGGTCCTGAGGACCCCGGGCCCCGCCTTCAAAGTAAATTGTGAGGTGGCATGGAGCACCCATCCCGGAACGATCTTGGCCCTGTGGACACCATCCCCCGGGGCCTGTCCGTTGTGTCAAATGGGGGAGGGGTTATGCAACCCCCCGCCCCACACCAATTTTGGCCCCAGAGACTCCATCCTTAGGGCCTGGCTATAATGGTAGTAGGGTGGGGTAACGTGAGGCCTCCATGCTCTGGCCGATTTCGGCACTGGGGCACAGCCATAAATTCAAAAGTGAGAGAGGCCACACAGCCCACTTCCTGCAGTCATTACTGGCCCTGAGGACTCCAGCGCTGGCTGCAGATATGTCCCTGGGTGCCCTAATCTGGGGTATAGGAGTTTCCCTGCTTGCACTGCAGTGGGCAGGGAAACTTGTGTTGCTCTTGCTTGGTGGGAACAATTTCAAAGCTCCCGCAAGCTAGAGGAAATGCGAAGTTCGCTCCCAGCTGGCGGGAGCTTTAAATGATCCCACCCGCGGGTAGCAGACTTCAGATCTGTTTCCCTGCCACAATAATTCAGGCAGGGAAACAGATCTGAATATTGCTCCCTCTTGCACTTTCAAGAAAAAAATATGGATGCAGAAAATGTGTAAGTCAGCGGGTGGGAATATGGATAAACAAGCATAAGCGCTTAAGGCTCTGTGAAATCAATAAGGCAGGAAAGATGCTCTCAGCGTACCTTAAATACAAGCAGCAAAAAACTCAATATTATAGCCATTAAAGTCAAATCTAGCAAGACTCTAATAATTCCAGTACAAATCTCAAACACCTTCTTGGAACATTATGAAGCCTTATACTCCGCCAACATGGAAATCTCTGATCATGAACGTGACCAATACCTAAAAACCCCGACTCTCCCTTCACTTAATGAGGAAGAGATAAAATAACTGAACTCCCACATCTCTGGTCAAGAAATTTAAAAAAGTAATTAACAACCTGAAAACAGGTAAAGCTCCTGTGCCGGATGGCTTCTCGACATTGTTTTGCAAAATATTTGGGGACCAGCTTAACGATCCCCTGCTCAAGATATTCACACAATTTGCTGAAACAGGTCCAGTATCGGGCACACCTTCTGAGGCCACAATAACGGTCCTACCAAAGATGGGAAAGATCCACTGCTGACCAAGAACTATAGACCAATATCATTGATCAATATCAACTGCAAAATCTATGCCAAGTTACTTGCGAGCAGAATCCACCACCACGTGCCGAAATGTATACACTCCTCTAAAGTGAGATTTCTAAAAAATGGTCTATCTAGCGAGTGCTTTGCCATGTGAAAGGCATTCTATAAAGTAAACTGGAAGTACCCGGCTGCAGTACTACGGAAATATAACCTTGGCTCCACCTATATTCAAGTGGTCATAACACTATATTCCAACCCCACAGCGAGAAGCTGGGCCAGTGGATTCCTTTCAAAAACCTTTCTTTTGAGCCAGGTTACATGACAAGAAAGCCCACTATCCCCCTCTCTATTCCTCCTGGAGCTGAAACCCCATAAATTCAAATGTGAGAGAGGCCACACAGCCCACCTCCTGGAGTCATTACTGGCCCTGGGGACCCCAGGGCAGGCTGCAGATATGTTCCTGTGTGCCCTAATCTGGGGCATATGAATTTCCATGGTCGCACTGCAGTAGGCAGGGAAACTTGTGTTTGCTCTTGCTTGGTGGGACCAATTTCAAAGCTCCCGCAAGCTAGAGCAAACGCGAAGTTCGCTCCCAGCTGGCGGAAGCTTTAAATGATCCCACCCGCTGGGAGCAGACTTCAGATCTGTTTCCCTGCCACAATAATTCAGGCAGGGAAACAGATCTGAATATTGCTCCCTCTTGCACTTTCAAGAAAAAAATATGGATGCAAAAAATGTGTAAGTCAGCGGGTGGGAATATGGATAAACAAGCATAAGAGCTTAAAGCTCTGTGAAACCAATAAGGCAGGAAAGATGCTCTCAGCGTACCTTAAATACAAGCAGCAAAAAACTCAGGGGCATATTAACAAGGGGGCGATATGAAATTATCGCCGCTTTTGCGTCCATTTTCGGGCGAAAAGCAGCGATAATTTCATCGCCTTATCAGCAAAGACACGCTATCGCGTGTTTTGCTGACTTAGCGCCCGTTCCCAGCACGCCTAACTTTGCATCGCTAATGAGATGCAAAGTAGGCGTGGCTGTGAAACCAAACAGGGATAATATCGCGAAGGCAGCGTCGCGATATTATCAAGAAGGGTTAGCGATCTTTTAAATCGCGTTAAGTATGCCTTAACGCAGGAATTTAACGTCTGTTAAATTCCTGACTAAGGCATACTTAACATGGGGGGTGGATTCTGTGACTAAGACCACAGGCCCTATCATCTAGGATATCGCCGTTTTCCACCATGGAAAACGGCGATATCCACGCTATCTCTGGAATTTTATTGCCTCGGCGATGCGCGTTGTTGATAGCGCGCTAACCGGGTGATAAATTAAAGTGATAGCCGGCGATAAATATGCAAGCGCTAAACGCGCTTTGCGATATTTATCGCCGGGCCTTGTTAATATGCCCCTTAATATTATAGCCATTAAAGACAAATCTAGCAAGTCTCTAATAAACCCAGTACAAATCTCAAACACCTTCTTGGAACATTATGAAGCCTTATACTCCGCCAACACGGAAATCTCTGATCATGAATGTGACCAATACCTAAAAACCCAGACTCTCCCTTCACTTAATGAGGAAGAGATAAAATAACTAAACTCCCCCATCTCTGGTCAAGAAATTAAAAAAAGTAATTAACAGCCTGAAAACAGGTAAAGCTCCTGTGCCGGACGGCTTCTCGACATTGTTTTACAAAATATTTGGGGACCAGCTTAACGATCCCCTGCTCAAGATATTCACACAATTTGCTGAAACAGGTCCAGTATCGGGCACACCTGCTGAGGCCATAATAACGGTCCTACCAAAGATGGGAAAGATCCACTGCTGACCAAGAACTATAGACCAATATCATTGATCAATATCAACTGCAAAATCTATGCCAAGTTACTTGCGAGCAGAATCCAGCACCACTTGCCGAAATTTATACACTCCTCTAAAGTGAGCTTTCTAAAAAATGGTCTGTCTAGCGAGTGCTTTGCCATGTGAAAGGAATTCTATAAAGTAAACTGGAAGTACCCGACTTCAGTACTACGGAAATATAACCTTGGCTCCACTTATATTCAAGTGGTCATAACAGTATCTTCTAACCCCACAGCGAGAACCTGGGCCTGGGTTCAAAAACCGTTCGTTTGAGCCAGGTTACATGACAAGAAAGCCCACTATCCCCCTCTCTATTCCTCCTGGAGCTGAAACCTCTCCTCTCAAATATCAGGCACAATAAGGCTATTACCGGAATTAGATTCGGAAAAACTGCAGTAAAAAAAGCCACTTATGAAGACAATATTTTGATAGTATTGAAAGGAGTGTACTATCCCCCAAATAATGAAAACCATAGCTGAGTTCACCAAAGCTTCAGGTGATACCCTAAGCAAAGATAAATTGGTGACGATACTGATAAATAGTATAGGCTCCAGGGATCTTTTAGGAAACTCAGGTCTGGAGTAGCAATCAAACCATATCAAATATCTTGGCCTGGAATTCTCAAACTACATTCTCAACTCGCTTAAACACAATGAATCCCGGACCATCAAAAAAGTAAGTGATCTATTAAAGAGCTGGTCCTCAAAATTTTTAACATGGTGGGAAAGGATAGAAACAGTGAAAAGGATGATCACCCAAATCATAAATTATCTAATTAGTATGTTCCCACTGTCCCTATCGGAAAACTCTTGAATTCTTGAAAACAATTGGCAACTTTATTAACAAATTCCTATGGCAGGGAAAGAGGCCTAGAATATTACTGAAAAAACTCAGGCTTCTCAAAGATATGGGGAGAGTCAATCTACCCAATTACAGAACCTATCATACTGCTTATCTTTTCAAACAAGGTACATACTGGATAACAAAGAGGACGAGCTACACACCAGTATGGCTAGATCTTGAAACATCTATAATATCTAGCGGGAACCTAACTTCATTCATCTCGATGGGGAAAATAACTCTTCCGTACTCTAAGTATATCCTAAACAATACAAAAGAAGCGATCCTAAAAATAGACTCTAGGCTAGAAAACAGGTTGCGTGCTTCCAACCTATCATCCCTATGGAACAACCTTAGGATCAAAATAGAAGGCTCCCCGACCAATCAGGAGGAGTGGGCATCCTGATGCATCTTCACCATCAATCAACTAGGTTCAAATAATCGACCTCTAACCTTTGAAAATCTTCAACACACATACTCACAATCTTGTTTGGATAAATTTCCGAAAACGTAAAGCCAGCATATGGAAATTATCATACACTGATATAGCACCTTCGCTTCCTGATTTTGTTAACAAAATATCCCAAACGGGGCACAAAGTCTCTAAGTATCTCTCCTCAACGACCCATAAGCCCTTGGTCACTATACAAGACAAATGAAGGAAGATGGAGTAACAGCCAACAATAATAGACAGTGGGCCAAAATATTAAGGTCTCCCTTTGTGCATTATTTTACCCCAGTTCTGGCGCAAACTAAATTTATGTAGATACATAGAAACCTACTAGATCCCGGCTTGCCTATATAAACAGAAACTCAGGGATACACCCACATGCTAGAATTGCAATTGAGGGACAGGCAGCCTTGCACACATGTTCTTCTACTGCTCATCCCTAAACAAATACTGGGACAATATATTTGACTCTATTACAGAGCTTTTCCGCTTCTAGCCTCACAGAGAATTCACCTTCCTACTCACAGGCCCACAAGACACATACCTAAACAAAGAGGAAGATAGCCACTTATTAAACCTCCTTCTTACACTAGCATACAAACCCATCCTTCACAACTGGAAAAACACAGCTGCAATTTCCTACAAAACCTGGGAGAACTGGATCTCATTCATTATAGGGGCAGACAGCATTTACCTTCAGACTACCCCCTTGAAAACGAGAACAAGAACAGTTTGGTTCATCTTATACAACTTTATGGTCAACACAAAACCCCCCTAGACAAGTCCCATCCTACACTGACATTGCTCAATAAATTTAATTTCCATGATCCTTCAAGATACACTTACCAAATGGTCTCTAAAAATCTGCAATCCAGAGGTCACTTTTATAGTACCAACTATTCTTTTAGTCACGTTTGTAACATTTTTCAAGTTGTATGTTGACGCATAATGATACTGATATTCTGCAGTAAACTGAAGTTAATTATCATATGGTATGTCCGCAAATGTACCATTACTGTTGTTTCTTAGAATTTAAATCACAATAGCAATTCTGTACTGGGCATTAGCCAAATTAGCGTGGATCGTCTCTAACCACATAATGAGTTCTAGGAATTAGTAAATGCCAAGAACCCTTATTAGATTAGAATGATGAACTCTGTTCAATGTTTGCTTGTAAAACTGTATCCATCTTTATGCCAAGTACAAAATGGAATGATGCTTTTTACCCCATTTTTGTATTCTCTCTCTTCCGTACTCTAAGTATATCCTAAACAATAGAAAAGAAGCGATCCTAAAAATTGACTCTAGGCTAGAAAACAGGTTGCGTGCTTCCAACCTATCATCCCTATGGAACAACCTTAGGATCAAAATAGAAAGCTCCCCGACCAATCAGGAGGAGTGGGCATCCTGATGCATCTTCACCATCAATCAACTAGGTTCAAATAATCGACCTCTAACATTTGAAAATCTTCAACACACATACTCACAATCTTGTTTGGATACATTTCCGAAAACGTAAAGCCAGCATATGGAAATTATCATACACTGATATAGCACCTTCGCTTCCTGATTTTGTTAACAAAATATCCCAAACGGGGCACAAAGTCTCAAAAATCTCTAAGTATCTCTCCTCAACGACCCATAAGCCCTTGGTCACTATACAAGACAAATGAAGGAAGATGGAGTAACAGCCGACAATAATAGACAGTGGGCCAAAATATTAAGGTCTCCCTTTGTGCATTATTTTACCCCAGTTCTGGCGCAAACTAAATTTATGTAGATACATAGAAACCTACTAGATCCCGGCTTGCCTATATAAACAGAAACTCAGGGATACACCCACATGCTAGAATTGCAATTGAGGGACAGGCAGCCTTGCACACATGTTCTTCTACTGCTCATCCCTAAACAAATACTGGGACAATATATTTGACTTTATTACAGAGCTTTTCCGCTTCTAGCCTCACAGAGAATTCACCTTCCTACTCACAGGCCCACAAGACACATACCTAAACAAAGAGGAAGATAGCCACTTATTAAACCTCCTTCTTACACTAGCATACAAACCCATCCTTCACAACTGGAAAAACACAGCTGCAATTTCCTACAAAACCTGGGAGAACTGGATCTCATTCATTATAGGGGCAGACAGCATTTACCTTCAGACTACCCCCTTGAAAACGAGAACAAGAACAGTTTGGTTCATCTGATACAACTTTATGGTCAACACAAAACCCCCTAGACAAGTCCCATCCTACACTGACATTGCTCAATAAATTTAATTTCCATGATCCTTCAAGATACACTTACCAAATGGTCTCTAAAAATCTGCAATCCAGAGGTCACTTTTATAGTACCAACTATTCTTTTAGTCACGTTTGTAACATTTTTCAAGTTGTATGTTGACGCATAATGATACTGATATTCTGCAGTAAACTGAAGTTAATTATCATATGGTATGTCCGCAAACGTACCATTACTGTAATTAATGTTGTTTCTTAGAATTTAAATCACAATAGCAATTCTGTACTGGGCATTAGCCAAATTAGCGTGGATCGTCTCTAACCACATAATGAGTTCTAGGAATTAGTAAATGCCAAGAACCCTTATTAGATTAGAATGATGAACTCTGTTCAATGTTTGCTTGTAAAACTGTATCCATCTTTATGCCAAGTACAAAATGGAATGATGTTTTTTACCCCATTTTTGTATTCATCTCGCTTTGTCCTTATTGCCTGTGTTATAAAATGTAATAAGGGTTTTGGAAATCAAAAAAAGATGTATCACCTTTCTTCTGCATCTCAAAGTCATCAATGGCTTATTGTTAATTTAATAGCTTGTTAAAGATGTATCACCTTTCTTCTGCATCTCAAAGTCATCAATGGCTTATTGTTAATTTAATAGCTTGTTGTTAAAGATTCATCACATTTCTTCTGCACTCCAAAGTAATTAATGGCTTATTGTTAAATATGCAAAATCTATTTTTCTGCATCTCAAAGCAAATAATGAGTTATTGTTAAACAGGCATCATCTTTCTTCTGCATGATGGAGAGGTTATATCAGTAGATTTTGGCAACAGTGATTCAATTTCATTTTTGTAAATACATGTATCATTGTGTACATTGACATAATATTAACATTGGCATGCAGTAGTTGGGATTACAGTTGGGTTGAAATATCATATTTGAGGAAATGAGGTCATTAGCTCTCTGCAGCCTGCTCAACTGTGTCTGGGCTTTAGAAGAATGTCTGAAATGAGTGCACAAGTTGCCACAGATGCACAATTATCACAGAGACCTTTGATTCCCTTTAAGGAAGCCCCACAAAATAAGATCTAGGAAATAGGCAAAAAAGGCTTGAGGTCTATTTCAATTTGAACTGAACCACAAGTGCCTTTCGATTTCTTATTTGAGCTACTTCTCTTCTGCTTTCCCTTTGCACAGAGTTCCATGAACCAACTTGTTCCTATTTTTTTATTATCTCCATGTCTAACTACTTTTTTACAGACTTATCTAGTCTCCTTCTCCAAACTTGTTCACTCATCAAATCACATTTGCAGTTCGATGTCTGCTATGGTTCTTCCTGTTACCCAGCCACCTTCACCGTCCTCCATTCAGCTTTGTGTCTGGTTTCCTCTTAGTTCATTGTTATAGTTAATTCTCCTAACTCAGTCTCCATTTCCCAGCCCTGTCACACTACCTCTGGTATACTCCTCGACTTACTTTTTTCTTCCCTTCTTCATCTGGCAATATAGTTAGACCCTGTTTGCCCATGCTCTGTCCCTCCCCCTAGAACTGCATGCGCCATGAAATATTAACCAAGTGTGCAAAAATATAACAAGGGCACTAGCAACAGCAAAACAAAGAACATGGAAAGATTTTCTATCTGCCATGGCACAGAAAGGCTTATTGTGGGACAGAATGAGAGGGACCCTCCACACCAAGGGGAGGGTATCACTTAACATTGGATTCACAAAATTCCACTTAGGGCCAAAACATAAATCACATACCACACTTTAAACTTTACCAAACATACACACTTCATTCGAAAGACATTTTTATACCTTCTACGAGTACCACCAAAATAGTGAAAATATATACAGTTTTCATTATTAAAAACAATGATTGTATAAAATTCTTCCACACTCTTATTTTATCTCCAAGGACATTCATTTCTATAAAAACCCATATACATCATGACAAATAATAATGGTCAACAATATAAGAACTAAAAATATATGACAACAAAACAATGGCAATGGCCTCTATATATTCTTCTAGTTGTTCACTTCCCACAAACTTGGTACAAGTGAAGTGCTCACGGTTACCAGGCTATGCACTTCCTAATAAGTGAAAATTGTCTCTTCAGGCCAGTTAAGTTCTACAGAGTCTGCTGGGAGCATTACTCTGTAGGAACAAGTGCCGTCACATGCCTAGATAGGTGTCATGCTTCATCATTGGGCTTTTGCTCCACGTCAGGCCTGCGCTGCAATGCCCGACGGGCACCCTCAATGGGGGCTCTTTACCGGAGATCTTTTTAAAGTGTGGGTAAAATTGTAGATTGCTATATTTTAGTGAATATGTGAGAGTGTGAGATACAAATATGGCAGGGGGTACTCTTCAGAATTATTTTAATGATTGAGTCCTACTGCCTATGTTGAAATATGTGGTGCTACCTACTAGAAATAATTATCTAGGATAGCTGTAGATCGACATGTTTCAAGCCTAATTCAGTCATGTGGCAGATCTAGTGGCTTTTCTTCAGGACCAATATAACCTAATCTACACAGTGATATTGTTTAGTAATGAGATGATTTTGGGAGTTTGATCTAAGGCTTACGCAGGGCTACTATTAACACCACTGGCATGTTAAGTCCAGCAGCTTGACTTTGAATATCTTCAGACCAGCCCTTTCGGACTTTACTGGTCATCTTTTTGTTTAGGTGGCCCATTGCAATACTGGTCTTTGAAATTGAGTACATAAAAGGAAACATTTGCTTTCATAAAACATAAGAGGTAATAAACACACAAAAGGGGTTGTGCTTCGACCATTAATGTGTTTTGGTAGCAGGAAATATGATTTTTTTGTTTTGATTTAAAGAACACTTTATATATGTTTAATGTGTATAATAGAACAACCAAGGAAACTCTGAACAAGCCTGTTACTAGTATGGCAATATATTCCCATTGCCTCTATTGGAACTATATACATTGGGAAGAGTAGGTGGATGTCTAGTATTATTGTTATAATCTGCAGGTAGATAGTTTATACTATCCAGAGAAATTACCAGCTGATTACCTTCTACTTTACAGCAGAACTGTGCTGTGATGATTGGCAATTTACTTCCAACTTGCCTACTCGCTTCTGCACTTTCACAAAAGCCTCAAGTGTGTCCCATGTTAACCAGCTCATGGCTAAAATGAATCATGACTTACATATGTAACATGCTGGTAGCATTACATATGTAAGTCATGCATCATTTTAGCCATGAGCTGGTTAACATGGGACGCACTTGAGGCATTAAACTAGAGGTGAACCCAGAAACCAATAGTATGGATCCATTTATGAATCTATATTGTCAAAGTAATCTACTAGAATGACAACCAAATTCTGTAGAATATAGCAGTTTAAGGACTGTGACATGTGGGTCACTAAGATGTTTATTTAGGATATCCTAAAAATAATTTCAGTCACTTGCATTTGTGCCTATGTACCCAGACCTACGTCTATCCTGAGTAAACACCAGAATATTGTAGAAAAGAAATATATTGGTGCTTGACTCAGGCAAATAAAAACGGCTACTAACCAATTATTCAACCAAAAAGGGTGACTGCCACCTTTGGTTTAATAGTAAATATAACATGTAAAAATTAAAATGGTCCCAAACCTTAAAACCTTTTTTCCTGCAGTACACAGGGAGTAAAAAGCAATTGTTAACAACGAAAAAAAATAATTTCTACACAGGAGTAGATCTTCATCACACTGTTAAGATGAGGATAAAATCTTCTATCTTTTAGATACATTTATCTCGCCAGACAGTAGGAGCCCACCTCCTAATCTAATAAAAAGCATCTGCCCCCGAGGTCGAAGAAAAATAAGAAGCATAATCAACGCCGTACCTAAAATAAAGGTCAATGAGTCATTAGAGAGTGAATTACTAAACAATCAATCGTCAAATCTCCTGAGCTCATCCTTCATCCCCCCTGCTCCTGCAAGGATCCCAGATACACAGAATCTAAACTCCAGTAACCTTCTACAAACCATTTACAAAGCTATACTGGATCTGAAGAATATTGCGCGACTCACAGAAAACGCACTCCCCAAATTCAAAAATATGCAAGAGGCAGTACTCTCACTACATAACAACATAAAAGCAACACCAATGTCTCTATCAAACAGACATCATCGGCCTCGCAAACTCCCTAGCTACCTATCGGACGAGGAAACGCAAGCACTACTACAATCCTACGAGCCGTCTCCGACCACAACTAACCCATGTAACAAGAACAAGGTAAATGTAATCAGCTCAGTCCCAATCAACTCCTTCAGAGAAGTGAGGCCTAGTGACAGAAAATTAAATACGAATAACCTGAAGCAAATAACGCTAACCACCTCGAATCAAGACCCCATCCGAGATTCTCAGAAACATATCACAGGGCTACTAATCAACTGCCGCTCAGCAGTGAAACACTCGTCAGACATCGCTGACCTTATCCTGAGTCAGGAGATCGACGTTGCGATCCTAACGGAAACATGGCTCACTGAATCTTCCTCGCCATGTTTGGATCTACTGGTGCCCCCTAACTATTTCATTGTGAGGCAAGACAGGCTAAAGAGAAAAGGAGGGGGTATTGCAGTTATTCATCGCTCGGAGCTCTTGGTTACTCCATTGCCGGCTGACCCTCTTAACTCATGTGAATACCTCGCACTCTCCATAGTTAATACCGAGAAACAGCTATGCAAGGTCCATGCATTCTATCACCCTCCAGGCAAGAATGAACCTTTTATCGACCACTTAATGGAGATCATCACAGCAAACGCCTCCCCACACTCCAATGACATATTCCTAGGCGACTTCAATTTACATTGGAACAATCCTAATGACAGCCAGGTCAACATCATCAAAGACTTCCTAGCAGATCAAAACCTAGTACAAGCCTGCACGCTTCCAACGCACGTGAAAAGCTCCACGCTAGACTGGATCATATCCAAAGATAAAGATGTGATCTCTCAACCGCAATCATGCCTTGTGACTGGTCAGATCATCACATAATAACCTTCCAAATTCCTAGAGTACTAAAGAAAAAAAACACTCAACCAATCAAACCCAAACAGTGGGTAAGGACCACAAAGAACGTGGACATTGAGAAGCTTGCGTCAATGTGCAGGAGGGATCTTCCCCCTCCCAGAAATTTGACAAACGCCAGCGAACTCACGGAGCACTACAATGCGAAGATGGCAGAGATAATGGACACTATTGCACCGTTAAAACTAAAACGAACGTCGGACAAAGATAAAAATCCCTGGTTCAGCGGAACACTAAATGAAGAAAGACGTAAACTGAGACTAGCAGAACGGAAATGGAGACAGCTACCATCATGCCCACAACTAACACTGCTAAGAAAAACCAGAAGCGCATACAATAAAAATATTCTGAAGTAAAAAAAAGAATTCTTCAGAACGGAATTGGAGAATGCGAAAAACAGACCTCGGAAACTCTTTGAATTGGTTAAACAGCAATCAAACAAAACGTACACATCCGCACTAGAATCAACAAAATCGCAAATTAGCTGTGAAGAATTTGCAAATTTCTTTACATCCAAGGCCACGTCCTTGGAATGTGAGCTTAAGACAGCAGCATCTTCATGGGAGGCTTCACAACCAAGTGATTCATCAATGCCCAATCATCCAATACCCAAAAACGAAACTCAATGGTCCACTTAAACTATATGACCAGAACAACATCCTTAAAACCTTATCGGCCATTAAGCCTAACAATCACTTCAACGATCCACTCCCTGCAAAATGTGTGCCACACATAGACCAGGAGATCATCCCCAGTTGGACATCGATAGTCAATGCTTCCCTGTCTCAAGAATCCTTTCCAGAATGTCTAAAAATGGGACAGGTCATTACCATCATAAAAAAAATGACAGAGAATCCCGCTGAACCTAGCAATTTTCGGCCAGTATCCAACATTCCCCTATTAGCTAAAGTGATAGAAAAATGTGTTCAGCAACAATTAAGTCAGCACATGTCTAAATTCCAACTACTAGACGATTGCCAATCAGGATTTAGACCAAATCATAGTACGGAAACGGCAATTCTGCACATAGTAGACGACGCATTACTCGCTCTGGACCAAAACAAAGCATGTCTGTTAATCCTTCTGGATTTATCATCTGCGTTCGACACAGTTAACCACGAAATGTTGCTAGAACGACTGCAGAACAGGATGGGCTTTTCAGGGAACGTTCTGGAATGGTTCAAGTCCTACTTGAGGAACAGATCACAAAGATTTCTGGTGAATAAGAACCTGTCAACATCGTCCCCCATTCAGATAGGGGTTCCACAAGGATCAACCCTCTCCCCGTCACTATTCAACTTATATGTGGAACCACTAACGGATATACTCCACCGTGCCAACATCCTTTTCCACATGTACGCTGATGACACTCAGGTTTACATTAAGATTTCCTCTTTGGAGGAGATCAGAACAATGAACAAGGCTCTAAGGGCGGCGATGCAATGGTTAACATGCAATCAGCTTAAACTAAACGCAAAAAAAACAGAATTCCTCCTAATTTCCCCCACCAAAAGCCCGCCCATTATAAAAGAATGGACCAACTTGATCATCGCACTCAACTGCACCCCGAGCATCGTAGAGTCAAGCAAATCTCTAGGAATCACTCTAGACCAAAGCCTAAACATGCAATCACACATCAACACATTGGCTAGAAATGCAAGATTTCACCTGAGCTATATTAAGAAATTGAAACCTTTCATCGAAACTGCAGACCTCAAAATGGCAGATCAGGCATTAGTAATCTCGAGGATCGATTACGGATGCACAACACTTTCTGGGCTCCCCAAAATTGCAACAGCACCTCTAAAAGCCTGCCTCAATGCAGCAACAAGGCTCATAACAGGTTCCCAAAAATTCGACCATATCTCTCCTCACCTGAAAGCGCTGAATTGGCTACCTTATGAAGCCAGAATTCAGCTCAAACTGGCGTGTATAACACACAAAGCCCTACACCTCAAGTCACCAAGATATCTAGCGCAGAAATTGGAGATTTCGGGGGGAAGCAGACAATCCAGGAGCACCAGAGACCTAGGGGCCGATTCCGATTCGGGCAGGAAATCTCTCCGACCGAACCGGACCCGGAGAGATTTCCGACTGAATCGGACCCTAGCAGCCCGACCGAACGAGTACGATGCGCACGTATGCTATCGGACTCGAGTCGGTCGGACTCCCATTGAAGTCAATGGGAGCCGGTCATACAACGCGTACGCGGGCTCCAATGGACTCAATGGGTGCGAGGCGAACAAGGGCGCCCCCTACAGCGTGAACGCGACAAAGCGACTCGCGCCATACACGCACAGGTAGGGGGGACCCATGGGTCCCCCCTTTGTGCGACTCGCACGGCTACGCGTACGGGGGGTCCGACACGGACCCCCAAAGTACGGCTCCGACTGCTTCTTGGAGCCGGACGGCGCGAGTCGGTCGGACTGCTCGCGGCGCGCATCGTACTTGCCCGGCCGGGGAACGTCTCCATTGCGCAGTGCGAGGCGCATCCATGTGACTCGGTCGGAGCGGGTGGGACCCGCGAACGAGTCGGTCGGTGAATTCGCACGCGCTCGCATTGTACTCGCTCGCCCGGACGCACGTACGAATCGGTCGGGAAAAAGGGCTCCGAATCGGATCCGGTTCAGCCGAATCCAATTCGGTGCCCTATCGGCCGAGATCGGAATCGACCCCCTAGTGTTGAAGCCACCGATTTTCCGGAAAAAAAAAAACTTACGACAGAGCGTTCTCAGGTGCTGCACCGAGAATATGGAACTCGCTACCTCCAGGCATCAGAAGGTTACCCAACCACGCAAGATTCAAGAAAGAAACCAAGATCTTTCTAATGAGCAAATTCCTACTGTAACCATTAAAGAGCATCCACACAAGACTCACCCAAATCCTCTCGCTTAAAGGCACAAGCGCTTTTTGCTAAGAACTAATTTCATTTGTTCATTACAGGTTCTTGCTTCCCCTGATGACATGGTTCCTCTAGTCTTACATTCTGCAAATGTGCTAAAGTATTTATCAAGAGAAGTGGCTGTGACAACTTTGAAGTGGACTTTAATATATTAAATGCTATACAGAATATTGTACTGTAAAAGTTGTCATGTCCTATACTGTGAAGCGCTCTGATACCCTACGGGGTCAAGTTCGCGCTATACAAAACACTGAATAAATAAATAGATCATCCCTGTCTGTCAGGAAAGGAGAACTACATACCATTATCTCCTTGTGTTTGCTTTGTTGGCAGGGCATGCCCAGACGGGGGCCTGCCTTGCTCACTTTCCACTAAATTCAAGCTAGCCTGGCTGATGAGGGGTGTTACCCCGAAACCGGTCCCAGGATGCTTGTTTCTGGTTCAGGGAAGACCTGGCTTGGCAGTTCGGACTGGACTGTTCCCATGAGGCACTGGGTCAAGACTGATTTGCATATAGCTGGGTCTGAACTGAGGTGGCGAAGTGAGCTAAAGAACGATGATGGATTCAACCCAGATCCATGACTGGGGGTGAGTGTCTGAAAAGTTTCGGCACTCTGTCCATCATCTCTTTGTGTTTGCTTTCTCTGCCCTAAGTTGGAAGGGTATGCCCAGACGTGGGTCCCTTGCTCACTTTGCCACTGGGTTCAAGCTAGCCTGGCTGATGAGGGGTGTTTCCCCAAAACCAGTCCCAGGATGCTTGTTTCTGGTTCAGGGAAGGCTTGGCAGTTCGGACTGGACTGTTCCCATGAGGCACAGGGTCAAGACTGATATGCATATAGCTAGGTCTGAACTGAGGTGGCGAAGTGAGCTAAAGAACAATGATGGATTCAACCCAGATCCGTGACTGGGGTGAATGTCTGAAAAGTTTTGGCACTCTGTCCATCATCTCTTTGTGTGAACTACATACCATATCATCATGATTTGGATGAATAATGGTCAGCAACAAGGACCGCAATCATCTTACATATTCAAGGAGTACAGTGGCTAAAAAGCCCACATCATTCTTAAGCCTATTGACAATTAGCATCTAATAGGGCCCATCTCTTCATTTACTTGTTACTTTCTCACCAACTCAACTTTTTGGTAGTCACTACAGAGCATACATTTATATTCTAGGGTAATCTAAGGTTGCCTTTTATCCTATACATTTGTAGTCATGTTGGAGGGTTGATCTTGTGCTTTCCCTTCCAGACAAACTTCAGCATTGGCTATATACCTCTGCAAAATCCTAGCACTCTTAGATGGATCAAAGCTCCAGATGTGCCCAACAATAAAATAATACAATAGTTGGGAGATGTGGCATTTTACAATATTTCTTCTTATTTTGTATTATATGTTAACTGCCTTCTTTTCTCGCTTCCAATGCTCCTGTCATCCTTTCATTTGGTAACAAGTTCCTTGTGAACTCTCCGACTGAACCCTGTGTCACGCTGACAATTTTTCGGCTGCAGTGTCTTCTAGCAGTGGAAATTCTCCTGGTTTCTGTTCCATGTTCCGAGTCCAGAGACACAACAAGGCAAGGCATGCATGGAAGTTGTACTCAGTTTATGAACACAGTCTGTTTTATTATTCTTTCTATTTTCGGATGGCATTATCAGTTTTGAGCACATGCTCCTCATCCAGCATCCGGATTAAATGCCCTATTAACTGTTGATATCAACGTAAACAACATCAGTGGCCATCTTGATTGCCTGGAGTCATATTTTTACTCCAGCTGCCTCTAGAAATTTCAAGCTGTGCAATGCTAGTGAGAAGCCATATTGGACAGTTGGCATATTTTACACTCTTCTCTATTGCTAACACATCAGCATCTTTAAAGCCAAGGGAACAGTTATTCTGGCTTATTTCGCCACTCAGCTATTTTAAAAATACCCAATAGTTAATTGACAACTTCATTTGCACTCACTGTTCTAGTTCTGTTTTATTTTTATTGTATATTCACAGTGATTCACAAGCTTTTTTCCTTCCTGTGACTTACTCAGTTTTCTTCACTTAACAGCGATCTGCACATTTGTACAGTGTTGGAGCTTTCAACAGAGATTTGCATGCTTGTGATTGGCACGACACAGGAGAACATTTTGTACTGACACCAGTGTGTTATTTACATATGTGATATTCTGTTTAGGTATATTCAACAGCAATTTGCATGCTTGTGCAGATCGGTATTAATCCACATGATACGATTATATCAAAGCTTTTCGTATTCATTGTCATGATGAAAATGGCCACATCTCCTCCTCTGTTTCATCAGTAATGTGGAGAGACACCACTCAAGTGGCAGGTTTGGTACAGATGTTTCAATGCTTATCTTGGGGTTATTGATGGGGTTAAGTTCAAGCCACATTGGAAAGAAAGCTTGTTGTACTATTACTTAGGTGTGGAATGTCGGA
Organism: Calotriton arnoldi; assembly: GCA_963921515.1. Taxonomy (NCBI): domain Eukaryota; kingdom Metazoa; phylum Chordata; class Amphibia; order Caudata; family Salamandridae; genus Calotriton; species Calotriton arnoldi. Next base: position 275,043 of record CAWUFW010011988.1, read on the forward strand.
ATGATTTTGAACATCTACCAGAATTTGTGAATGAACATGTTTCATTAGATGAATTTCAGATTGCTGTCAAACAGTTATAAATGTAAGCCAATTTAAATGTGTTGGTGCAAGGTCCTCATAAATCTATTGGTACCTATGTACTGCATTGGAAGTGCTAGCATCATTCAGTGATTTTCAAAATTTTACATCTCAATTAATCAGACACCAAATAGATTCTAGATGCAGTTCAAAGACAATTCAACAACGACTTTTGACTTGCTAAAGTCCAACTTTGAGTATTGAGTGTTCTCAGGAAGATTCTAAGCAATTGGAGTCTCCTCCAATCCAGACTGCTAAAGTGAACAGTCTGAGCAAACCTGTGCCTACTGGTTATAATGGCAGTAGAGATAGAAGTTCAGTTTGCAACTGATTGTTTTAGGTGTGGGTCAAAAACTCATGTCCAGTTTAAATATTCCGCCGCAGTTAACAGGAATGTTAGCAGTGTAATAAGTTGGGTCATTTTGGAAGGGTGTTTAAAGGGGGTAAACAAAGTGGTATCTGGATCACAGTGTGTCTGAAGATTTTAATGTGGTTGAAAACAAGGACAATGAGCTTGTTTTGTCTATTGAAGGTCTTGACATTGACAGTTTTGAGAACAAGGTCAAAGTGTATAACAATCCTTGTATTGATATTTCTCATGGGGGGATTATTTATTCTATTGTTGTTAAATTCTGGTGCCAGAATAACCCTTATTGCCTTTGACAGACACAATGATAAGTGGTTCCATAAAGCACTCTTGGCCCCTGATGTCATAACTACAGCTTTTGAAGGCAGTGGGATTGATTTGTTGGGTTAGTTTTTGGTCTTCTTGCATACTATCAAAAACATGTTGGATGGTGGTGTGATTGAAGCAGTAGATGCTACACAATGGCTTTCACCTGTGGTGTTGGCAAAGAAAAAGAATGGTGAGTTGCATTTATGCATTGTTTTAAGAGGTCTCAATAATATTTGTGTTGAGAATTTTCCTCTTCTCCATATAGATGACTTAAAAACATCTGTGAATCAATCTAAATGGTTTACTAATCTTGATTTGAGAGCAGCGTATCAGCTGGTGGAGTTGGATAAAAAGTCATGCAATCTCACTGCTTTTGTTACACCTGATAGTACTTTTCAGTTTTGTAGAAGGCCATTTGGCTTAGCTTCAGACACTTCTGAACTTCAAAAAGTTATGACCAAGTTATTGTAGTGTTTCAAGACAACATTTTGTTTTTTAAGTAGGGTATAGCTAGGGTAGACAGTTTGTGGTCTGTGATAATTTCGTTTGATTAATATATTAAACATGACTCAAAGCATTTTTATATTCCAGCCAACGTGTGTTTTGCCCCTTATGAGGTGTGCAGGCCGGGGGCTTTATATAGTGATTGTTAAGAGTTAAATTCATATTGATTTATAATAGTAGTGGCCAATATAATAGACATACCAGAATAAACAATGCAATTAGGATCAAATTAAAATACATATCAAGGGAACGGGCGGGAATAACAAGGAGACAAAAAAGAACAACAAATATTAACATTATTAAATATTCTTAAATTAAGTATAAGATACATACAAGTTTACTGTTAATATTTACATGATGACTCACGACAAATCATGCCAGCAATACTACTGTGTCAAAAGGAAAAAGTATAATTACACTGTTAGATGAGGTACATCAAGGTGAGAAGTCAAAATACAGTTATGACAAGTGCGCAAAGGTAGATAGGTTTACAATAAAGACCGGGCTAGTTTTGAAAAAAAAAAACTTTATTTGTATCTTTTCTGAGCATGCATAAGTAGACAACAAAAGGGGTAAGATTTGTTTCCACAATCACCTTGGGGAGCAGAGTGTCATGTTAAAGGTTGCCAAAATCACCTGCCACCCCAAAAAGCTTAGGGGTTTGAGTGAGTCACTGTGAGCCAGCTAGAAATGGGGCCAACAGTCTCTGACAGTGTAAATGGACTTAGTCCCTGTTTTCTGAAGTCCTGTTGTCCTAATATTCAGTTCTACCTTTTCTAACGCAAACCGTATGACAGTTTTTTCAATACTGTTGAGGCAGAAGTATAGGTAAACGGTAATCTGAAAGGATAATCCAGGTTTTTGGAAGAAACGCAGTGGGGAGAAATCACTACAAAAAATTATGAGATTCTCAATCAAATAATAGATGACTATTAAGAAGATCTTTTAAAAGAAAAGAATAGAGAATTCTGTAGGGACCAACTTGATTATCAGCAAGGAAGAGTACACATTGGTAAAATGATATGATAACATCACAACTGGAATTACAAATGAACCAAGTAATGCCAGCTATTCAACAGATCAAGATTTAAGCTCTGATGTGGACTAACTAAGAAGTGAAAATAAAGTGACAGTCTCCGAAACTAATGTGGATTTTTTCAAGGAAGTAAAATGTCACTGAATTGATATAAGAAATACCAACACACAAGACACAAGAATGCAAACAAAAGTACCACCACCAAAAGGAAATCAACCATCAGCATCAGGACTCAGGAGTAATGACAAAAGCCAGGAAGAGGGAACAAGAGAAAACTACCATGAACTAACCACGAATCTTTCTAACACTACTTTGACAGACATAGGGAACAACTTGTTTATCAGCAAGGAAGAGTACACATTTGCAAAATGATATGATAACATCACAACTGGAATTACAAATGAACCAAGTCATGCCAGCTATTCAATAGATCAAGATTTAAGCTCTGGCGTGGAGTCACTAAGAAGTGAAATTAAAGTGACAGTCTCCAAAACTAATGTGTATTTTTTCAAGGAAGTAAATTGTCACTGACTTCATATAAGAAATACCAACACACAAGACACAAGAACACGAACAGAAGTACCACCACCAAAAGGAAATCAACCATCACCATCAGGAGCAATGACAAGAGCCAGGAAGAGGGAACAAGAGAAAACTACCATGAACTAACCACCAATCTTTCTAACACTACTTTGACAGCTCATCAAATAGAGGTATTAAAAATTGAATTTTCCTTTTGCCCAACAGTTTTCTGGAATCTCACTAGAACCAGAATTGATCTGTTCAAATTCACACGTAAACCTAAGCTTGTATACTTCTTCAGCAAGAAACCACCACAATCTGCAATTGAACAACATATGGAATATTGCACATTTACTGCACAAGATGTGGAAGACATACACCTTCTCACCTCTCTCTCAGAGGACAGAGCCTCTACACCCTCGGACCTAGCACAAGAACTGGAAATAGATACAAGCCACATCAGGACCACTACTGTCCAGAAAAAGATCCACCTTCACATCTCAACTAGCACCTGGAAATACTATCAATCTATTTCACACAGCAGTCACCATGGATTTGAATAAGGAATATAAAAAGTAAAAATAGAAAAGCAGATTTTTTCCTAAAAATCTTAATTTTCAATAAAGGACTGCTCTCCTGACACTACACAATAATAAAGAGGGGATTATCAAGAAGCTGGTTATAGTCCTCTTACACACATATGACTTTGCAAATGAAGCCCTTCAGCAATTATTGGATTACAGTCACAGACGCATTTGGAACTCTTCTGGCTGACATCTATCCCGCTGGGACTACACCAACCATAATCCTTTGCCCCAGAGAGGAGGAATGGCCACGGCGGGAAGCATTATTTAGCGCGCATTACCTTCCTGTACATGGGACACATTTGGAACTCTCCTGACTGGCATCTATCACTCTGGGACTACACCAACCATTTCCTTTGCCCCAGAGAGGAGGAGGCTCTGTGGGGAGAAGCACTATTTAGGGCGCATTGCCCTCCCGCAAGGCGGACATGTGCGAAATGTGACCGGGTGTGGTCTTGGGGAAGACCGGGCCAAGATTGGGCCCATCCGTGCTCATCCATGGCCGAACAAGGCTGGGCCATCCCTCTTGGCCTCATTTTCTGCTTCTCTATACCTGTGAGGCTTGTATGATTCTGGCTATGAAAAAGAGGAAATCTGTTATGCACTCACTTCCTTCTAAAAATCAACTTCTAACCACCAATATAACCAGCTTTCTCACAAATGCTATGGGTGTCCTTAACACCAAGATTGAAAGTGTGAAAGAAAGGTTAGGGGCCACCAAGAAAGCACTTTCATTAGGCCAAGACCCTGGAACCAACATGGCTGGTATTTCCCCGTGCCATCCTCTAGGTGAAGAATCTCTAAGAGTGACTTCTAATCCATGTTTCTACAATGGGGACCTAGTAATTAATACCAGTAATATTCTTATTGACAGTACCAGAGACAAAGTTTTGGCAATAAATGTACCCAGATTGGCCCATGGTGAAAATAGCCAGCATTTTGTTCCCATTAAGGAGATGGAGGTAGCCATGGCCAAACCTCTTGAGCCCCTTTTTGATGTACTGAAGTGTATAGATACATAGTTTTTTTGTTAGTTTTATATAGGGCGAACTAGACCCGAAGATATTGGGTATCAGAGCGCTTTACATAGCACCAGTTTCGTTACACAAGGACACATTCATTTTTTGTTAGGCACGGGGAGATTAAATGATTTGCCCAGAATCACAGGATGTTGAGGACGTTGCCGAGACTCGAACCCGGTTCCCCAGCTTCGACGTCGACCGCTCTAGCCGTAAGGCTACATCCTTTCCCCCATAGTTAAAGCTACTAATCGATATAGGACTAGTAAGGCTGATCACAGAGGTGCAAGGGTATTGAGCCCCGTATATAATATCGATAAGCCCAGACTAGGGCCCAGCTTGGCTGGGTGCATTGTAAGGAAAGGGAATTATTGTTCATTACCAAAGGCACCCACCAAACTGAAAGGGGTTTTGCTGTCCTATAAGGAGCCTCCCACAGCTAGAGCCCCACCATAATGTCCTAGGCATCTGGGGATAGTCCCCTGCTCATGTGCATCAGGCACAGGGGAGACAAAGGAGATAAGGGCATGTGATCATATCAACAAGGGTTATGTCTCCAGGTTATACAATGAGTTTCCGCAGTTACTACCAGAAGCAACCTATATTGCGATGGTGCTCAAGATTCTTCCAACGCTACATAACAATCAAGATGAGGATGACACCCAATTCAGGAATAAAATAGGAAAACTGGTTGGGCAGAACTTTGGCATCCTATAGCTGTGATACCTTGTATAGCAACATTACCAATGTGCAAGGGGTAAGTTGGGTGGGACAGAGCCCCAAAATGGAACATGGGAACTGTGTGGTTATCAACTTCAGGGATGCAGAGACGGTTGGCTACCTATTAAAGAAGTTATCATACAAAGGATCATTTGACACCCTGAGTTACTTTTATAAACCCCCTAATATGGTGCTTCCCAGACCTATCAGGTACTCAGGTCCTCGGGAAATCCAGTCACTATCCCGATGCACAAACATTTCACTACGCTTGAGCAGGTAGACTGACTCCATAGCATGTCACTCTCAATTAGTATAAGAGCTTATACGGTGCAGAGAAAGAATATCGAGTAAAAAATATCGAATTGCACAAATATCGTGGTAAAAATATCGTGGGTCAGGAATATCGACAGACAAATTCTCGTGGTCAAGAATATCAATTTTAGGTAAGTAATATCGATTTAAAAAATATCGAAGTGTTCAATATCGTTTGCAAAAATATCGTTGTTAAAAATATTGATATTTTATTCATGTTATGTATTTTAGGACATATTTTATATGTGTGTGATGTTTGTTTTTTTGTATGAGAATTGTTTGTTTTTTATCATATGTGTTAAAATTTTAGTAGTTATAAAAAAAAAAATTTGAATTTTGGGTTTTTAGTTCCATAGTGGGTTGTGGATTTATAGGGGAATAGGATGGGAAGTAATTTAGTTATATAAAATGTATTGATTATTTTTAGTAGTTATTAATTTTTTTAATTTGAAATTTGCGTTTTTAGGGGCCTATTAGGATGGCGGGCGGATCGCCCCCACCGGGCCGCAGGGGTGATCCGCCCGCCATCCACGCCTGAATGACCCCCCACCACATTAGGATGGCTGGGGGGTCCGAGGCAGACGGGAAGACCGTCCGCCGCTTTTCCACCCGTCGACGAGTCGACCGGGCGGAAAAGGGGCTCAATATGGTGGCGGTGTCTGCAAGACACTACCATCCCTATTAACATGCAGGCGGAGAGCAGCCTTTCCATGGCGGCGTTGCCGTCATGGAAAGGCATGCGGTTTTTGCTGTTGGGGGCCCGTTACGGGCCCCCAGGATGTTGGGGGTGTGGGGGCTGCACATGGGGGGTACCTATGGTACCCCCCTGCATTTGCATGCACAAGGTGGCAGGCACCGCGCGGTGCCTGTCACGTTGTGCATGCAAATGCACAACATCCATTTTTTACATTGCGGCGGGTGCTGCTTACAGCACCGCGCGCCGCAATGTAAACAATGCGGGATGCGCCCGCCAGTGTGGTGGGCTCATCCTAATCTGAATGGCGGGACCGCCGCACCTATGGCGGGCGGTCCCTTTTGCCGCTGCGGTGGCGGGCGGACTTTGTCCGCCCACCATCGTAATAGACCCATTAGTTCTGTAGCGGGTTGTGGGTTTGTAGGGGAATAGGGTGGGAAGTAGTTTAATTATATAAAATGTATTAAATAATTTGCATATATTAATATTTGTTTAATTGTGATGGTATAGTGTTAAATGTGTAAATTACTTTATTATTAATTATTTAATAATTAGTTGTTAATTAATTTAAATTAATTAATTAGTAATTAATAATGGTAATTGTGTAATTAAATTTAGGTGTGTTGTGGTGTTTATAGGTGTAAATGGTGGGAAGTGTGGGAAGTAATTTTTTTTTCATGAATTATTAATTAGTTGTTAATTAATTTAAATTAATTAATTAGTAATTAATTATGGTAATTGTGTAATTCATTTTAGGTGTGTGTTGTGGTGTTTATAGGTGTAAATGGTGGGAAGCAATTTATTTTTTATTGATGAATTATTAATTAGTTGTTAATTAATTTAAATCAATTAATTAGTAATTAATTATGATAATTGTTAATTAACTTTAGGTGTGTGTTGTGGTGTTTATAGGTGTAAATGGTGGGAAGGGTGGGAAGTAATTTATTTATTATTGATGAATTACTAATTAGTTGTTAATTAAATAAATTAATTAATTATGGTAATTGTGTAAATAATTTTAGGTGTGCGTTGTGGATATTATAGTGTTAAAGAATGCGTATTCAATGAATGTTTATTCTTTTTTTTATTAATAATATTTTTTAATTCATTATTAATTATGTAAATTATGGAAATAAATTTAAATATAAATGTTGATGTCTTTTTTTATCGGTGTGGTGTTATAGGGTAGGAAATAAAATAAATACATTTATGTTTTAAATAATTTGCTTGTTTGTTAATATTTGCTCCTTTTAAATAAATATTGTTTATAAATGTATTTATTAATTTATTTTATATAATATTTGTTCCTTTTTGTTATATGTAATTAACATTATAATATGTGTTCTTGTTGTATGTTTAATATATTTAATCATATATTTTTAAAATATTTTTTATTTATTTTTAAGGTTATTTAATTTTTTTCAATTGTTTAAATGTTATTAGTCATTTTTGTTTCTCTGCTATTCAACACTTTCCCTATTGTTGCACTCATTGGAGTGGGAATAGTAATTTTTACCCCTCTGCTACCCAGCACTTTCCCTAATGTTGCACCCACTGGAGTGGGAATAATAATGTTAACTCTCCGCTGCCCAGCACTTTCCCTACTGTTGCATTCATTGGAGTGGGAATAGTAATTTTTACCCTTCCGCTATCCAGCACTTCCCCTACTGTTGCACTCACTGGAGTGGGAGCAGTAATTTTATCCCCTCCGCTGTCTAGTGCTTTCCCTACTGTTGCACTCACTGGAGTGGGAATAGTAATGTTTACCCCTCCGCTATTCAACATTTTCCCTACTGTTGCACTCACTGGAGTTGGAATAGTAAATTTAATTCTTCCACTATCCAACATTTACCCTACATTTGCACTCACTGGAGTGGGAATAGTAAATTTTACCCCTCCGCTTTCCAACACTTTCCCTACTGTTGCACTCTTTGGAGTGGGAATAGTAATTTTTACCCCTCTGCTATCCAACACTTTCCCTACTGTTGAACTCATTACAGTTGGAATAGTAAATTTAATTATTTCGCTATCCAACATTTTCCCTACTGTTGTATTTATTGTATTGCGAAATGTACGTTTTTAATTTGTTTTAATAGTTTAATGTTTTACTTAATTATAGAGTGTTTTTTTATTTTAAATTATTGATATATGTATATATTTTATTTTTATATAATTTAAAAGTTTAAAAATTAAATAAAGATAATAGTTTATAAATTATTTTAAAGTAGATATATGTATATGTATGAATTATTATGTTTGCGTGTTTATATTTTTTTAAATTAAGTTTATTTTTTATATTTAGTTAAAATGTATATTAGATTTAATTTATTTTGTTAAAGATAATATTAATATTTTATAGATTTAATATATATTATTTTATTTTATTTATATTTTTAAATCGATATTTTTTATATCTATATGTTTAACTTCGATATTTTTGATTCAATATTTTTGTACTTACCTGTTTAAGTATAGGGAGTTGATATTTTTGCATTCTTTATTTTTTTTAAAATATTTTTTACATCGATGTTTTTAGCATCGATATTCTATCAGTGAACCAACTTATACATACCAAGCTACAGGGAAAGAGCCCAAGACGGGATCCAACGGACAGTTGTACGTAAGCAGGTCTGGCCAGTCTCTAACTCATCTGATACATTGAGACAAACAGTCAGGTTGACAACTGAACCAGTACCCTCTCAGAGTGATGTGGACAGTTCCAGTGCTACAGAAAAGAGTGACTCTGTTACTGTGCCTGTGGAACTACCTACATAAACTGGATCTGTTACACCTATCATCTCACAGAATGTCATATTTGTGGCAGGTCTTAATTGCCTATTTTGGAATGTACTGCTTATCGAATAAGTTGAATACTGCTGACTGGAATGATCTCATTAGGAACTGCCACACTATCTATCTGCAAGAGAAGTGGGCATGCAGTTCGATACACGTTGATGGTTTTATCTAAGTATCCACACCGACTGCCTGCTCCAGAATGAGCCATAATAGGGGTGGTTTATTAACCATGATTTCTACCACTTTAGACACTAGGGGGCCGATTCCGATTCGGGCCGGAAATCTCTCCGATTGAGTCAGATTCGGAGAGATATCCGACCAAACCGGACTCTAGCAGTCCGACCGAACGAGTACGATGCGGACGCATGCTATCGGACTCGATTCGGTCGGACTCCCATTGAAGTCAATGGGAGCCGGTCGTGCAATGCGTACACGGGCTCCCATTGACTGAATGGGCACATCGCGAACAGGGGGGCCCCCTATAGCGGGTACGCATCGGTGCGACTCGCGCCATACATGCATGTGTAGGGGGGACCCATGGGTCCCCACTGTGTGCGACTCGCGCGGCTACGCGTACAGGGGGGTCCGGCACGGACCCCCGAAGTCCGGCTCCGACTGCTCTTTCGAGCCGGACGGCACGAGTCGGTCGGACTGTTCGAGGCGCGCATCGTACTTGCCGTGTCGGGGAACGTCTCCATTGCGTGGTGCGAGTCGAGTCCGTACGAGTCGGTCGGAGCGGTTTGGAGCCGGGAACGAGTCGGTCGGGGATTTCGCGTACGCTCGCATTGTACTTGCTCGCGCGGACGGGTGTTCGAATCGGTCGGAAACAGGGCGTCCGAATCGGATCCAGTAAAGCCGAATCCGATTCGGTGCCCTACCGGCCGAGATCGGAATCGGCCCCTAGGATTTTTAAAACTAACATTGACTCACCACATTTTCTGATCACACTTTGTCAATAGAGTCCAAGAGAATGTTTGTTATCATGATTTTTTATCTTAATAATTTTAATCCTCCTAATACTGAGCTAATAGACTCCCTTGATCAAGCTCTCAACAAGTACCTGAGCAACCTAAAAGGGCACTATACGGGAATCTGGTGGGGTGGGGGATTTTAATTGTAGGCTTGTTCTATCTCTAGAGCCTCTGCCTGTGGTGCATTGGGATGTGATAATGAGTATTATTCACACTTTAAGCATAGCCCTCGTGTTGACATTCTTAATGCAATGGTCAGTAAGCACTCTCTCCTATTTGCACTAGCTTTCATTACTGCCACAACATGCAAACAAATTACTTTTCCTGGCAAAGTCTCTGGCAGCTTATTTTATTTTATTGTTTTTCCTGAAAAGTATATATATAAGGTTTCTGACTTCTCAATTATAGATAATTGTTTGATGATCATAATCCCATGGCTTTTTCTCTGTCTGTGGAAAGGTTCAATCCGCCCCTGAATTTTCTATTTTACCAATTGAAGCCAACAGTAATAAAGGCATTCGCCATAAATGGCCAATGGTGAATGTAGAAAAAAAAGGCAAACTGTTGATGGTGGGCTTGGAAGATGAACTAGACCCTTTTGTATTATGAAGATGTATAATGAAATTTGCAGTATTATAACTGAACTGCTAACGTCTGTAAATAATTGTAGGGACCCTCCCCTTCAGAAGTGGTTTGATGGCGCCTGCTCACAGGTGCATTGAAAGCTTAATCTTGCCCTTCAGCAGGTGGCCAGGTAGGTGGGGTAAGTGTTCTTATGTAGATGAATTATAAACAGGCTATAACTAAAAAGAAGTTAGCTATAAGGCAGGTTGCATGAGAACAGCTCCACGTGGCTAACACTAAGAATGACATTCGCCTCTTTTGGAAAACTGTAAATGCCCCTTTTTTCAGAGATAGCCTCAATACAACTTTGGATGTCACTATCCCTCAATATGCATGGGTGGAGCATTATTCCAAGGTCTACGGCAGTAGCTCTGTTCCAAACAATTATTCTGATCTTACGGAGGACATCTCTCATTGAGACTCCTCAGAGCTGTCCTCGATTACCATAGGGGAGGTTAAATCTGCAATACAATGTAGTGCAAGAAATAAGGCCCCTGGTCCAGATGGGGTACAAATTAATCTTTTCAGTGACAACTTTGATTTATGGGCACTCCTAATTGTTAATGTACTAAGGAGCGTAGTGATCGCAGGTCCACCCAAGACATGGTCGAACTCCATTATAGTACCAATCTTCAAGAAGGGCGACAGAGCCAATCCCCAGTACAATTGACCAATCTCTTTAATTGATTCAAAAGGCAAAATAAGTGGTAGGATCCTACTGGACGGTGATTCTGCCACTGTAAAAGCTAATATGTCCAGTTTTTCAATCCGCAGTATTGTATACTTTGCTCCCCTTTGTGCCATTTCTATCTTAGATTGTATGCAGAAAACAGAGACGTGCTGTTAATAAAATGCCACAGCACATAGCCTGCGCGCAAAGATTGCAGCGTCCAGCTTAACAATATAATAGAGCGCAATTGTGATTGCTCATGCTGTAATATGGACAAATCCTGTTCTCATATATCTATTGCAGAAGATACAATGTTGCCCAGTGAATATATCCTGGAGGTTAGTGTAGTTAAACCATTGTCAACCATGGCTAGAGCTTTCTCTAGGTTTATACGATCAATTTCCCGTAATCTCTCTGCGGCCTCTTGTTGCGATATTTTCCAAATCTCATTATAGACAGCATAATAGAAACGTTTATGACATGGTTTCCTAGGATCTAATAAAAAATCCTGTAGGTCCACATCCTCTCCAAGTAATGATAAGTGTTGTTTTACCTGTGTAAGTGTTGAGGTTTTTAGCCAATCAAGGCACAACTTCCCAACACTGTATGATGTCACTACCCCTGGATGTTCTCTCTGCACATAGCATGTCTTTCCTGATATCTATTGGTGTCTATGGGCCAAATCAACCATCCCTTCCAATCGGGGTCTGATCTATTGTATTGCATGATCTCATCTAGCGTAACCCCTTCTTGTGATGTTATGTTACCCTCGATGGGTGATGGTGTGGGCATCCGAGGTGTATTCAAGTCTTTGTTCTTGGCTATTCCAAAACAGGAAGTTTGTTGCACAGTTTCATTCAAAAACATGATTTGCTGAGGAATGAGGCATTCTCGAAATAGCGCTTCAGTTCCCTGTACCTGCCATTCTCTATTCCCCCAGATGAATTTTAAGTCTATAGTGACCTTCCATAAGTTGAAACCTTGTTCAGACAACTGGGTAATAAAGGAAGCAGAATAAATCTGTTTGGTGTTCGTCAACATATTTTTCTGTGCTGGTGTTGGTGCAACCTTATAATAATATGCTACTGGGTCTGACGTGTTAAACCCTGAAAAATATGGACATTTCTGTGCAAATGTTTTTGAACTGCTCTTAGGTGGTGTAGGGCAATGTTCCCATTGGTAGTAGGTAAAAACATTTCTAGGATTAGCAGATTTATGTAGAAAATGATGACCATAATGTTGATAGCAATACATTGTTTCAAAGTCTGATGTGTCCTCTAACATTTCACTATTAGAAAAGGCAGCAGATTTTTCTAAATCAGACAACATATTATTTACATTTTCATAATCCCAATCATCGGAAAATGTACTGGAGGCAATCATATCATTCAATGATATTTTCAACGAATGTGGAATTTTTAAAACTTCAGTCGGACCAAATATATTGTAATCAACCTTGTCCCACACTATACCATCAGGTATAGAAACTGGTGTAATGTTCACTGATGACAAGTTTTTTTTTCCACGATGTGATGATAGATGCGGTTTCAGAATCAGATTCACTTTTTGTGCTGCAGAGCTTTCTCGAAGATAAGTTCCATTTATAAGCATACTAAAAACAGTTACTAAGCCTATCCAGAAAAGAAAGAAAAGTATCCTGGTAGTTACCCAAAGTTCCACCCACGGGGATACCAGGTAAGTCTTTTTAAGAAAGTTCAGAAAGTCCTTAAATTGCTGGTTTCGTGTTTTTTGGGTTGGCATCGTTTCAGGTTCACTTGGATCCAATGAAAAGGTATCAATATCAATGAAATATCCAGATGCAGTGCGATCAATTTTCGGTATTTCCGCAGGCTTTGTGGAAACTGTAGTTTTCTCTTGATGAGGCATGTTGACCTAGATATCTGTGTTTGGTCGAATTGCAATTTGTCTTTCATTTTGATTCTGATTATGAACTTCAGGTTCGAGAGGAACGAGTTCCATGGCATTGTTGCACAGTCCATCATTCCGTGTAGGTGATTCTTCAAACGTCTGTTACTCCGGAGTCCACGCGGCCTACTACTCAGTATCGGCAACATAGTGTGGTTTGATTAGATCAATTGAGACAAATCTGTTCTCCTTTTTACCAGCAAGAGGTGGCAGAAGTACAGTTCTTGTTCCTTCAACTGCCAGGACAGGTACAGGCTTTCTGTATGATGGCCCAAATTCTTTTTTGTCCGCTATTTTTTCTCTGACCAGGTCCCCGACTCTAGGGACCCAGACAGGTCTTGCCTTGATAGACTTGACTTCCCCAGTGGCGGTCCTCTTTACCTGGACATTGCTTTGTAGTGCCCTGGATTCATTTCGTTCCTGTAAAACAGCCAAAAGTTTATGGATGTCAAAAGCTTTCTCATTCGCCACTGTGCCTTCACAATCAAGATCAGGTACCCACATTCTCGTCCCAAATAGGACCTCATAAGGAGTGACACTCCCTAGAGAATTTCTTGGCATGTTATTCAATGCTGTTTAAACCCCATACAAATGTTTTACCCAACTCTCACCCGAGCCTAATACTCTAGCTGTTAAAGACTCAAGTCCTGGTTTTTCCTTTCCACAACCGAATTACCCTCGGGATGGTACGGAGAGGAGTACTGCAATGCTACACCCAAACTTCCCATGGCTTCCTTGTAAGCCCTAGAGCTAAACGCGGGGCTGTGGTCAGAATGTAATGTGTCAATTGCGTATGTCCCTATAAAGACTCGCAAATCTTTTATAACAGTTCAAGCGTCAGCCGAGCGCTGGGGCCACACCCATAGGAATCTAGAGCAGGAATCCACTGCAACCATGATATACCTGTAAGCCCCATCTGTTTGTAAGGGGCCGCAGTGGTCCAAATAAACACACACAAGTGGTTTGTCTGACATTAGTAATGGTGTCTGCGCTGGACATGTTATGGTGGAGCCTTTCATCTGCTGACAGATGTCGCATTACAAGACATAGTCCTTAGTCTGCTTTGTTAATCCTGGCCACCAATATCGTTGTTTCAGTAGAAAAACAGTTGCCGTAACTCCAGCGTGTGCTGAACAATATTCCCTTGTGTGCTGCTAGAATTAAACCTAACCTACGATCGCTATTTGGTATGACTCTATCCCCCACTCCTGGAATCTGAGCAAATGGAACGTTGTTTGCATCTAACTTGTAGGAGTACTTGAGTGGAAATCTTTTTGGTACTGATGTTTTATTGCGTGTAGCAATAATTGCAACCATAATCTCACTGTCTATTCTCGTTTTTGAATAGGTTATTGCAGCTACGGAAGCCGTTGCACAGCCCCCTTGGCGGCTTCGTCCGCCAATGAATTCCCTTCAACGTGAACGCCATCACGTTGATGACTCAGTGTGTGTATCACGTGAGTCTTTGGTAGTTCGTTTTTCAACTCCACTACCTGTTCTCATAGCGTTTTGTGCTTAATTGTGCCACCTTTTGAATCTTTGAACCCATTTTGTCCCCAGTGGTGTAAGTATTCATTGTATGACTGCACACAGTAAAAGGAATCACACACGATTAGTGTGGGGAATTCTCGATCTGTATTTACCAGTGCCAGTAATAAAGCTTTTAATTCTGCCAGCTGCGCCGTGCAGTCTCCTAGAGGCTGGGTTTTTGTACAACTCGGATGAAACTTTCCATCCTGCATGCGACCTTTAACGATTGCGCATGCGGCGCTATATTGTTGCTTACTCCCAATGGCCGGCTGAGCAGACCCGTCAGTGTAAATTATATGTTCATATTGATCTAGAGGCATTATTTCATTAGGGAGAGGATACTCTTGTTCGTATTGCAGGAACGCTTGTGTTTTTAATCTTGGGTCGTACCTGTATTCTACATCTGTTGCAGTAAGACAATTAGCCCATTGTATCCATCTCGGATGTAATGCTTTAGCGTTAGGAACGCTAGCCTTTGTAGCCTTTGTAGCAGCCTCTAGGGCTGGTACCGGGGTTACGACAATTATTCGTTTTCCCTGAGCCAGTGCTCTTCCTCTTACTACAGCAGTCTGTATTGCCATCAGGATTGTTTCTGTTGACACAAAACGCATCTCAGCATTTGTGTACAAATGTGAATTGTATGCTATTGGTACTGTTTCACCTTCATTATACGTTAGGTATGTGTATCCTGATTGACCCGCAATTATACGGATCACCAGGTTGCGTACATTTACGCATGTCTGTGAGTGTTTTGAAGCTATCATATCAGCTTGTAGGGAACGAAGGATATCTGTGTGTCCCTGTGTCCATTGTCTAACTGAAAAGTCAGGTCTTATCAAATCGTAAATAGGTTTAACCCTTTCTGCGTAATCCAAAATGTATGTTCTGCCAAAGTTCAGGAATCCCAGTATTGATTGTAAGTTCTTTAATGATTTCAGAGGCTGGAGCAGCGCGCATTTTTCTCAAAAGTTGGCTGCTAAGCTTTTTCCTTCACTTGAGACCTCATATCCTAGAAATAGGACATTGAGGTGTGCTATCTTTGATTTCATAAAATTAACTTCTTTTTTGATGAAGCAGGTGTCTGTTTGAAAGTGTCCATTTCGGGACTACCCATTAATTGGGGTTTTAATGCTTTTCCACCCAAGCTGTCTCTGCCTAACTCTGCATACGCAGTATCAATTATTTTAGGAAATTCATGTTCCTGTTGTAAAGGACTGAACTCCCTTAGGCGTTGACGGATTGCCACTGATGCTGCTTTCCCCTTAATATTTGCTAATATTATAGCTGATACCTGGGAGTAATTACCTAGTACTTTCATCCCTAAGTTCAGAGCAGGTTCTGCTCAGTACTCATTTTGTATTTGTCTTAATACATCTGGCACTACTGCTAATGATGGGATACCATGTGTTCTGGTATATATGGCAGCAAAAACTGTACCCCAAGAGGAACAATTCTCTATCTGTGGTGTTATTCCCATGGGCAAGCAGATTGTCAACATTCTGTGTTTTTCATAGGGGCTAGTATTCGGGAATACTGCTTCTAGCTTTTGAGCTACCCAGAATGGTATTTGTTCACGTTTTGCGGGCAGTTTACCCATTACTGCGTGTAAAGTTTGTGGTGTGATTTTAGTTGCTGTTTTTGACCTGTATTTGTTGTAACCGTTGCCGGCTGGACTGTAAGTGTCCTCATGACAAACTGTGACATGTTTCTGTAAATTTGTATTAATTCTTTATGAAGTATAAGTAAGTCTCCTCCTGGCATTGTTTCAATGTCGGGATGTGGTGTGTAGGCCGCTAATATTGGCCATGTCGCTCCTTCTCTTCTGAGCGGACCGAGTCTTACTTTATTTCTTGTATGGGGGAGGGCGCCTTTAAACCAATATAAATGCTCCTGGTAAGTGAGCGGAACTTCAATGTCTTCATAAGGACAATATTCGTTCGGTATTTCACTCTCTGTGTAGAAATGAAATGTTTTTGTTCTTGCTTTTGCAACTGGGAATGTAACCCATGAATAGAATACCTCTGTCCTAAATGATTTGTGCGCCTCATTCATGAAAGCTACTGGTCCACCCCTGGATGTTAGACCGTGTGCACCTAGTTTTATGGTAACAGCATTTCTAACATTTTCCGCAATGGAAATTGCATTTGCATCTTCTTCGTCTGCTGAGAGATTTAGTTCTTGCGCAACTCTATCCACGTTTCATATTTCTTCAGTCATTGTGATAGAGAAGAAGCGCTTTTCAAGGGAACCAAGATAAGGTATTTTGCACAGTTTAGGAACAATGTGTCCTTGAAGCTTGATTAACCGACAGCCAATAAATAGGATTTTTGCCTACTCAGCTGTGGCGGAGTTTGCATCCACCCACTCCAGACATCTCTGGGGAATTGTGAGTAGGGGTCTCTGAGACTTAGCACGACTGAACTACTCAAATTCGTACTCCTACGATGTCTCCCTAACTAGATGTACCTAAGTGTACCTAGCATGTGTGTAGGTGTTAAGCCAAGAATCCCTCTAGGATAAAGTCAACCCCATTACCTGAAGTGAGAGACTGTGGGACCCCGTCTTGGTCTCGAGTTGGACACCCCACAAGGGATGTTAGACCACTGCGAGCTGGAGTGTCTGCATGCAGGAACCTCAGCGTCTCTGGTCAGTTTGTCGGCCGGGACGTCCTGGTCTCCTCTTTATTTCTTAGCAAGATGTGATGTATATATACCCATAGGTCTCCGCGCTGTATTACTGTGTCGGTCTAAGGATGACGTTGGGCATGAACTTTATACATAGATATTATACAGGAGATGGTAGTCCTGCTGTGCTTCCAAGAATCCTCATGCATAATGTCTGAGATTTTGAACTAGGGAAAACCCGCGTTCTGAATGCAGTGTCGTATCTAGGTAAAAGGTCAGTCCCTGTAAACCGTTATAAGTGTAATGTAGGGAAGAATATAGGTGAAGGGTAACAAAGTTACCTGGGCCTATATCATGGTACCTATATGGAATATAACACTGCTATAATAATATGAACTTACCCTGCAGAGAGCGATTAATCTTCAGTTGCCCTGTATGCAAATCAATTCCAGATGGCCACATCCTGACCAACAGCACCAAGTGACAACTATCCTCACCTATGTCACCTACAAGCCATTCGTTTATCTTCTCTCAACTATCTTGCCATACAGATTTTCAGACTATAATGCTTCCGGTCCCAAGATGCTTGATTCCGGTACAGGGAAGAAATGGCTTGGCAGTTCGGTCTGGACTGTTCCCATGAGGCACAGGGTCAAGACTGATTTGCATATGGCTATGTCTGAACTGGGGTGGCAAAGTGAGCTAAAGAATGATGATGGATTCAACCCAGATCTGTGACTGGGGGTGAGTGTTTGAAAAGTTTCAGCACTCCGTCCATCATCTCCTTGTGTTTGCTTTGTTCGCCCTAAGTTGGCAGGGTATGCCCAGACGTGGGTCCCTTGCTCACTTTGCCACTGGATTCAAGCTAGCCTGGCTGATGAGGGCTGTTAGCCCAAAACCGGTCCCAGGTTGCTTGATTCCGGTCCAGGGAAGACATGGCTTGGCAGTTCAGTCTGGACTGTTCCCATGAGGCACAGGGTCAAGACTGATTTGCATATGGCTATGTCTGAACTGGGGTGGCAAAGTGAGCTAAAGAATGATGATGGATTCAACCCAGATCTGTGACTGGGGGTGAGTGTTTGAAAAGTTTCAGCACTCCGTCCATAATCTCCTTGTGTTTGCTTTCCTGTTTTTAGGGCAGTTCGTAGTATCATAACCCTTTCTAGCTAATCAATTTCAACTATGTTTTCCTTACATTTTAAGATGCCCGTGCCATGATTCACAGTAACTCTCTAGCTCACTAAGTATAACCTGGGCTGCTTCTTACATTTCAAGATGTACGCACCCTGGCACTTAGCACCTTGTGAGTTCTATCATGAGCTCTGACTGTGACTCTCACTTACTTAAGTCCAGTGCTAAACCTTCCACATTCATCCTCCTACTAACCGTGGTAAGCACCCCTAACTGCTTGTTTTTTTGTCTCTTTGTACAATGTTCAGGCATCTCCGTTTCTTTCAGTGCTGCCCCACCCTCTTTGTCTCTCAGCAGGAGGCACCCCATGATATGACGATAAAGGAACTAGGGTATGACTACCACAGCATGCTTTCATAATATTTTCCCTTTTTCTGCTCCATAACAGACTTGCATAGTAAAAATTCTCACAGTCTTCTCATAGACAAGCCATTTAAAACCTGGATTATCCTTTCAGCTGACTTTTTACCTATACTTCTGCCTCTACAGTATTGAAAAAACTATTTAGGTGTGGCTAGATCAGACTACTACTTTCTTATTTGTCTCATTGTTTTTTATGACTAGATCAGATGACTACCTTCATCTCCTTTGTGTTTTTTTTAAAATGACCCAGGTCTTGTGCTATTTTAAACCTTTCTACCTTTGCGCACTAATCATAACTACATTTTGGCTTCTCACCTTGAAATACAAGGGCTAACCACAAAATTATACCTTTTCATTTTGATGTGGTAATATTGCTGGCATGATTTGTAGGGAGTCATCACAAAAATATTAACACCAAATTTGTATGGATTTTTTCTTACTTTAAGAATTTTTATAATGGTAATTTTGTTTGTTCTTTTTTGTCTTTTGATTATTCCCATCCCCCTCCCCTTTCTGTGTATTATAATTTGATCCTATTTGTATTGTTTATTTTGGTATGTCTATTATATTTGTCACTAGTATTGCACATCAATATGAATGTAACTCTTAACAAGCACTCTTTACAGCCTTGAAAAAGCCCCAGGCCTGTGCACTGCATAAGGGGCGAAACACGTGTTGGGTGGTGTACAAAAATGAATAATAAATTAAACAAATGAAATTATCACAGACCACAAACTGGCTTGAATTCAAATTTGATTCAACTGACTACCCTAAACATACCTTACTTGATTGTCTTTTGTAAGCAAAAAGGGTTCTGCCCACTCTGGGGTTCTGACAGTTGTCAACTCTGAAGTTGATCCATTATAGGGTGCGTGGCCCCTGGTCTTCACCCCTTAGTGCTCCATATAGGACATTTAGGTTTTTGCACAGTCATTGGAAAAACATGATGTCATTTTTAACACGCTACTCACTGTATTACCAGAAAATGGGGTCACACTGAGAAAGAACAAATCTATGGGGTCTATTACGATGGCGGTCGGATGTCCACCGCCGGTCCAGCGGTGGCGCCTGCCGGACCGGCGGTGGACATCCTCCTGCGATCGCAACCAAGAAAACCGCTGGTCAAATTAGGATGGCGGTGGTGTCCGCGCTGGTGAGAAATTCCGACCACCACTTTTCCGCCGGTTGCCATCCGCACTCCTGCCTGGTGGACGGAGCAGGACCGGGATAATGGTGGCGGTGCAGAGCAGGCTCCGCCGTTAGGATTATGATGCCGGCAGTAGCCAGCCTTTCCTCAGCGGTCAAACCGCCATGGAAAGGCATGCGGAGATTGTCTTCCGGGGGCCCGTTGCGGGACCCCAATGTTTTGGGGGGGTGTGGGTGCACTGGGGGGGTACCCATGGTCCCCCCCTACATTTCCCTGTACCAGGTGGCAGGCACTGTGCAGTGACTGCCATGCAGTGCAGGGAAATGCAGGACATGCTCCTTTGGACATCGCGGCGGTGCTGCGGGCAGCAGCGCTGCGGGCAGCAGCAACCGCCGCAATGTTAAGGCCCGCGATACGACCGCCGCAGTCGGATTTCGACCGCGGGTCATCGTAATTCGACCGGCGGTGATGTCGCGGTCCATGCGGGGGGTCTTTTCCCGCTACCATGGCGGTCGGGGAGGTTTTCCGACCGCCATCGTAATGGGCCCCTTTGTTTGCAGTCAATGAGGTGGAGTTTCTTGGGCACAATCTGTCAGTGGAAGGTGTTAAACCTAAACTTCTGGTGGACAGCATTGTCAGAGCTCAACATCCTACAGATCATGACCAACTTTGTTCCTTTTTAGGCATATGTGAATTCTATTCTAAGTTAATGAAAAATGATGCCCATCTTACAGAGTGTTTTCGAAGTTTGCTAAAAACTTAATTAAAACTTTGAATGGTTCGAGTTATGGCAGGAAAGTTCTGAAGTGATCAAGAAAGCCATTGTTTCTTCTCCTGCTCTTCAGGCATATAATCAAATTAGTAAAACGTTTGTCACTGTGGATGGAAGTGGATATGGGGTGGGGGCTGTATTGTCTCAATGGGATGACTCCTAGGAGGTTACAGTAGAGTTTGGGCTAGACGGTTGAGGGACTCTGTCATTGAGAAAGAGATGCTGGCATGTGTGTGGGGTGTGGAAAAGTTTAAACCATGTTTGTGGGATAGGTCACTTTGTTAGAACATAGATAATTTGCCTTTAGTTGATATTTTATCTGGCAATAGGATCAAGAAACAGTGTGATTTGTTTGAAGATGATGTATCATTGCCATGGTGGAAGATTATATTGTGTGTGTGGATATGCAGGATCGGTGCAAGATGGTACATTTGGATGGAGTGATAAATGAAGTGCTTTATTTTATTGTGAATGGCTGGCCGAAAAAAAAGATTGTTAAGTCCGATCTTCAGCCTTTTTGCAAAATTGCGGATTAATTATCTTTAGAGAATGGTACGTTGGTGAAGGAGGATAAACGTATTCCTCCTCATCACTTTAAGTAGCGCATTCTTGAGACAGCTCATTCTGGCCATTTGGGCATGAGCGCTACGAAATGGAGAATAATTAACAGTTTTTGGTGGCCTGGCATGGATGAAGATTTGACTGATCTGGTGCAAAATTGTATTCAATGTGCAGGAAGTGACAAACATCTTGTCACTCCAGTACCTGTGCCTACCCTAATTCCGTGTCCTGTCAAAGTGTGGCAGAAGGTAGCTATCATTTTTCTGGGACTGTTTCATGTGGTTTCTAAACAGTTAAATTATTTCATTGTTTTGATTGATCATTTCTCACATTGGGTGGAACTGACTACAGACAATGTCATTTGTCTTTTTCAAAGAGTTTTTTTTCAAGGGAAGGTGTACCAAGTGAGTTATTGACAGAGAATGGAGTTCAGTTCACTCTGGTTGCCATGACTGAGTTTCTTAACAGATGTGGCATAAAACACCTTTGTACTCCCTTGTATATTCCTCAATTAAATGGTAAGGTGGAAAGGTTTAATACAGTTAGGCTGTCCAGTTTTAGGTTTAAACCTATAATAACTGATAAAACCCCACCGGAAGGGAAATAGCCCTCACCAGTGTAAACATATAAACACTAAACAAAACCCTGCACAACCACAAACTAAATGCCATTCAAAGAAAGGAAAAGGAGAGTGAAAGAATAATTTTTATTTCTTCCTGAAGGGGCCAATACAATGTAACTTTGTTATATAAGGTAGCAGTAAGAAAGACTGGGTTAACATTATTCTGCTTGAGTTTTATTGTTTAGGAATGTCACTAAAATATTGTTTCTTCTTCCTTTTTTCAGTTTTGTGGTCTTTGGTCTAAAGATACAGGGGTTAGAAGCATGTTTTAGGTGTTGTTTATTTATTTTATAAACTGTAGAGAATCAGGAAATATCAAAATCATATTTGATTTTTGGGCTATGCTTGAGTCTTTCACTGATAGGAAAAATGTACGTTTCTTAAAAATCTTTCCCAATATGTACCATCACATTTACCCACAGAGAATGTGTAAAAACCCTGTATAAATCAGCCCCCTTTTCTAGTGAGTCAGTATTGAAAGTAGGTGAAGTGCCAAATACCCCAGGCTTTAGACATTCAATACAAGGTATAGTGACAGGTATATGTAAAAAGAGTGCAATCACAAAGCATCTGGGATACTGCTGAAAACATGACACCAGACTTTTGGAAAACATGGAACGCAGTGTCACTTGGAATGCTGCTGCAAAAAATTCTTACCAAGTTCAAGAAAGATTGGAGTGATTTTGTTTGTATTTGCAGTGATTCAGCTACGTATGTGAAAAAGTTGTGTGATGACCTGTCAAAATCGATACCTGAGCTGAAGTGCTTCCCTGTAAGAGATCCTTGCCACTTGTTAGATGGTTTGCTGAAAGCATCTTTACAATCTTCAGAGTTAATGAAGAATGCTATTGACTTTTTAGTCCATTCTGGTGCACTGTTTTGTTATGCTCGGAAACTTAAATGCAAATATTTCTCATTTTGTGCTTTGTGTGGCATCAACGAAAGAGTCATCCCAACTGTGTCCCTTAGCTGGTGGTTCTCAGTCCTAGAGGTCATGAATGCTATATTATCCATGTTGCAACCGTTTACAGAACTTTTGCTGAGTGATGGTACCAAAGGCAAGAAATGTGAGGATCTTTGGTCACATATTGATAGTGATTTGAAAAAAAGTACAGTCTACTGCATTCTTAGATTTTTACAGGAAAGCATGACTGCTGTAGTGGACATAATAAAAAAACTAGAGTCTGAAAACACCCTTGTCTACCAAGTGTTCAGCATAATTGGTGTAGATGTGAAACATATCCTTGAGAGTAAGCTGGGCGACACTTTTAGTGACTTTGGCACTGCAACATATTCCATGTTAGAGTGCTTGCCACTTGGTAAGCAAAGAAATGTTGAGGAGCAATTCAGGAACTTTTATTTTACAATGTATGAGAAATAGCCCTTCACCAACCATGGCATTTGAAGTCAATGAAGCCTCACTGTGGTACTCTGCACAATTTATAGATCCCTTCCGTAAAGGGAAATTTTCTCCAGAGTTTCAAAAGTGGTGCCTCATTTTTGACTGCTTCAATAACTCTGAGGGCATATGCGCCCAGTTCAGTGCATATGTTGCAGAACCTGTCGCAGAGACTCACAATCTTCAGGTACACCAGTATTGGCATGGAAAGCTATGTCAGTGGCCAGAGTTAGCAAATTGTATACTGGCTATTTTCGTGTTGCCTGTCTCAAGTGCCAATGTTGAGAGGGCCTTTTCACAGATAAAAGTTTATATGGGAAGGAAAGAGTGAGCGTGCATGACCAAAGACTCCCTGAAGAAGTATTGTATGGTGTACTACGATAAGTTTGATTTGTAAAAATTTATTTGGACCTCAATTACACTGTACGTACACTGTCTATATACCATGCACTATCAGTGCAGAAAGCAAGCAATAATAAAAGCAAAAAGTTCCATAAACACCTGAAAAACACTGTTTCTGTTGTTTTTAATGGCACGAAAATGTGTAACCACTGATAACCGCTGTTTTTTTAAGGTATTGAAATCACTTGAAAACACTGGAAAAACCCCACCAGAATTTACCAAAAATAGAAACTGAAAACAGGAAAGCCTAAATATAGTCCTGGTGGAGTGTATTCAGTGTGCTCTTAGTTCTAGGAGAAATTGGAGAAATTGTGCTGAAGCCATTAGGGATACATTGGGGGCATATTGTTCTGTTGCTCGAATATTACTTTACCTTGAAAAAACAAAAGACAAGAGGAATCTGGCAAAACAGGAACAACCAGTAATACAGTTTACAGGAACGGGTCTGAGGACTGTCTCAAAGTACAACCAATCCCAGCGATTTTTATACAGTTTTTGGTGTCGTACAAGTACATCTGGAGTTCCTTGTTTGGTAAAAGGATGCAGGCCTTGTCTGTTGAGTCATAAAATAAGGTCCCTGATAACAAATGCAGGTGGGCCTTGACCTTGCGTGGACACAATGTGGGCCAGAGGGTAATGTGTCCAGATGTCCGGCATGAGGGGCACGTAATCACTGCGTTTGCTTTGTGTGCTGTGTCCTGATTGGCTGCGTGTTCATAACTCCATGTGGCATCTGACTTTATGGTTTTTTGGAAATGTGCCCCCCCTCTGGCCATGTGTGCTTTATTGGGGCCAGTTTCCCTGGACCATTGTGGTGTCGCTGTGCTCATCTGGGGGATGGACCTGAGTTTCCTATTCACCCGTTTGTCTGCCGACTATGTGCCACCCCACCTGTGACCTGTCAATCAGTTATTGCGAGCCTAGGTTGCAGAGCCTGCCTGAGCACGTATTTCTGAGTCAGGGTTGTTAGAGAGTTCATGACGGGCGAACGTGATAAAAGTGATGCAATTTCGTTTGTGTATGTGAATGTACCGTGATAAGCATTACCATCATTTTTATCAATATCAACAGTTCCACAACTCATTCAGTCACAGGTGTGATTCCTTTTGAACTGATGGAGGGGATAAGAGTGGCTTTGTGTCTTATACCTTTTTGGATGGATGATTTCAATAAGAAGGAGGTTAGTGTTCAGAATTCCAGTTTGCATAGAAAAAACGACAGTGATGGAAACAATGCTGCATGAATTGATCATGAAGTCTTCCCATGGAGAGTGATGAGCCATATGCATCACAGGATGCTTGTTTCCGGTACAGGGAAGACATGGCTTGGCAGTTCGGGCTGGACTGTTCCCATGAGGCACAGGGTCAGACTGATTTGCATATGGCCATGTCTGAACTGGGGTGGCGGAGTGAGCTAAAGAATGATGATGGATTAAACCCAGATCAGTTGACTGGGGGTGAGTGCTTGCAATGTTCAACACTCCGTCCATCATCCCCTTTGGTTTTGCTATGTTCGCCCTAAGTTGGCAGGGTATGCCCAGACGTGGGTCCCTTGCTCACTTTGCCACTGGTTTCAAGATAGCCTGGCTGATGATGGCTGTAAGCCAGAAACCGGTCCCAGGATGCTTGTTTCCGGTCCAGGGAAGACATGGCTTGGCAGTTCGGGCTGGACTGTTCCCATGAGGCACAGGGTCAGACTGATTTGCATATGGCCATGTCTGAACTGGGGTGTCGGAGTGAGCTAAAGAATGATGATGGATTAAACCCAGATCAGTTGACTGGGGGTGAGTGCTTGCAATGTTCAACACTCCGTCCATCATCCCCTTTGGTTTTGCAATGATACAATAATACCCGTTGTAATGATGATGGAGGTTTAGATAGCAAGGTTTCAGGTGGAAGTGATGTGAGCAAAGTAGTTGCACGTCGCAGGATTTGAACAGGTAAAAAGGATGCCCCTAAACTTTGATGTAAAGTATTTTTTGTGTATGTTTTATTGCGTTAGCATAGATGATTGTATTTTTTGTTTGGTTGCATGGGATTCGCTTTTGTCTGGTTCGTTTTGTATGTTTTGTGAAGAAGGGAGATGTGTAACATTGTGCACATTTATCTGCTGTTAGTGTATGATGTAATGTATAGAATGTTATTCCATTGTTTATTGCTGTATTCGGTACTAGAATGCATTTACGGGAGCTTGAATATAGCGGTCATTTGAGGATTGTGTCATGCCTTTTTTACAGGATTTCTGCATATTTGGTATCATATATTAAATACCTTGTTTTCCCGCTTACAATGTTCCTGTCATCTTTTCATGCAATATTGCTGTAAATTCAAAAACAGAGAGAGAATATTCTATTATTGTATTTAAAGCTTATGTTATGGATACAAAATGTCAGAAATAGTGGCTATTATCAGAATATCTGCTGTAGTGGTTGATGACTGGTTTTTATTAATGGTAGAATCGAGCTGGCATGGTATCAAATTACTGGGTTTACATTGATTAACCTAGATTTTTGTTCACTCAAACGACTTCTTTGTGGTTATATTGTAGAAAGGTGTTAACTAAAATGTTGTAAACACAAGGAGATGATGGACGGAGCGCTGAAACTTTTCAGACACTCACCCACAGTCAAAGATCTGGGTTGAATCCATCATCATTCTTTAGCTCACTTCGCCACCCCAGTTCAGACCTAGCCATATGCAAATCAGTCTTGACCCTGTTCCTCATGGGAACAATCCAGCCCGAACTGCCAAGCAGGCCTTCCCTGGACCAGAAACAAGCATCCTGGGACTGCTTTCGGAATAACACCCCTCATCAGCCAGGCTAGCTTGAATCCAGTGGCAAAGTGAGCAAGGGATCCACGTCTGGGCATGCCCTGCAACTTAGGGCGAACAAAGCAAACACAAGGAGATGGTCGACGGAGCGCTGAAACGTTTCAGACACTCACCCCCAGTCACAAATCGGATTGAATCCATCATCTTTCTTTAGCTCACATGGTCACCCCAGTTCAGACCCAGCCATATGCAAATCAGTCTTGACCCTGTTCCTCATGGGAACAGTCCAGCCGAACTGCCAAGCCAGGTTTCCCTGGACTGGAAGCAAGCATCCTGGGACCGGTTTCGAGGTAACACCCATCATCAGCCAGGCTAGCTTGAATCCAGTGACAAAGTGAGCAAGGGAGCCATGTCTGGGCATACTCTGCCAACTTAGGGTGAACAAAGCAAACACAAGGAGATGATGAATGGAGCGCTGAAACTTTTCAAACAATCACACCCAGTCACAGATCTGGGTTGAATCCATCATCATTCTTTTGGTCCCTTCGCCACCCCAGTTCAGACCCAGCCATATGCAAGTCAGTCTTGACCCTGTTCCTCATGGGAACAGTCCAGCCTGAACTTCCAAGTCAGGTCTTCCCTGGAACAGAAACAAGCATCCTGGGACCGGTGTCGGGGTAACACCCCTCATCAGCCAGACTAGCTTGAATCCAGTGGCAAAGTGAGCAAGGGAACCAAGTCTGGGTATACCCTGCCAACTTAGGGCGAAGAAAGCAAACACAAGGAGATGATGGACAGAGCGCTGAAACTTTTCAGTCACTCACCCCCAGTCACCGATCTGGGTGGAATCCATTATCATTCTTTAGCTCACTTCACCAACCCAGTTCAGACCAAGTCATATGCAATTCAGTCTTGACCCTGTTCCTTATGGAAACAGTCCTGCCCGAACTGCCAAGCCAGGTCTTACCTGGACCGGAAACAAGCATCCTGGGACCGGTTAACTAAAATATTGTCAGACAGATATTGGGTCGTGAATATTCTTTACAAAAACATTGGCTCAATGGGTGTACTTTTTCTAATATTGACTTCAATGTGGTGATATTTTCCATTGTCTGTCGACACCATGGTACCATTTTGCTTTCAGTTGTCCCCTCTTTGATATCAGTGTAATCAACACCTATTATTTGAAGGAGAACAAGCATAATATTACATTGCATCAAATCGTGTCTGAGCCTGATGACTTTAATCTTGCCTCAGAGAGGTAGTTCTTGTCCACATAATTGGGACCAGAGGGATCCATTGATAACTGCTTAGCAACAATCTTATGTTATATAACAAATTTACAGCCAGTTGCCTTGATGGAAGTGTTGCAGTGTCCAATAGGAGGCGCACTGAGACAAGATGATTCATGGTAACCCACCAGACAGAGCAGAAAGCAGATACCCTTCAGAAATTGTGGTATGTATCAAATGTACACCATAAGCACACTCTAAAACCATTTGTTTTTGTGTTGTTTTTGGAAGCGCTGCATCTAGAAATTTGGCTGGCATATGGCCAGCAACAAAACCGGCCCCCACAGTAGCGAAACCGGCCTCTATCCTACCAGCCCATCGAAAAGCTCTGTACCCTGCTAAAAAGCCACTGCGGGTACATGTTCCCTCCCAGGTGTAGTATTACTATTATAATTTATAATGATTTTCTCTAGGCTAACCTATTACCTCTGTGTGGAATAATAAGTATAATTCCACACGATGGATGGGATGTACAAATGCATATTTTTTTCTTTTTTCCGTTTCTTCAAGGAGAACACATTTCTTCCTGTGTAAAAAGCCTTTCCACAACACACTTGCCAAATCCAGGGATTATCCATTCCCCTTCACATCCTGGAAGGAGAGCCCATGGCTGTAGCATCTTTCTGCCAAACGTGAGAAAGTGTCGTATTTCAGCTTGTGAAAGTCCATCAAATATATGTGGGTGTTCACAAACTTACAAGGCAAACCATGCCTTGAAACACTGACTTACCACATCTTGCAGGATAAATCTCCAGGAATAGGTTCATTTACTCCTGCCAGGGTTTGTTTTTTGCCAGGTTTACAAAAGATATTTTCAGTCATAAACTTATGTTTATGACCAAATATAGCTTTGTGTATAAGAATCAATGAGTACCGCTTTCAGATGAGGCATAAAATAGTGAAAATCTACTACTTTAAAAGTATGTGTGGTTTGTTTGCCCTTTAAATGAAATATTTCGAAAGTAAATTGTTCTGTAAAGATTCATTCTCTCGCTAGGTTCCAAGATAAAATGCATGCAGTTTCTTAATTTGAGCCGGCGGTTTCCGGTGCTCAGCACTGTCATTTAATTCTCAACACCGGCTCTTATGACAATCTGCCACATGGTGGTGCTGCTTATCTAATTTAGAGATCAGCACAACAACGGTTGTTTATTAATTCAATATACATTAAAATGACTAACACATGTTGCCCAAGCCATTGTTATAGCTTTAGGGGCTGGAACAGTCTAAAATGTCACACTTATAGGAGTGTGATAGTTAGTTGTAGTGTTGGTACTGTCATTGGCAGCACTGGCAGGGGCAATGGGCAGTGCAAGCTGTTGTTGCCTCCTCACAAGGGCCCTGGCACTTTTTTTTATTTACAAATTAAGTGCTGAATGCATGTGTTTTTTTAAAAGATGATCTGAGAGAGCTCAGGTTGTACCTAAGATGTACTCTGGTTGATACGCATATATTTGGAACTGATCATATTCTCTGTATTGGGATAAACTATAAGACGTTATTACTAGGACACTTCCTTTGAAGACACACCTCTGCCATTTTCAACAGACACTCAAACATATGCATGCGCACACACAAATAAAAGCTCAAAAAACAAATGACCCACTGTGAGGTGGACATTGTGGAAAATCAACTAAAATTAACACAGCTAGGTTGTCATGACATTAATCAAACTAAATGTGCATTTACTTTCCCTTCGTCTGCTTGTTTTCTGATGCATTTATGACATATGTTCATGAGCCGTGATGTCTCATTCGTCTAGGCAGATTATCTGACCTATATTGAAATGTTTTCTACGTTGCGGATGCGCTAAGATCGACACAGCAGCTGGAGCAAGTTCCACTCTGACCAAGCTCAAGCTGTCACTTGCTGTGCAGCAGCACCATCTGCATCGCGGGAGGGTACAATATAGCCAAACATGCATGAGTCACACAGCCCAGGGAGCATGTATCTCAGGCGGTAGCGCTGAGTGCCTCACTGCACACTTAGCAGCAGCTGGGCTTCACAGATGAAGCCTGACCCTTGGCCAACGCTAAGTCAACTGAGGTAACATTGGGAAGCAGCAATTAGTTCACTTGACACATAGTCTACATGAAAAACCACTGCAGATATCACAATTCTGCACGGAGTACTACAGGCAAATGGCATTGTCTCAGTTGCATTGTACATGGACTATAAGGGCCTCGTTACAAGATGCTCAGCATTTGGTGGTGAAGATATTGGAGACAGGAAACATATTTCAAGTCGGTGTCAACCATATATTAGTAGGCAACAAGAGTTGTTGGGCTTGGAATGATGAATAACATACTGGACCAGCATTAGCGTGTACATTTGTGAGTGATGATCCCTCTTTGGGAGCACCACTGGGCCCTTTTGTGCTCTTATTTGCCACTTACCATGAGCTGAAGATAAATGGGGAGGGATCAATGCGGTGCAGGGGTGGGGCAGAGGGTGAGATTGTCAGGAGGCAGGGTAGGCTCTATCGTGACAGGTTTGTATGCTCCCCCTCAGTGATTAAGGGGGGTCGAGTGAGTCCAGGCTACCCATTCCCTGCAAACCTTGCCCCAGAGTCATAAGAAAGGTACATAACATATGAAGCGTTTGCACTGATCTTGGTCTTCAAAACTGTATGGTGTCACATGAGTCTTACATACTAGGGGCAGATTTACAAGCCCCTTGCGCAACTTTTGCGTCATTTTTAACATGTTAAAAATGACGCAAAAGTGGCGCAAGGGGCTTGTAAATCTGCCCCTCAAAGCGTGCCACAAGAGAACACACCGATCGGTTGATTGTTATGTCAGTGTTTTTTCTTGTTAAATGAAAACACCTCTAAACTTGACTTGATTCCTTAAAGGCAGGGACACCGAAGCAACATCGTATTTTTTTCTTTTATTATTTTCTTTTATTGTTTGTCTCTTTGTTGTTTTATTCAGCACAAGCACCGAAAAATGGGTTCTCAAAAGTACTCATGGATGGAAATGCGAAGCCGGAAGGCATTGCAAGTCAAGTCCACATGTGTGGCGGAAAAAAATGAATATTCAAGACTTTTGAGACCTCTGCGAAGCGTTACTGGAGAGGAACACACAAAGGTAAGACATTCAAAAAGGGAAAAACAAAATTATTGTTTCCGATTCTGCTGACATCAGCCCTTGCATTTTGACATTGGAACAGAACTGTTCCTTGACCATTCAATTATTGTTTATTGCCAACATCCAGCCTGCCACTGTTTTCGATTGTTCATGCTGCAGTGATATACATGCAAAACACACCCATGAGATTTACACTCAATATATCTTTGCAGGGATTTCCTTTTCAAACAAAATATTATCACAGAAAGCTCTGTTCAGTGACATTTCACAGACAGGTTCCCCCTTCGGAGAATATTGACAAAACTGCTTTTCGATCTTGCAAGTTCTCTCCCAGGTCTCACACGACCATCTATTTCATTGCCCATTAATATTTCAGTATTCTGCAAAGTAAAATCCTGGATACCTGACTTAGATTATTTGCACGAGTATGACAGTTTTTATTCATATCTAAAGGTTGTAGGATCATGTTCTAGAGCTGCGAGTTGTCCACAAGGTGACAAGTTTGTGCTCTAAACAAACATTAAATATTTAAATGAAACAACATTAAAGAAATGTTTTTATTCTCAACGTGAAGTCAAATTTCCATTTCATACTGCAGTATAAATAAGATGAGTGCTCTGTGTTTTAAAGGCCATGGGCCCGATTCACAAAGGTAAAATGAGATGAATGTCTAACTTTACGATTTTCGGTATTCACAAAGGGGATTTACTACTCCTAAATGCCCTTTGTGAATTGCGAAAGTCGAAAGTCGTAAAGTTCAACTTTTAGTATTAACAAAGGGCATTTACGAGTAGTAAATGCCCTTTGTGAATACCAAAAGTCGTAGAGTTAGACTTTCGTCTCCGTTTACCTTTGTGAATCGGGCCCCAAGAGTTCTGTCCAGGTCTTTTAAGCCTTTCTTAAATGGATTGGGACCAATGAAGGTGAAAATCACATAACATGTGAACAAGTAGTCAAATGTGATTGGCATAACATGGTGTCATGCCTTTCTACACTTAATTCATGTGTTTTGATAGTTAAAGTATCTGCAGTGCACAAGCTTTTCTAGGAGGAAATACACTCAGGTCATTCGTGACACAAATAAAGAGATAAATACATAGTAGCCATTGTAAAAAGGTATCACCCATATTGAAATGCAACATATTATAGAATCAAATAATAGCAGAGGATCATTTTTGGAAAAAATGAAAAGTTTACGAACTGAACTACAAAAACCTCTTCAAAGAAAAATCTGATACTCAATAGTAGACATACTGAGCAAATTTAGAATGGTCACCTTTTGTGCAGGTTAAGAAGTCATATGGTTTCCTCCAAACTGACCACTTCTTCCTTACAAAGTATGAGATGAAAATAACAGCACATGACCTTCTGTCGACCTTGAAAACTGTAGTGAACTCTGCATTTTGTTTATCCCGTTTTTTAGCAACGGGTTTAGACATAATAAATGATTTATTCAGAGAGTTGTGCGTTTTACAAAAGGTGTAGGAGAATCAAGAGATATATATATTGTTGGAAAACGAGGCAGTATCTGTGAGGCCTGCACAAATAACATGTCACATTTGTCCTTCACTGGGAACCAAGCACCCTAGTGTAGCGCCTGACTCTCAGAGGGTAGCATTGAAGAGCAGTCTAAGGCTTACTCTAGGGAGGTGGTGTGGGCAAGTAATCATCATTACAGGTGCGCAGAAATAACACTCAATAATTGATTGTCCAGTCTGTACTTTGCTTTATAAAAGTAAGAGTACATTTATTAAACACACACACTACTCAATACTATGCACCAATTTACAAATATACATAAGCTGTTGGAATTACTTTGTGACATTGCATAACATTTCCACCCCTCCCGCAGGGGGGTGGGGTCTAGCACCACCACTTACATGTATGCACATTATCTTGCCCCCTAATGCAGTTAGTTGAACATAACCTGGAGCGAGGGCCATGCGCACTGGCACCATCCCAGTGGCGACCCACCCCATTATCTCAACCAGCATTTAAAATAGGCACACCTGCCCTGGTGAAACATAACCCTGACTGAGCGTCTTATACTGACCATACAGTATACACCTCTACATCCTAGGGGCTAACAGTCTGGGTTCTTCTTCACCTAACGCAGCAGCAAGAATACATGTTTAGGCATCCCTTTAAAATGAGGTACTTATTAGACTTGATAACATTTATAATGCATTGCAATTACAACCTCTAAAAGGCATCACAGATGAAATCACAGGATTAAGCATATACCGTCAGACACCCCAGCAGGAATGTCTAGCAACATAACCCCTCATTGCTTATGACTTCACATTACACATGTGACTTACAGTCCCTCCATAGAAATAACCTTAGCAAAGGCACTTCACATGCAGTTGCACCTCTTTGCCTCCAGGGGATACCCTCCTCCAGACATCCCCCAACACAGCCTTCCATACCTTAAAGGAGTCCCTAACACACCCCCCAGCTGCAGAACAAAAGTTCCAGTTTCAGAATGTTGATAACTGCTGGCTGAGCCCTTGAGGGGTTATTTCTCCTGAGTCCCCAGAGACTAAGGGGGGACTTTTCCTCTTCGTGCTGGGGGAGACTGCGTTTCTCCTGCAGCTCCCCCAGCACCTTGGCACTCGCTGGGTGGTGACCCCGTTCTCCTGGGGCCACCACAAACAGAGGAAACGCTGCTTTCACTTGCAGGCCGGTCCGGGCCTGCAAGGCATTATGGGGCGCTTCTCCTCCAGCCCCGTGAATATCAGATGAGCAGCTCTCCCGCTGTGCCGGGGAGAGCCGCGCTGGTGGTGCTGGTGGTCTTCTGCCGCGTTCTTGCCTCGTTGGGGGGCCCGGTCCCACCCGGACCCCCAGGTAAGGGAATCAGCAGCTCAGGGAGCCCACCCCTGGCTGCTCTTGCCGCTTCCCCGCCTCCCTCTCTTCTGCGGGGTCCCGGTCCCACCCGGGAACCCCGCGTAGCCCTTCCGTTGGAGGGCAGCCCACCCCCGGCTGCCCCCGCCGGCTCCCTGCCCGGCCAGCACCCTTGCAGGCTGCTGCGGGAGCCGGCACCGCAGCGGGCAGACACGGAGGATGCGCTGCTCCTGCTGGACCTCGGGGGAGTGCGACGGCACTCCCCCCGCCTTCCTCTTGCCACGGGGGAGTGCAGTAGCACTCCCCCGTCCTCGTCTCTTCAGGGCCCGGGGATGGGGTCCCAGGCCCCTGGGCCATTTTCAACAGCGCTCCCTGATTTAGCTTCTCTGCTGGGGTCCAGGGTGGGCTCCTGGCCCACCCGCTTCACTGACCTTCACAAGGAGCGCGATGGCGCTCCCTGGCTTCACTCGCTTCGGGGCCCGGAGATGGGGTCCCGGGCCCCACTGGGCAATTTTCACGGGGAGCACGACGGCGCTCCCCGACTTCGGTGGGGCCCGGAGTTGGGATCCCGGGCCCCAGAGTCTATTTCGTGGGGGGCGCGACAGCGCTCCCCGCCTCCTCCTCCTCCTCACACGGGGCCCGGAGTTGGGATCCTGGCCCCCTCCCCCGATCTTCACGGGGAGCGCGATGGCGCTCCCTGGTTTCATTTTCGGCGGGGGCCAGGGTGGGCTCCTGGCACCCAGCAGGGGGCACCTTCACGGGGTGTGTGACGGCGCACCCCGACTTCACTTCTTCTGGGGGCAGCCCCCGGGACCTGACCCACCCCGGGGGCATCTTTGAGACCGGCGGCGGAGCCCTACGCTCTTCGTCGTCGGTTGGCCAGAGGTCAAAGGTTGCCTACCTTCTGGGGGACATATCTCAGCCCCCAGGGGTCCGATCTTCATAATTCTGGCCTCTTCTTGCTCCTAGTGGTGCTCCCTAGCCAGTGGGAGCACTCTCTTTCGCCCTCCTTGTCTCAAAGAGGGTGCATGCAGTAGGGAGCTGTCTTCACTGGCTCCCTGCGCCTGCCTTTCACCTGGCTCTCCTCCTGGGCCTCTCTTCTCCTTGCGCAGAGGCCCAGGCTTCTGCTCACTGGTCCTGGACTCCTCTCCTGGCGCTATTCAGGATCCTGGGACAGTCAGGGGGTTCCTCCTTCCAACTGCCCATGGCGCCAGGCTCCAGCACCCTCTGCCTCAGCAGACCACACCCCAGAGAGAGCTCCTCTTCCTGTGCAAACTCTTTTTAAGAATTGGGGAGGGGGCTGGCAGGAAGTCTCTGTCTATCACACAGCGACACATCACTTCTCTGCCCCTGCTTCCTCCTTCCTGCCCAGGCCTCTGGGTTTGTTCAAAATGGCATCGTTCAGGGGTCTCATGCCACATGGTCTCTGAGAGCCCATTCCCCCCTCGCTGCCTTCTCTCCAGAGCAGCTTGGTGCCTGGCACCAGGTGATAGCTGCTGATGGATGAACCTGTAGCTCCACCCATCTTCTCTTCTTGGAGTGGAGGCTTTCGCCCTTGGAATGCTTGTTGGGCAGGGCTGCCTGGGGGAGGAAGGTCATCAATTCAGCCTGGCCGGGTCAGCCCCAGCCAGGCCCTGGTTATGAGCTGACTCAGAGAAATATGTCATTTCTGGATGACCCAAAAGCAGTACAAATATGACTTTGGACTCTGCAGAATACTTCTTCTCACATAGGTTACAGTGGACTTTGGTGCGTGTCTGGAATTTGTAGGCCCTAGGAAAGTAAAACTAGCCCATGTGCTCCCCATCCTCATAGGGGAATACTGGAATAAAAAACAGTAAAGCACACTGCCTTTCCCTCAAATGTTTCCTCCCATTGTAGAAAGCCTATTCCCTGTCACCACCCAATTCTGCATAAGTCCTGCCACACCATTCACTTTGTAGCTGCTCCGGGGCTGCGCACGCCAGAAATCTGTCCTGTGCAGCCCTTACACTTGTGCACACGCATGTACACACGTGTTTGTATGTAACCAGCCCAGTGTCCCTTACTCTGGCTGCAGCGCAGCGGCCTACTCGCGCCAGAGGGACACCGGTAAAATACACATGCAGTCTCTTTCATCATGAGTTCACTGTGGGTGAGTTCCAACTTATGAGGCTCTCCCACAGTAAAAGCTCAACCAATAGGTGTTCAAAAAGCGAAAAATCCGGGCGGCTCAGATGGTCAGAACCACCTTCTAACACATATATATAAAAAAGCAGACGTAAAAATGATGGGGATAAGACATAGAAGTCAAATTATATTGTTAGAGGATTGATGATGTTGTTAAACTCCCAAAAACGGACAAGAATAATAATGTCTGTGGGAGTTGGACTTATATATTCTGCAAGACGTTTCATTCTCAAAGTATTTGATCTGCAGGTTTTTTTGCTTGTGTCTAAAGCTTGTGATAGTTTAGCCATTGTAGTCTTTACTAGTGATTTACTTGCAGAGCTGTGTGGCACAGGAAAAGAAAAAGAATCCGAGTTTCTAGAGTAATCCTATTTTACCTATTTGTGTGGCCAATAGTAAATCTGGAGCCATGCGTTTTAAAATTAAGCAGAGTAACTCTCAGAACCCTAACTGACTATTAGCTACAATGCTGGCTAATGATTAACTAATATATGCTCCAGAGAAACGGAGTTGATTTTAGATACAATCAGAACATTTTTACCTATATATTTGGAGAAAACAGGCTGTACGAGTAGAGTTCAGAAGAAAATAAATGGTCACATCAAGATAGGGCACTCAAGAAGTGGCCTTATTTGTTTCCCTGATGCCCAATTCCATCTGGATTGGTAAATTCAAAGGGGCTTATTCACAAACCACATTTTGTAATAGGTTCAGTACTACTACAGTAATACTACTCATGTATTACAAAAAGCCATTCACAAACCTACATGTGAAGGTCTATCCATCTGCCTCTCCTATCTTTTCTAAGGGGTGATCTCTATCCTGACTAATGAGATCTCAGCACACAGACTCCTTTAGTAGTAAATGTGGGCAGGACGGGAGAGTATTTGGGAAATGGGGATTACCTACTACTAAATGAGCGGTATTTAGGGGTTAAGCTAGAAAAAGGGAGGGGTTCAGGGAGGGAGATGCTCCCACCACAAAGGAGTATGTCCATTGCTATTCACAAACTGCACTACTATAGATACTATAGTCAAAAAGACCAAAAACAGTAGTAAAGTACTCCAGCCCAGACCTGGAGTAAATTCAGCACCACACATGGCCAACCACTGGTATTGCAACAACTTCCCGTGGAACATAAGGGACTGGCTGGTGCTAATCATCAACACAGCAAAAAAGGTGTCAATACCAGCAAAAGCAATCTGAAGTCCTTTATGCTTATCTCAGTGTTTAAGAAAAAAATGGAAGAGATCAAACTTAACTACACACACTATAAGGAGTTCCTCACCCAGTCCAAATTTACCGAATTAAGAAAATATATACAAAAATTCAGCAACAATCAAGTATGTCCATACACCACAAATGAATATTATGAGAAACCACAAACTACTAACCAGGTTGAAAATACCAACCTAAATTTAGGGCAACACCTCAAAACTAGACCTTTAGTTCAGGTGATGAGAGAAGTAGCGGGAGAAGTATTGAAGGCAACTATGGTAGTAATTCTAGACCATTTTACCCCGAGGGACAACCAATCCACCTATGAAGCTATTTTGGTTTTGGCCACAGCCATACCAACCAATGCCACAAAGATTTCCATTTTACCAAGGACGGGCCATTATTTATACAGAGACAAAGGCTGGGGAAGTGGGAAACAGAAACCACAACAAAAACAGGCACCCAGAGTACAGTGGGAAGAGGAACAACCAGCTCAGATGATCACTAGGAGCAAGGAGAGAGAACACAACCCATCAATAAGCATGGACACAACATCATAGTTAATTTGAGTAGTACCCACCTCACAGTTGAAGAACAAGAAGTCCTGTCTAAGGGACTAGCATTTGTCCCTACCCCAAACACTGATTTGTCCACATGCCGCACTGAACAATCCCAATTTTTAAGGCATTTCAGATTACAAGCATTCTTTGGTAAACGTGAATCAGGTCCAGAAGGTGACTCGAATACTGGCTTGAGAAAGAAGTCTAGTTTCCAACCTATGACGCAATCTCTACCATGCGAAGTCCTGGCCTTTAAGCAGGCGGTCTTAAGGGAAGTTGAGGGAATGATCATAAGGGAAATAACATCTTCCATAATCTAACAAAGAATGAATCCCAGGCATTGAAGGCCTTGAAACAATAGTGACCTGGTAATAAAACCCGCTGACACGGGAGGGTAAATTGTGGTTATTGACAAACATATGTATGATGCCGAATGCCACCGCCTCTTAGCTGACAGGGGCAGTTATTAGATACTGCAAGAGGATCCCACCCTGACATTGAGAAATAAAATCAAAATGATGATGGATGAAGCAAGTGCACATGACTGGATAATAAAACATGAGTCAGAATTCCTCATAGCAGAGAAACCTAGAACCCCGAGGTTCTACACATTACCCAAGATACACAAACAGAGTTCACCCCCCACAGGGAGATCGATTGCTTCATGGATCGGGTCAGTACTCGAAACCTGTATCACAGTTTTGTGACTGGTTCTTAAAATCTAAAGTTCAAAATCCACATCATACTTGCCTGATACAAAAAATTATTTGTGCTCACTTAATGACCTGGAGATAAATGTGGCAGAAGACATGATTATCACCATGGACATAGAGGCCCTTCACACCAGCACCCTGCAAAGACATACCATTGAGGTGACTGAAGGGATCCTGAAACACACACAGTGGGACTTCATGACGTTAAGACGGTTTGTGCTAGAATGTGCTGAACTAGCACTCACTGCAAATATTTTAGAATTCAAGGACGTACTTTACCATCAGATAAGGGGCACATTGATGGGCAGTACCTTCACCCCGAATGTGACCCAACTCTATCTACACAAATTTGAAGCTGACCATATCTTTGTTCCAAACAACCTATATGAAGATAGCATAAAACTCTGGCATCGTTATATTGATGACGTCTTGGTAATATGGCATGGCAGCAAGGAGCAAGCAAAGGAATTCACCAAGTGGGTTAATACCAGGGACAGATACCTCAACTAAGTAATCAATAGGAGTGAGACAGTTTTCTAGACTGGGTCATCCCCTTTGGTGACACAGGAATAGAAACTAAGGTACATAACAAGGCCACGGACAAAAACAGCTTGATACTGTATGGCAGCTTCTACCTGTGGGACCTCGACAAAAATCTCCTTGTGTGTCAATTTCTGAGAGTCAGACGCAACTGTTCCACTCTTGAGAATTTGGAGACACAGGCTACAATCCTGGAAGAAAATTGGTGGCATGTAATTATCCTAGGATTGTGGTACGAAGAGCCTGTAAACGGGCCATGAACAATAACAGATATGCCCTCCTACAGACAAACCAAAAAACGGACACAAATAGAATAGCATGAGTAACTACATACACCCCAATCTCAAAT
Source organism: Calotriton arnoldi (assembly GCA_963921515.1). Lineage (NCBI taxonomy): Eukaryota > Metazoa > Chordata > Amphibia > Caudata > Salamandridae > Calotriton > Calotriton arnoldi. The sequence goes on from CAWUFW010011988.1 coordinate 314,331, forward strand.
AAAGTACAAGGCATTGTTCGAAAACATCGGAGGATACTGAAGAGTGGTACCAAGCAATGGTCCTCCCCTCTCTTTGTGTCCAAAATGCAAAACCAGCGTAAGCGATATGCTGGTCCACAAAAGGGTCAGCAAGACCCAAGCCCTCCAGGGACATTATTCATGCAGGAACTTCTTGGCATGCACATTTACCACACAAACCAAGGAGATGAACATTAATACTGTGAAACCCTGAAAATTGAAATCATTGACCAATTGTAACAGCGAAAATGTGATAGACCTTATCACTTGCCCATGCAACTTGTTTTACATGGGTATGACCACTAGAAAAGTAAAGGTTGGAATTAATGAACATCACAGCACCATACAATGCAGCAGGAGTACTATTAAATTGACACTTCATTACCTGAAAGCCAACCACACAGACAGAGACTTATTTTGGGTTGTTTTGGAAAAAATGGCCACAAAGTACCAGACGTGGCTAAGAAATTGTTCATTCATGAACAGAGATGGGTAAATCATTTAAAAACATTAGAGACAAGCCTTAATGATGAGATACTATGAAAGCAATTGTGAAGAGCTGGGTTTCCCTCCACACTAATGTGAATTTTGGAACACACCACCTGCAGGATGTTGTTTTTTAGACACCCAATGAGTAATGATGTGTTCTCTACCGTTTCCAGCGGGGGTACTGACCGCATAGATCCAACACAAAAGTTTGTATATTATAATAAAAGACATACTAAGTAGGCTGAGAAATGATTTCCATCCCTCACCTGGACTGGACTCATTTAGTAAAATAATAGAGAACACAGTGATAATTTTATAACAAAGCATGGTATAACAGCTGACAGCACGCTGATTGCACTCCAATTCCAAGAGCACCTCTAACGTGCTCTGGGTATGCGATAATGACGTGGTGGTTTTCATTTTTAGACGCCTAATGATTAGTGATATGTCATCTACTATTCCCAACAAAAATGTACACAATTCTGAAAATCAATATATCAAGTGGCCTGAAATAATATTTTCATCCCCCTCCCTCTTCACCCCAACCCCTCTCCTGGACTGAGGACATTTAATAAATATACAACATTTGAAGGATTTTACAAAAAAGCATGCCGTATTAGCTGCCAGCACACTAGTAAGACTTCAGTTCCCAGAGCACCCATAATAGAGAGGGCGCACCCACTGAACTGCAACCTCCAGAACATCCTATATGGGCTGCACGCATTGGTTCCCCGACCCCCAGGCACCAAGGATTTTGTCAATGTACCAACACGCTTGGGATACTTTCCCAGGGCAGCTGCTCCTATTGAGTGATCATTATCCGCACGGCGACCAGCTGTAATCACTCTGTATGCACACTGCATGGTAAACAACAGATGCCATGCAACAGCACTCAAATTTCAACTGCCACCAATACACTAATAGGTGAGATAAATTAGTAACAGGTGCAATTAAAATGAAATATTTAAGGGAAGCACACAGTGACTCTCACTATGGTTGGGAGGAAGAGCCAGTAACAGTAGGTGGATGGCGAGGAACATACCTTGGTGTAGTAAGTGGGTAAAGGAGGGAGGAGCAAGATTTAACAGCAATGTTTATAATTAGGGTGTGACAATCTTTCTTTTTCCTAATAAGAGTGTGACTACAGGGGTTGCCGGGGTTTTCTTCCATGGCGCCCATTTGACCCTCAATTAGGGTAAGAGTGTGTGAGCAGGTTCTCACAGCATGACACTGCACAATATTAAATGGGTGTGATACACCAGTGCAGTGTCATGATTACACCGCATGCATCTTTTACTAAATTAGATTGAGGGAGTCCAGTTGGATCAGTCTGTAGGAGTATTGCTATATAACACACATATTGGCAAACCAGGAAATATATGAACTATAGCTGATGTCAAGTATTATGTCACTATTTCATTAGTGTATGCAAAGGGTATAGATTTACAGTGAATCCAATAACTGTCCTGATGAATGTAATGGACTCTTTTGAGCCGCTAGGCAGAAACATGTTGACACTGTAGTGGGTTTGAGATATTTGTTCGCCGATACCCCATACCTAATTTTTTAATACCAATTGGTACCCTACGAAGTAAAACCATACTGGGCTACCACATTGATTTCTAACATATTACATGGATCCTAGCTCAGAATGAGTGCCTCGCTGATCTCAGGGTGTGGGCCCGCTCTCCAGCAAGCCAAAGTTTTTGGAGAGGGAGGGGGATATCCCATTTTATTTATTTAAAAAAGTTTTGTATAGCGCGAACAAGACCCCGAGAGGTATCAGAGTGCTTCACAGTAATAGGAGAGGAGCAGTAGCGGCCCGTGGTGGGCGTCCTGCCGGGCGGTGATGCGGGGCGGGGGAGGGGCAGGGTGGGGGGTAGTAAACTACGGAATACGGCGCACACAGGTAAGTACACAAACAAAGAAATAAAACAAATTTCGTTTTATTTCTTTGTTTGTGTACTTACCTGTGTGCGCCCTATTCCGTAGTTTACTACCCCCCACCATGCCCCTCCCCCGCCCCGCATCACCGCCCGGCAGGACGCCCACCACGGGCTGCTACTGGAGAGGAGAACACAGTAAAAGGGAACATTGTAAGTCGGTAATAGAGGATAACATAATAAGGTAATAAAAATGTACAAGGATGCGAACGATAATTACTTGGTACAATAAGGTAGACAATCCTGGATAATACAGTGCTTGAAGAAAATAGACAACCAATGGTTATTTACGGCAGGAACCTGTCCATTAGGAGTGTTTTTACTTCATGTTTGAAAGCAGCTGTGTAAGGAATTCTGCGGATTTCCGGAGGGAGCGAGTTCCAGATCTTCGGTGCCGAACCTGAGAAGGCTCGAAGTCTTGTTCTCTTTTGCGAAAAGACTGGGGTTTCAATAATAGAGCATTTGCACTTCTTGATGGTCTCCCCCCCGATAGTTCTAGTATTTGAGCCAGGTAGCCAGGGGTTTTGAAGTGTAGGGCTTTGTGCGTTAGACAGGCAATCTTTAGTTGAATTCTCGCTTCGTAGGGTAACCACTTTAGAGATCTTAGAGCTGGAGAGATGTGATCAGTTCTTTTTGTGTCAGTGATCAGTCTAGCAGCTGCATTCAATGAAGTCCTGAACAGGGACAAGGTATGTTTGGGGAGGCCACATAACGTCGCGCTACCATAGTCTAGTCTTGGCAGGACAAGTGCTTGAACCACCAGTTTGAGGTCCTCTTGAGGGAGGAATGGTTTTAGATTTCTAAGAAGTCTCATTTGGTAGTTGGCGCCCTTACACATCATACTAATGTTTTTCTTCATGTTCAGGTGTGAGTCTAGGGTGATTCCGAGAGATTTAGCTGAATCGATGATAATAGGGGAGCAGTTGAAGGTAGTGAGGTGCTTCATCCAGAGGCCAATCTTGGGGGTGTGTTTAGGAGGGGATATGAGAAGGAATTCAGTTTTGGCGGTGTTGAGCAGGAGATGGTTCTCAGTTAGCCAGTTTTGGGTAATCCTCAGGGGGGAGTTGAGTGAGATGGGGTCTTCCGAAGAGTTGATTTTCAGGTAAAGATGCGTATCATCCGCATACATATGAAAAAAGAATGTTCATGTATTTAAGAGCACTCGCTAGTGGTTCCAGAAAAATATTGAAGAGTATGGGAGAGAGTGCCGACCCTTGTGGGACCCCCATGGAGACTGCAGATGTTTGGGATATCGTATGGTTCACTTTAACTCTTAGGGATCTATTGTGAAGGAAGGAAGCGAACCATTGCAGTACCTGACCTGAAAGGCCCATCCTGTGTTCCAGAATGGCTAAGAGGATATCGGGATTAACCGTGTCAAATGCCGAGGAGAGATCAAGGAGGATTAGTAGGCAGGATTCATTATGGTCTAACAATTTTAGGATGTCGTCTATGATGTGAAGGAGCGCGGATTCAGTACTATGACCGCTCCTAAACCCCGATTGATGTTGATCCAAGAGATTGAAAGTCCCAATGTGCGAGCAGAGTTGCGATTGGACGCATTTTTCAAGGAGCTTGGCCAGAGTAGGGATGTTGGAGATGGGACGAAAGTTGTTGAGGTCAGATCTGTCCGCAATAGGTTTTTTGAGAATGGGTGAGACCTGAGCTGCTTTTAAACATTCTGGGATCTTGCCTTGAGACAGGGAGGCGTTGACAATCTTTGTGCAAAGGGGGATAAGGGCACCCTTGATTTCTTTGAAGACAGACGAGGGTAAAGGGTCGCTGAAATGATTAGAGGGGTTAATGTTCAACAGAGTTTTGTAGATGTCGTTTTCACTGAGGGGGGAAAAGGAGCTCCAGGTGGCCATATTCTTGGTGCTAATACTAAGTGGCTTTAGACTCTCAGAGAGGGCAGGAACAGTCGCACTCGCAGATGGTGTAAGTAGGGCCCTCTTGGATTCGAGCTCACGACTGATGAGCTTAGTTTTTTCCGTAAAGAAGATAGCCAGATCGTTGCAGGAGGGTGAGGTGACTGTTGATTCGAAATGCTTGGGTGCTATAGCTGATTGCTGTTTGACAATTTTGAAAAGTTTTCTGGGACGATTTGAGGCTTGAGTGAGTTGGGCTCTGAAATAATCGACCTTTGTCGTCTTGATTTTTTTATTGTAAGAACTCCATCCCATGATGAAACATGACACCTGGTAGGTGTGTGAGGAAATCCTGTCGAACTTTTTCTGTGTGTTTAGGAACAGACTGGTAATGATGAGATAATATTATGTTGTAGCATAATAAATCTTACTCTGGTGGCGTTTTGTGTGAAACAGGATTGTATTTGAGGCCAGTTCACCTGGAGGCCCATAGCCTCTGGTTCCCACAGTGGAGATTGCTCATGATTTTTGTGCTTCAATGACTTAAAGTAAAACCCCGTAGGAAATAGTGCTAACATTTCTTAATTTAATCAGGCATTTGAAAAATATACATACATTTATCTTAATGTTAAAAATATATAAATACAATACAAATTAAATATTAATTTGTTATAAAACATTTTACTAGCCTTTTTATTTTAAAAATGAATGCAGCTTTTCTAAAACAACAATTAAAACAATGTAATTTGATTCATACATAACTCTTAGGACCTGATTACGATGTTGGTCGGAAAGCCTCCGACTGCTGGTCGGAGGCTTTCCGGCCGACACGGTATGTTTAAAGTACGACCGCCGTATTATGATGATGGCAGTCGGAGTTTAAACCAGTTGGGGAATCCGATGCGGTTCCGTCGGGCTCAAGGATCCCGTCGGCCAGTTGGAATGCCCTCATAATCCCTTAGGACTGTGTTTCTGCCGTCTGGATTATGATGTCAGTTTCCCACAGCTAATCCGTGTTGGCCTTTTGACTGACTCTCCACATTTGGCCCGGGGGGCACCTATGGTGCACCCCTTAACATCCCTGCACCATGTGGCAGGCACCGTGAGGTCCCTGCCACATGGTGCAGGAATGTTTAAAAACTTCAATTTTTTTAATGGGGGCTTGTGCTGCAGGCAGTTTCAGCCCACTGCACAAGCTCCCATTAAGAAAATGGAAGTTTGCAACCGCGCCATTTGTGGTCGCATCCCAATTGTGCAGTTGGAACTGCCGACCTATGGTGAGGTGGTTCCTTCCATCGTAATGAGGGCCCTAGTGATTTTGTTAGAAATTAGTAATTTAGTATTTAGTGATTTTGATACGTAATAAATATATAAACATTTTAAATTTACTATTGGTGGAATTTTTTGGCAAATATTTTAAACAATAATCTACATATTGTAATTAAATTAGTTGAAAATGTATTCATAATTAATTTATTAGTGCTGCAGCATTTTGTTTTATTTGTTTACAATTTTTTAAAATTGTAATACATTTTTATACATTTTCCTAGACTTTATTCTAGGGAAATGTCAGCACAGTTGGCGGAGGTCTCTACCAAGTGTGCAGAATGGTCATATTTGTTGGTTTGTGAGGCTCCATCCCTTATTTCTCAGGGTGAAGACATGCACATCTACCCTTTGTTAGTAACTTTATACTCAGAAATGGTTACTAGCCAAAAGTAAGTGTAGATTTACATGAGTAGATTTACTCCCGTGAAAATATACCTTTTTGAGTAGCTCCCAAAGCATTAATGTATTTATTTACTCACATATTTATTAATATTTATGTTCCACGTAAACCAGAAAACAACAGGGTTTAGAAGATTAATAATAATTTAGCAGCACATTACAATAAAAAGAAAAAATGTACATGAAGAATATACAAAATATTTTTCAATGGAAGGTATTGGTACATGTTCTAGATTTTCTAGAATAAAGGCCAAATAACGGCTTTCTAGACCCCCAGGCACGAAGGAGTTTGCAAATGTACCAACCTGTGACAGAAATCAGTTAGACAGACCCCAACCCACTGAGCAATGTTTAAGTGAGATGTGTTTCAGGTTCCTATCAATCCTATGAGACATTTCAAGGATAGTTAGTGAATTTCAAATGCTCTTTGGTAAAGGCATACTTAAATCTTTTTATTGCTTTTACAAACTGGTATAACCTACATCGGAAGGCAGTGGTCATTTAAACAAATAACCTGGAGAATGAAACCCATCGTCCCCTGTTGGCCTTGGTGACTACTTCTGTGAGGCGGAGTATTCGTAAGTACTTGGGGCATGTGAGCTCCCAGTATTCTTGCTTAAGGACAGTAATGCATAGCCCCCAAATTTTCTCAAAAGTTGTTTCCTTGGCCTCAAGTGTGGCTGATATTCTTTCCATCCCCAATATATTCCAGAGGCAGTGGAGCCAAACGCTACACTCTGGAGCACTTTTCTTGCAACACAGGGCCAGGATAGTCTGTTTTGCTGAGGGTCATTCCCTTCCCACAGTGTGAGCGAAATGGGATCGTAAGTGTGTTGGCAGGGTTGGATTGGGATCAAAAATCGGCCCGGGCACACCAAAAAAAAGTGGCCCACATTTGCGTATTGCCTATCCGCAAAACACTGCTTCAGCGAAGTTTTATGAAAAGATAGGGAGTGGGGGGCATGTTTTATTAACTTAGATTTAAAAAATGCAGAGATTAGTTCACACTGCAGAGCCACACATGAATGCAAGTGAGACCACTTCTGCTCAGGCCCCCTGCCCCCACTCAATCAGCATACATTAATGGGCGGGCCCAGCGAGAGAAAGGGAGGGATACCTCCGCCCATCTGCCTCTAGAAAGGCCACTCAGGCACCCACTGGGCCACTGGCGGCATCCTAACAGCACAGACAGCCCCCAGGCTGCCCAAAAAAGCAGCCCACAGCTGGAACTCGGCTACCGGCCCTTCGGCCATTTCCCGAGTGCCCGCGTTACCAATCCGACCCTGTGTGTTGGGTAATCCCAGGGTAGTGTAGGCTGAGAATGCTGCTCTATCTGTGTGGAATATTTCATTATTGTTACAAAGCACTGCCGTCCAGTAGGGCTGTAATTTGGGACAGTGCCATGAGAGATATCGGAGGGTGCCCATTGAGCATCCTCCCCTTCACAACTCAGAAGGTCTACGTGGAGCCAGATGTGTACTCAGGCGGTGGTATAGTAACAGAAATGTGTGATTTTAGTCATGGTTTCCAGGCTGGCAGTGCTGGTTGAGGTAATGCATGTGCATGTGCAATGGAATATCTCCCCCCACTCCTGATTTGTAAGGGTTCGTTGAAGTTCATTTTTTCCATCGTTTTGCGCTGCCAAGCATGGCGGGGAAGTGCTTTTTGGAGTATCTTATGTAAATCTGAGACCAAGTGTTTTTTGTCAGATTTGATAATAAGCCCTTTCTCAATTGCTGTCAAGGGGCATTCAGCAGATTTCCAGATCGAGGGATGTGACACCCAATAGCAGATTTTGCACAGACTGCATACATTCATTCTCCAGTAGGTCATACTCCCTCTTTAGCTGCTCAAAGGATTGTAACCCATCCTGTAATGCTGTCAAGCCAAGAAGTCCCCACCAACCTTGGCCAGCAGGAACTCAGAATTGCCCAGTATTGGGGGTCATTGGGGATGGTATGGGTGACAAGCATAGTGGGAACATGATGCTGTCCCAGTCAGTTAATGTAGTTTGCGGGATCGGGACCGATGGACTCCCCACAGACTATGTCCCTTAGGTAACCAGGGGATCTGACTGTGATTACCTCTGCCTGCACTTACGGAGTGAGCATAGCAGTGTCAGTGGAGGAGCTTGTGTAGTTTAGTCAGTAGGGGGCCTAGTTGTGTACAGAATATCTTATAGAAGGCGTGGGTGAACCTGTAGGAGCTGGAGGCTTTCCCGGTGCTCACCTGAGATATGCTGGTTATAACTTCCTTTATCTCTATGTCTTTCTCAAGCATTCCTGATTGTTGTGTTGTGAAGTGTGGCAAAGGGATCAAAGCTAGATTGCTATGGGTTGTTTCGGTAGAGCGTGGGTCAAGGTGTATATTGTGGAGTAGTAGCCGAAATACCTCCGCTTTCCCATCCAGCATGCATGTTGTGGCTCCGGTATGAGTCGTGATTGAAGCTACATTGTCTCTTTGTTGTTTATCCATGAGATTTCAAGCCTTCTTTGTCTCCCTCAATATAATATCTGTGTTCTGTGCGTAGCAGCGCATATTCCACAGCCTCTCAGTCTAGTGCTGTGTGCTGTTATCTAGCTGCCGTGAGCTGGAGCCAGACTTTATGGGAGCCTGTGGATTTGTGCTGGGTTTCAAGGTTGCTAACGCTCATCTCAAGGTCCTGGCACTTCGCCCTCCTGTCTGCATTAATTTTGGCAGCAATAGCAATAAATGTATCCCTCTTGACTACCTTGAGAGCGCCCACAGTGTGGCTATTTGGGAGACCGATCCTTCGTTCTCTGTTAGATATTTCGTGATGCATTTGCAGGTGGTTTCTATGACATCTTGTCATTTGAGGAGATTGTCATTTAGTCACCATTGTTTCTGTTAGGGAAGATGTTCGAAGTCTCATAGGGAAAGTATTACGGGAGATTACCTTAATGTCGACTTGAACTGCTCTTGATGCAAGTTGTGTTGTGCTTAGGTAGTAGTCCGATCTGGCATATGTCTGGTGTGACGCTGAAAAGAATGTATAGTCTTTCTCTATAGCCCTAGGTCCTCAAGCCATGCTCTGTCTGTATCTGAGTTTGCCCCTTTCTGCCCTACCCTCTGGTCTTTGTCCATCACCAAATTAAAATCTCCTCCTATGAGTGCTGCGGAGGCTGGGGTCGTCAGGGTCTGTGAGATGGCCTCTACAGGAAGGTTATTGTTGGGAGCGTATTGATTACAGAGGTTAAGGGCATGTGTTTGTCGCAATATTTGTACTGCCAACATCCGGCCTGGGAGTTCGGCAACCATGGATATTAGCTTGCTCTTAAACTTATTAGCTAGCGATATTGCTATCCCACCCTTCCTATTGGGGCTGGGGAAGAGAATTTGATGTGTGAATCAACATGAATGTAAGTCCTTTTTGAGTAGGTGGGCCTCCTGTAAAAGGCAAATATTACAGTCTTTGAGCAGACTAAGATAGAGCCACATTTCGCTGGGGCATTAAGGCGTCCCTGCTGGTGGTCATTGGAAGTGACCAATGCCCCTTGTGTGTGTGGGTAAGTCCAGTTCTTTTATGGGTGTGTTGTTGAGCGGTGCTGAGATCTCCCTTTCTCACAAATAAGTGTTAACTAGTAGAAACAAACCCTCACCCCCTCATTGGAGTAACTTGTAATGGGTCTGGGCTTAGAGGGTGCCCATTGGGTCCATGTTCCATCACGTTGAATCACAGTACCTTTCTGGAATCCTCCATTCCATGTGAACGGTAGTGGGAATGGTTGAGCCCACTGGTATGTCACCATTTTGCTCTTGATTACACTTGATTATAGTGTTGATTAGAAAAAAGACATAAAATAAATGTGCATTTTATTTTTATCACTCTCACTTCACATGCAAATGGTTAACATGTGTAATACGATAAGTGTGGACAAAAGTGGCGATATCAAGAGCATTGCTGGGAAGGCACCTGGGCCTGACGGTGTCCCTGTTGACATTTATAAATCAAATACATCGCTCTAACCTCCATTTCTAACAAATGTATTTATAGCTACCATAAAAGGCCTTTTCCCCTAGTCTTGGAATAAAGCCCTTACTGTACCAATCTTAAGGAAGGGCGATAAAAGTCTGCCTTCTTGCTGCCACCCAATTTCCCTGATAGACTCAAGTGGTAAGGTCCTTGGACAGGTCATTCTGTCATGGCTTGAAGTATGGGCAGAAGAACACAAAATGTTATACGAAGTTCAGTTCGGTTTCCGTCATGGGAATGGCACAATCAAACAATGTCTAAAGTTTTACCTAGTGGCAGGAAAATATGTGTTAGCAACGAAGGCCACACTCCATTTAGCATTCATGGATCTCTCAAGTGCATTTGATCTGGTAAATCACACAATTCTGAGACATAATGGATCAACTGGGGGTAGAGAAAGATCTGCCATTACTAAAAAACCAACTGCATTCTGAAACATCTGTCTCAATCCAATAGGGAGTTACAGGAGAGTTAACTTCATCTGTTAGGTCACATAGAGGTGTCTGTAAGGGATGTATAATGGCACCCTTTCTCTTTTTATTATATATAAATAATGTAAACAAACAATTACTTGAAATGGGTATTGAACTGCCGAAGATGGGAAATCGTTTTATCCCAATTTTATTATACGCTAACGATGCAGTGCTTATCTCAAGAACAGCGAATGGTCTCCAACTTTTACTAAATTCCTTTTTGTCTTTTATGAAAGGTTTGGATTTAAAAGTGAATTTTAGTAAATCCTTTGTAATTCCATGAGGCTCGGCGAAAACAAAAATTAACTAACACTTTTAATTATTTAGGAATTTTATTCAAGTCCGCTTTGACCTGATCACCCATGATAAGGTCACGAAATCAACATTCTAATAAAACCATTGATGCAGTCTTCAGATGTGCACAAAAACTGTGCCAAAAACCAGTTAAAGAAATAATTACTCTCTATAAAAGTAAGGGGCATATTAGCAAGACCGGCGATAATCGCCGTTTTAGCGGCAGGAAACTTGCTAAAACGAATATGCGTTATAGAATTCCAATAGAAGCCCAGGTTAGATGCCCTGCACATCTAACCTGGGCTTCTATTGGAATTCTATAACGCATATTAGCAAGCCCATTATCGCCGATTTAGCGGCAGTTTCCTGCCGCTAAAACGGCGATAATTTTATCGCCGGTCTTGCTAATATGCCCCTAAGTGCTTATCGGTGGGGACATATGGGGCGGGTATCTGGGGCTATTTGAATTTAGACTCCCTCCAACGCATAGAAAACAGCTTTATCTGTAGATTATTGTCCATTCCATGACGTACTGCATCTGTTATTGGGCATGAGGAAATATACCTAACTTAAATGAAGGATGGGCTAAGCCTGGCCACGCCGATCTTATGAATAAATTGTTGGGCCAAGCAGGAAGCGGGCTTGGTTAGAGCCTTTTTATCAGACTTTTATTATTAGATAATGTGCATCATATTCCATGGTTCGTATGTGTTAAAATAATGGGGCATATTAGCAAGACCCACGTTAAAATTATCGCCGTTTTAGCAGCAGGAAACTGCCGCTAAAACGGCGATAATGGGCTTGCTAATATGCGTTATAGAATTCCAATAGAAGCCCAGGTTAGATGTGCAGGACATCTAACCTGGGCTTCTATTGGAATTCCATAACGCATATTAGCAAGCCCATTATCGCCGTTTTAGCGGCAGTTTCCTGCCGCTAAAACGGCGATAATTTTATCGCCGGTCTTGCTAATATGCCCCAATGTTTTAGCATCTGGGAGCACCAGAAATCTATGATAACCCTGGGGCAATTGTTATGAGTTGCAAAGAAAGAATCAAACAGTGTTTTTTGGAACATTGCATGGAGTTAAGGAGGAACGAGCATCAACTTTGTCAAGTATCTTTTAACACTCTGCCATTTGCACAACAATAGGACCAGAACCTTATTTATCATTTCTGACTAACTCTAGTCAGCACTTCCTCTTAACTCATTTTGTGCTGAGCACAGTGCACTTTAGTACAGCTTTCCCTACTCAGGGGACTTTCTTTAGAATTTTGGCCCCATGCCCCTATGATGGCTTTTCCAGTCGAAGCACATGCCACTTTATACTTTTTTGCACATTGTACTTAACCCCTCGCTGTTCATTCCTGCTTCCTATTCTTCGCAACACTAACATCAGATCATATAAATAAGCACTGATATGTCTTCAGAAATTAGATATACCTGCCATTTGTTTAGCTGTTTAAATTTTTTCAAAAGGGCTATTATCATCAGGAAAAAATATGAGTCAGGACTGTGTATCTTTTAACGTTTTAATCTGGGACTTAGACTAATTGTATTGATTATGTTTTGTTCAGTATATGGCCTATATTTTACTGTACTTATTGGAATGTGTTTTTAATGTGTCTGTGTTATTTATGGCTGTTCTACAGCCTAATAACGATTGAATGACCTGCCCTCACATGTGTAACCTAAAAAAGAGTTACCTAGAAGACAAAAAAAACTATAATCATGACAGTATAGACAATCATACAAAGGCAGATATCTGAAATTAATTTTAAAAGAACAACATAAACAAAAAATAAACGGTGCAAATGCATACTATAGCATATGTCTGATCAATGTGACAGACTCAAACGTGAGCACATTGGTGACTTTGATCAACATTTGTTTCCCCTCTGTGCAAGTGGGCGCTTAGCATGCTATGAAAGAATGTTAAGGCAAAATGCTTGTGTCTTGCATGTTGGAATTAAAACATTGCTGCAGTGACTTATTATCCTTTATTTAGGATGCAGAATATAAGAAATGAACAACGCATGCTTTCTCACAGTGTCTTTGCATGGGCTGTTATTGAAAGAGGACATTTTAACCCCACAGTGTATCCTTAAACACGGCCTAGCTTGCTGGAATTTCTGAATATAATTCGTAGGATTGGGAAAGCAGAGTGTAAGAAAGTAGATTATTATTTTTGGTGGGCGGTCACCCACCTAAAGTAATAACAGTAATGTGTCGGGGTTAACCCCAAAGTCAGTAAATTAACATGAGCTCAACCCCTGGTAACTATGGCACAGAGGGGACAGGCTTAACTTAGGGTAATGTCTAAAGTTTTAAAACAGAAAAAAAAATATATATATATACAAATCTCAAATTGAATTGAAAAAATGTAAGTGTACCAAAATTCCAAAAATCTAATTAGGGGAACCAGAGATATGAGTTTTTAAAGTTTAGGTAAAAATAGTGCCAAAACGTACAAAGCACTAATGGTAGTCAATGGTTACGGTAGACTGGGACCTGGGTGAGATTCGAGACCAACCATGATGAAGCACAGGTCGGATATATAATGATGTCTAGGACACCTCCACATTCTTGAAGAAAAATGTTGACATTTCTCCAAAGTCTCAATGCATAATGGTCCTGATGAGGCTCTGAAAGGAATGTTTTCAAAAGTTTTCAAACTTTCTTCTAGTTCCCAAACAACCACAGGAGTACAATTTCAAAGTCCCCCAGTAACACAGTGGAAGGCATTTAGATACTCTCTGGGTATCATGCAGAGACCTACAGCAAAGTTCAATTCAGGTCCAGTTGCCACTGGGCAGCTGGGTACTTTAGTGAAAGGGAGTCTTACAGCTTGTTATGCCCCTGTATCTGCAAACCCAAGTTAGCCAACTGACTTCTGGAGTCCACCTCTTTGTCTGGGCACAAACGTCAGCAGATCCAGTCTTCAGGGCTCTTATCCAGTCACAGCAGATCCAGCCCTCTGGTGACATTCCGCATATCCAAACATTGTTCTGAGGAAAGTTTCTTGGTGTGACACATTCATGGCTGGCACTGATGAGTGGGTGAGATTACTCCTGGGCACTCCCAACCAACTAGGTAAAAGTTACCAGGCCCATGCCTACCTACTTATTCAGTAATTCCTTTATGCCTTACTGCAAACAATGCAAAGTGTCAGGAAAATTCCAAGATGACTAATGTCTTCAGCCACACTGAACATGGGCTCTGTGAGCTCAGTGTGTAGGGGAGTGTACTATGTAAATTAGCAAAAACCATACCAATTGTAAGCCAATCCTTCCAAGTTTATGACACATTTTGTGGAATGTTATTAGCGCATTAACACTTTTTGTCCACCCATGAAGCTAAAAATATCAAGAGAAGTCTAAGTAGGCTAAGTCTTTGGTAAAGGTTGTGTAGATCCATCACACAGTTCCAGGGTTATTAGTCAATTAAAAATATTGTTGCCCCCTCCCCTTTAAATTTGTACCCCATTGGATACTCTTGAAAAGTCAAATAACTGCTATAGGTGTGTCTTGCTAAATATCACATTTGATGCAGTTCAACAAACAGCACCAAAGTTTTCAGCAATTTTAAATATCATTGACTCCTTCACCATTAAATTTACCCACATGATGGATTAGCAAAATACTTGACATACCAATAGAAAACCAATCCTTAAATTTTATATGAATTAATCAAACAGTGCCAAACTTATTATCAAATAAGCACAATTTTGCCCTCCCCCTTTACAGCCATTATTAGATCTGCACAAATTTAAAAATACTAAATTTTCTAATTTAGTAATGTGAACATACTAAGTGGGCTACTCACAACCTGCATTTTGTAGTACATTTGACAGTACTATATTAGTACTTGAAGATGCTATTCACAAACCTGAGAGTATAAATTTTCACTTCTCCTATGTTTTCTATTGGGAGAACCTTGCACGTGTAAGTTTACTAGTAAATGTGAGAGAGACCGGAGATTGGCCGGAAAAAGGGGCATACTTACTACAAAATGTTAGGGTTTTATTTAGGAGTAAGTAGGGATTTACGGATGGTATAGGGAAGGACATGCACTCACCCATGCATCCACCCACAAAAGAGAAAGTTCATTGCTATTGCTATCCACAAACTCCACTTCTAAAGTGACTACAGCCAGAAATGGGCTAAAACAGTCAATTACTCCAGCTCAGAGTTGCATCAAGTCCATCACCACATATGACCAAACACTATTTTTATTACTAATCTTCTACTTATCTTTTCGAGTTAAATAAACTTTTTCCTTTCCCCATACTTTACCATATGGAGACTTATTTATTTAAGATTTTTTTATAAACTATGTATTTATTATTATTTTGAAGTATTCTAAATAATGTATTTATTTTAATTCTATTTCCTATGGGGTATTTTTCAATCCCTACTTCCATTATTTTCTAATGGAGGGTGCAGCAGTACCAGTGGCCAGTGGTTGGACTTACTACTGTTTCTTTTTTGGCATTAGTAACTTACACTTGTATGTTTGGCAGTACCCCCGTTTTCAGGGGGAGAGACATGTAAGTTTACAATTTTGATTAACTTTATCACCTCCACCGCGGGTCCTGAGAACATTTCTAGAAGGGGAAGACCCCATCTGAAGAAGAAGGCCGTATTGGAAGACGGTTCCTGGCTCCCTGACAAAAACAATGTCTAACAACAACATATCCAACCTCAATGGACCTTCACCTGCCAGGGCCTTTGTCACTGCTCATTAGAAGTTTTAGACTTCCTTTTCAGAGATCAGGGACCTGATTTAGAGTTTGGCAGATGGGTTACTTGGTCACAAACATGACACATATCCAATATTTGACATGCTACAAGTGTCATAATATGTAGTGCAATTGTAATACAGAGGAAAGGGATATTCATCACATTTGTGATGGAGTAACTCAACTGGCAGACTCTATATCAGACCCAAAGTTCGAAGGTAAAATCTTTGACCAGCATTACCCTCTTGGTGTATCTGATCTCACTTTATCACGGTTGACCTGAATTCATGCACATGTCCAGGTCAATTGAGAACATTGACTTCTGATTGGTGATTTACTTTTTCTTGGTGCTTTCTGCTCTACAACTTTAAAAATGTATATTTCTGGTTCCCATTAATTTATTATGATGATCTGTTTGTTTTTTTATCATTACATTTTTCTAACTTGGTTTGAGAATTTCATTGTATTGTGTTTTTTACTTTAGAATTGTTGGTGTTGTTTGATCCTATTTAGTCTTCTCAGGAGAATGTCTGCTGCTTGTACCAGTGTTTCTAGAGGTTCAGCAGAGATTTTTTCAGAACTGTGTTTTAACCCAACAAGAATGGATTTATTGAGTTAGTAGAGGTACCCCCTCCTAAATTAATAATCCCATTTCTGATAACCATCAAATAAAATTTTGAAATTTAAGAAGGAGATTAATTTGAATGACTTTGCTGGCATTATTCCTGGAGGAGATATAGAAGGAGCAATCTTTTTCCCTGTCTGCCTACTCTATGAAAGTGTAGCTGAACATAGACAAAGAATTAGGTTTGAGGCCTTAAGTCACTTTGAGGGTACACTATTTTAAATATTGAGTTCACCCTTTTATATTACCCATCCTACCTTGTGGGCTTACAAGGCACACTTTAGGGAAGACTTATTAATATATAAAAAGCATTGGCAAAGCCTATAGGTCTTGACTATGCATGATCCATTGGCTTAGTCAATGATTTGTGTTACTCATGTTGTACAGCAGTGCAGCTGCTGTGCAGCATGACTGAAAGTAAAAAGGTGCTATGATGTGGTCAACATTGGCCGGGTCATACTACTTTTTTTTAACTTCCAACCATGCTGCACAGCAGCCACACTGCTGTACAACAGGGCAAAAAATTGACTAAACCATTAGATCACGCATCACCTATCGGCTTTGCTAATGCTTAGGAAAAAATAGGTGCTCTGACATGACTAGGACTGACTTCATCACATTGCTTTTCTTCTCCTGGGGGTTATGACAAGCAAAGATGGGGGCAAGGGTAGGGTACGGGATAAGAAAAGAAGGGGAGGGAGGATGGGCCAAGCAATAATGGGGTTGAGGGACAGGGAAGGGAGCCACGTGAAATGGAATGGCTCAAGCAACAACACCGGGATGAGGCAAGCAATGATGTTGGGACAACAACGTGGGAGAGGGAATGGGATCAGACAAGCAACTATGATGGATGCCAGTATGCCATGGTATAGACTGTTAGCATACACAAGTTTAGAGATTAAGAGTGTGAGGATGACTTCCAGTTTCTGTTGGTAGGATGCAGCATAGTGTTTTCCTTGTTATGTTGTTAACATGTGGTATAAAATTTAGGTCTGAATTCATGGTTGCCACAAGGTTTCTGACTTCCCTTGATATTGTTAGAGGAGCCTCATGTTCCTTAGGCCATATGGCAGTAGACTGCTATTTTGCCATTGTCCACAGGTAAGAATCTCTATCTTTGTAGTATTGAACTTTAGATGGTTATTCATTGTCCATGTGTTTTTGACATTCATCAAGTTTTCAAATTTTGAGGTCTTAAAGATCATTTTTAAAATTATTTGCATGTCATCTACACTAACCCTGGGCGTAGTCCGCGTAGTAGTGCTACGCGTAGCTACGCGAAGTGCACTTCGCACTACGCGAGCTACGCGTAGCACTACGCGAACTGCGTAGTGCGGTAGGAAATGCTGTTCGCAATGATTGCACAGTGCCGGATGCTTGTCCGCACTGTGCAATCATTGCAAACGGCATCTTGCACAGTGCAAGCGGTCAGTTCTCTGCCGCTCGAGTAGATTTGTACTCGAGCGGCAGTTTTCTCAACGCGGACTGGTAGTTTCTCATCGTGAGCGGTCGCGAGCATACGCGACCACTCGCAATGAGAAACCTGACCTCCCTGCGTTGAGAATCTCACCGGGAGGTTTATTTTCCACGCTCGCGATCGGCAACTTGATGTTGCTGATCGTGAACGAGGAAAAAGTCTCGCTGGGAGGTCATTTTGCTCGCTCGCGGTCGCCAACTTGACGTTGAGCACCGCGAACAAGCAAAAAATGCCTGCTACGCGTTTTTGCACTGTGCTACATGCAATTCGCGTAGCGCATAGTTGCGCAAACTACGCGAGTGTAGCGTAGTTAGTTGCAACAGGTGAGGTTGAATGATTTAATCAGGTTTGGCAAGGAGGTTAGGTAGATGTTGAATAATAGAGGGGCTATGATGGACCCCTGTAGACGTCACAATGTTGTGTGTGAGAAGCTGATATGAAAGGTGATATCAACACTAGTTCGCTTTCACAGCTGAGGGGCCAAGAATTCAATGGGCCTCAGCAGAACTCCATTCTCACCTTTCACATATGGTATATCAAACAAGAATTTGCTGTCTGAGGATGGCTTCTAGTTTCTGCTGGTATCCAAGGTATGGGAGGATGCAACATAGTGTTTTAATTGTGTAGAAGGCACTATGTTTTATGTTGTTAACATGTGGTATCAAATGCAGGTCTGAATTCATGGTTACCTCTAGGTTTCTGAATTCTCTTGATATTGTTTGAAGCCCTCTTTTTCCTTAGGCCATATGGCAGTAGCCTGATATTTTGCCATTGTCCACAAGTCAGAATCTCTGTCCTAGTAGTATTGAACTTTAGAGGGTTATTCATCGTCCATGTTTTTTTGGCATTCATCAAGTTTTCAATTATAGAGTTCTTCCAGACCATCCATTTAAAAAAATTATTTGAGTGTCATCTACAGAGTTGTAACAGATGAGATAGAATGATTTTATTAGGTTTGGTAAGGAGGTCAAATAGATGTTGAATAATAGAGGGGCTATGGTGGACCCCTGTGAGACGTCACAGTGTTGTGTGTGAGGAGGTGATATGAAAAGTGATATCAACACTAGTTCGCTGTCACAGCTGAGGGTCCAAGAATTCAATGGGCATCGCTGAACTCCATTCTCACCTTTCACATATGGTATGGCGAACACAAATTTGCTGTGTGTAGAGATTGCACAACTGAACAGGACATTGAGTCATGTTGATCTTAAGCCAGCAACTTTCATGGCATTTACTGTTCTAGCAGTTGTGTTAAACTGAAATGACACAATATTGCCTGCTATGTCATATAGAGCTGCTATAACAGACTATCTTTCAAACATGCCAGGGTCATCATGGTGAGGATGTATCTCCTTGATCCAAATTTTGTGGAAACCATAATCATGGCATATGAGGCTGAAATCATTTGTATTATATTTGACCTCTGCAGGCATCACTGCACAACACTGACTAACATTTTTTGATTTTTGTGTATTGTAATTTAATATCCGAATAGTATGATTCTGCTTTTTGAAATGTATTGACTTCTTTGGAATCCTGCTTTATCTTGACCTAATTAATGGTCATTGCAAATAAATTGCTGTTGTTACGTTATATTATATTATGTTGTGTTATGTTATGTTATGTAGTGTGATGTTATGTTGATTTGTATTGCACACTAATCACCCAAGAGGGTATCTAGGCATTTGGTGTAGGCGTGTGATCCCAAGGTGCTTATTTGAAGAGCCAGGTCTTCAGCTTCTTGCAGAACCTAAGAAGTGAGGAGGAGGCTCTGATGTGTTGAGTAGGGGTGGGCAGAAAACCCCACTTTCAAAGTTCTGCCCACTCTGCGCTTGGACTGGAGCATGGAGTTACAGAAAAAGTCCATGAACCACCGCGTGGCAGATCTTTTCTCACACGTGGCTCACCAACGTTAAGTGGGAGAGAGAGAAAATCAAGCACCAGGATGAGTCCTGGCACAATTTATCAAACGCGGGCTGTCGCAGCAGGACGTTACTGTTTGCATTGAGAAAGTTGCAGCTCAAGTAGAAAATCTACTCTAGCAGCAGAAAGAAGCAGCACCCTCTGTCACTGTGCATGGTGTAGTATGCACTGATTTCACAGTGCAGCTCAAGCTCCAGGTGCTAAAAATCAGCAAGAGCAGCATGACGTGCCGAAATACCATGATTTGCAGAACTCCGCAGAATCTCCCAGAGTTTTTATGTAACTCTGCGGAATTCTGTGGAGTAAAACTCCATGAGTTCCTCCCACTCCCTAGCATTGAGGGAGGTCATTTATGTCTTGGGTGCAATGTGGGAGAATGAGTGACCTCTAGTTTTGCTTTTGCGGATGCGGGGAGTGTGTGCGAGTGAGAGTGAGGCAGACCGTGGGAGTCTGGTGGGTTGGTGAAAGTGCACATGGCTGTTCAGGTATTATGGTCCTGTGTTGTATAGGGCTTTGTATGTGTGTGTGAGAAGTTTGAATTGGCTGTGCTTCTGAATGGGAAGCCAGTAAAGCTTCCTGAGGTGCAAGGAGATGTAGGTGCAGCACGGGAAGCCGTGTATGAGTCTTGCATCTGTGTTCAGATGGTCTAGAGTCTGTGTAGGAGTTGTTTGGAGATTGGAGTGTAGATAGTGTTGCTGTTGATCAGCCTGCTGGTGATGAGTGCATGTGTGATGGTCCGTCTGGTGTTCTGAGGCAACCATTTGAAGATCTTTCACAGCATGCATAGGATGTGGAAGCAGGAGGTGCACGCTTCATTGACTTGAGCCATCATTGTGAGCTTATCATCTAGGAAAATCCCTAGATTTCTTGCATGGTCTGTGGCTGTGGTTGTTGGTCCGAGCTCTGATGGCCACCATGTAGACGCCAATGGGGAGGTCTTGTTGCTGAAGACCATTACTTCTGTTTTGTGGGAGTTGAGTTTTAGACAGTTGGTTCGTGTCCTGTCTGCTACCATGGGCATGCAGTTGGTAAAGTTGGTTCTGGTGGTGTTTGTCTTGTCCATCAGGGAGAGATTGAGTTGGGTGTCATTGGTGTAGGAGATGATGATGATGTCTTGTGTTCGGATGATGTTGGTGAGTGGTATCATGTAAATGTTGAAAAGAGTGGGGCTGAGAGATGATCCCTGTGGGACACTGCATATCAGTTTCTTGCTCTCTGGGTACTTCCCGTGAGGAAAGAACAGATCCATTTGAGAGTGGATCCATGTATGCCAATCCAGTGGAGTGTTCTGATGAGGGTGTTGTGGGAGACAGTGTCAAAGACCGCGGAAAGGTCGAGCACGATGAGGACCACTGTTTCTCCTCGATCCAGGATGTTTTTAATGTTCTCAGTGACCGTGTTGAGTGCTGTTTTGGTGCTGTGGTTCTCTCTGAATCCTGAATGTATGTTGTCTAGAAGATGGTGAGGTTCGAGGTGGGTTGTGAGTTGCTTGTTAATGGCCTTCTCAATCACTTTGGCTAGATAGGGGAGCAGGGAGCTAGGTCGGAAGTTACTCAGTTGATTTGGGTCGACCGTGAGTTTCTTGAGTTGGGCGTTGATTTCTGCAAGTTCTCATTCATACGCTTAAGTGGTATTGTGTAGTTCCTAAAAATACATAGGATCTGTGCGTTTGTTGCACAACATAAACTGAGGGATTAGTGTCTAGACTGAGTCAGGACACCCCCACAGGATATGTCATCCTATAGACCAGCTAACTCACAGGTTCACTATAAGCCCCCGAACGTTGCCAAGGAGCAAATAGTTTCTGGCAACCATTGAACGTGACAATCCTTGACCCTTCAGGGATCATGGAAACAGTACAGTACTTTTTGCTCATTCAATCGTGCTCACTTAGTCTCAGAGAGATACACAGAAGAAACGTTGGGGGCGTTTTCAATACGTTTTCATTGAACCAGTGTCATTCTAGTATAAAACATGTTTGCTGTGACAATCAAACAAACAGAAGCAAATGTAAAAGATCACAAGCACCAACAGAGTAAATAGTAGATACATTTCTACCATGGTGCTTAGCAACACATATATGAAGGCATATATAAGAACAATAATCTTAGCGTACTCCTACTATGCGTACCATACCTAAGTGAACCTTAATGTACTTAGAATGTCTGTGGGTGTGAAGCCAATAATCCCCTAGGGAAGAGCCAACCCCATTACCTGATGGAAGAGAGTGTAAGACCCCGTCTTGGTTACAAGTTGGACACCCTGCAAGGGATGTCAGACCGCTGCGTGTTAAAGCCTCAGTGCGCAGGGACCTCCATGTCAGTAGTCAGAGAATGAGGGGTAATGGGTCCAGGACCTTAGCAATCCTACGTTAATAGAGCATGTATGGTGTGGTTAAAAAAAAAAAAATGTAAGTCCGTTTTTATATAGCGCAGCTACTCACCCTTACGGGTCTCAAGGCGCTGGGGGCCGTCGTGGAAATTAAGTGAGCTATTGCCCAGAGTCACATGGTGCTGAGCTAAGCTGCCGCTGGAGCCGGGGATCGAACTGTGAACCCTGTGCTCTGAAGTCAGCTGCCCTGGCCGCTGCACCACACCTCTCCACAAGTGGTTCACTTGTTCTTGACAATGGGAGACCCTTTCCCCATTATTACCTCCGTGTCAGTGTCAGCGGAGAAGCGTCTCCTCTGTCTTCCTAGTGAAGGGGTGTTCTTTTATACCAATAAGGTAGCCTCAGGGGTTCTACCACAATCGATATGTTGTGAGTATGATTATGTAGATGAGCCTAAATCAATAATTGTAATTATGCAAAGTAGCCCTGTCACCCTAGGATGAAGATAGCGATGACTTTTGTACAGAGTATGTTAATCCTGTTATGTACGTCATGTGCAGGGGATTCAGATATGATGCTAAGAATCCTTGTGCATAATAAATTAGGCTAGTTTAATGGAAACCAATCGACATTTATTCAGCACATAGCTGGGTAAAAGGTCAGTGCTAGAACCATTATGCAGAGCAAGGTAGACAAATGTAGGTAAAAGGTTGTTTTGCTACTTAGGCCTAGGTTAGGAAACATAACAGTGGCAGATGTGATGGAGGTACTGATGATGTGGCCCAGGGTGGTGCTGATTGGTGATGTTCCCAGGTTCTGGATGGGGTGGGGCATGGGTCTGTTGGGGCCCCTGATTGGATGGTCCGCATTATTACCATTGTGTTCTTTCTGGTGAGGGTTGTCCATACAGTCAGGTGGCAGTCTTGGTTGGTCGTGGGTAGGTAAGCCATGAGTTCTCTGGGGTTGAGCTGGTATGCAAAGTTGCTGTAGATGTTTGCGATTTTGCTGTGGAAGAAGTTGGATAGGTTGTCGCAAAGTTGTTGGGAGGCAGCAGTGTTGTTGACATTGGCTGAGGGCAAGGTGAAATCCTTGACGTCTAGTAGTGCTATTTTCTTGGTGTCTCAAACTTGCTGGTGATAGTGTCAGAATGCAGCCTTGTAGGTAGTCCTGTTGGTGGTGTCAAGGCTGTCTCTCCATTTCCTTTCTAGAAGTTTGGTGTCTCTGAGTTCTTCTGTGTACCAGCTGGCTTGCTAGTTTGATCGACTATGCTTGTTGGGTGTGATGGGTGAGAAAGATTCTGCGTAGTTCTTGATCCAGTTGTTCAAGTTGTTGATGTCCTAGTCAAAGTTGTCTGTGTGGCTAGGCTGACCAGTGTTGAAGGCACTGAGCCAGTCTGCTTCTGTGATTTTGCCCCAGCTGCGGCTTGGAGTTCTGAACCTGGTAGGAGTGTTGACTTGAGGTGTTTTGATTTGGAAGTGGATTATGGCGTGGTCGGTCCATGTGAGCTGTGTGGTGGAGTTGTATTTGATGCTGTTGCTTGTGGTGAAGATGGGGTCCAGTGTTTGTCCTGTGGTGTGTGTTGGTTCTGTGAAAAGCTTGGTGCGACCTATGTTGCTCAAGCTTTCGAGGAGTGCTGTGGAGCAGGGGTCGTTTTGGTTTTCCAGATAAAAGTTTAGGTCACTGAGGAGAATGTGGGCTCTAGAGTCGATGGTGAGGGGAGCGACAAAGTCGGTGATGAGGTAGGTAGAGATGGTTTATCGTTCAGGTGGTTCTAAGCAAGGGTTCCATTCTGAGGTCCTATGTCAATAATGCTCTAAATCTATAATTGTTGGTTGACATTTGGGGTAGTGTTTTTATTGGTAGAAGTGTGGGAAAGCTGGTTGGTAGGAATTTTATGGATCCTTACAGATTCTGGAATTTTCCTTCACAGAAATATGAGGCATATCTGTGATTAACCAAAGTTTGGTGTTTGTAGAGCACCTGGGTAAGAAAGGGAATTGCGATCCACACAAGCTATACCACCTAAGACTACCATAATGCCTTCTATACAGAAATGTCTTGGTCTGGCAGGTTTCTATGGGTGTCGACTGAGCCCTGCCTAAATACTGCAGCTACCCACATCGCCAGTACTGGCCAATTTGCAAGGCAGTATCTTCCTTGTGTCCTAGAGGCCTTAGGAAGCCTTCCCTTTCATTGGTGATACCTCAGTCACACAAGTGGGGTACTATTATTATCAGAAACTGTAGGAACACTGTGTAGTAGGACACTTGTGGATGCTCACTGATGCCATTTTTTATTTGTTGTGTAGAGTAAGTGCGCACAGTGTGCCGTGCAATACAGCAAACCAAACACAAGGAGATGATGGAAAGAGCGCTGAAACTTTTCAGACACTCACCCCCAGTAACAGATCTGGGTTGAATCCATCATCGTTCTTTAGCTCACTTCGTCACCCCAGTTCAGATCCAGCCATATGCAAACCAGGATTGAAACCAAGCTAGCCTGGCTGATATGGGGTGTTGCACCGAAACCAGTCCCAGGATGCTTATTTCGGGTCCAGGGAAGACCTGGCTTGGCAGTTTGGGCTGGACTGTTCCCATGAGGAACAGGGTCAAGACTGATTTGCATATGGCTGGGTCTGAACTGGGCTGGTGAAGTGTCATAAAGAACTATGATGGATTCAACCCAGATCTGTGACTGGGGGTGAGTGTCTGAAAGGTTTCAGTGCTCCGTCCATCATCTCCTTGTGTTTGCTTGGTTCACCCTAAGTTGGCAGGGTATACCCAGACGTGGGTCCCCCGCACACTTTGCCACTGGATTCAAGCTAGCCTGGCTGATGAGGTGTGTTACACTGAAACCGGTCCCAGGATGCTTGTTTGCGGTCCAGGGGAGACCTGGATTGGCAGTTCGGGCTGGATTGTTCCCATGAGGAACAGGGCCAAGACTGATTTGCATATGGCTGGATTGGAACGGGGCTGGCAAAGTGGCCTACAGATCAATGATGGATTCAACCCAGATCTGTGACTGGGGGTGAGTGTCTGAAAAGTTTAAGCGATCCGTCCATCATCTCCTTGTGTTTGCTTTGTTTGCCATAAGTTGGCAGGGTATGTCCAGACGTGGGTCTCTTGCTCACGTTGCCACTGGATTCAAGCTAGCCTGGCTGATGAGGGGTGTTACCCCGAAACCGGTCCGAGGATGCTTGTTTCCGGTCCAGGGAAGAACTGGCTTGGCAGTTCGGGCTGGATTGTTCCCATGAGGAATAGGGTCAAGACTGATTTGCATACGGCTGGGTCTGAACTGAGGTGGCGAAGAGAGGTAAAGAACGATGATGGATTCAACCTGGATCTGTGACTAGGGGGTGAGTGCTGAAATGTTTCAGTCTCTGTGTATCATCTCCTTGTGTTTGCTGTGTTCACCCTAAGTTGGCAGAGTATGCCCAGACGTGGGTCCCTTGCTCACTTTGCCACTGGATTCAAGCTTGCCTGGCTGATGAGGGGTGTTACCCCGAAACCGGTCCGAGGATGCTTATTTCTGGACCAGGGAAGACCTGGCTTGGCAGTTTGGACTGAACTGTTCCCATGAGGAACAGGGTAAAGACTGATTTGCATATGGCTGGGACTGAACTGGGGTGGCGAAGTGAGCTGAAGAGCGATGATGGATTCAACCGAGATCTAATGGTGACTGGGGGTGAGGGCTTGAATATTTTCAGCGCTCCGTCCATCATCTCCTTGTGTTTGCTTTGTTCGCCGTAAGTTGGCAGGGTGTGCCCAGACGTGGGTCCCTTGCTCATTTTGCCACTGGATTCAAGATAGCCTGGCTGATGAGGGGAGTTACACTGAAACCGGTCCCAGGATGCTTGTTTCCGGTCCAGGGAAGACCTGGCTTGGCAGTTCGGGCTGGACTGTTCCCATGAGAAACAGGGTCAATACGGATTTGCATATGGCTGTGTCTGAACTGGGCTGGCAAAGTGACCTAAAGAACGATAATAGATTCAACCCAGATCTGTGACTGGGGATGAGTGTCTGAAAAGTTTCAGCGCTCCGTCCATCATCTCCTTGCGTTTGCTTTGTTCACCCTAAGTTGGCAGGGTATGCCCAGACGTGGGTCCCTTGCTCACTTTGCGACTGGATTCAAGCTAGCCTGGCTGATGAGGGGTGTTACCCTGAACAGGTACCAGGATGCTTGTTTCCGGTTCAGGGAAGACCTGGCTTGGCAGTTCCGGCTGGACTGTTCCCATGAGGAAGACTGATTTGCATATGGCTTGGTCTTAACTGGGCTGGTGAAGTGACCTAAAGAACGATGATGGACTCAACCCAGATCTGTGACTGGGGGTGAGTGTCTGAAAAGTTTCAGTGCTCTGTCCATCATCTCTTTGTGTTTGTTTCATTTGCCCCAAGTTGGCAGGCTATGCCCAGCCGTGGGTCCATTGCTCACTTTGCCACTGCTTTCAAGCTAGCTTGGATGATGAGGGGTGTTACCCTAAAACCGGTCCGAGGATGCTTGTTTCCTGTCCAGGGAAGACCTGGCTTGGCAGATCTGGCTGGACTGTTCCCATGAGGAACAGGGTCAAGACTGACTTGCATATGTCTGGGTCTGAACCAAGGTGGCGAAATGAGCTAATGTTATGTTATGTTATGTTATTTGAGCTTATATAGCGCACGGTTACCCAAGGGTGACCTGGCGCTGAGCCTACCTGCTGGTCGTCAGTGATGGGGGTTTTACTGTGAGAAAAGCCAAGTTTTCAGCCCCCTTCTGAAGGAAAGGAGATCTGCTGAGTTCCTCAAATGGAATGGGAGCTCATTCCATGCCTTAGAGGCACAAGTGATGAAACTTCTGCCCCCTCAACTGGCCTTTTTAATCGGAGGAACTAGGACTTGTTTTGCTCCTGTAGACCGAAGGTTCCTTACGGGGACATACCATTTGAATTTTTGCCTCAGATGGTTGGGGCCAATTCCATTGAGGGCTTTAAAGGCCATGCAGAGGGCCTTAAAGCGTACCCATAGCTTCACGGGGAGCCAGTGTAGTTGTTTTAACTCCTTCTTTACAAAGACGAATTTGGGAGTACCTGTTAGCATTCTGGCTGCAGCATTCTGTGCAATTTGAAGCCTGTTAACATGCTGTTTTTGGGCATTTAAATATAGACTGTTACAGTAGTCAATCCATGCCATAATAAGGGCCGTGATCACTGTCCTGAGACTGCTCTCTGGAAGAAAGAACTTTATTTTCCTTATGATTCTCAGGATTAAGAAACATGTCGAGACCACCGAGCTTATGTGATCGCCAAAAGAGAGCTTATTGTCCATAATCACCCCCAGGTTTTTTGCTTTCCTGGTGGGAGAAGGGCAGAGGCCCAGCTCTGCTGGCCACCAATCTGGCGTCCACAGGTTGATGGACGATGATGGGTTCAACCCAGATCTGTGACTGTGGGTGAGCGTCTGAAAAGTTTCAGCGCTCCATCCATCATCTCCTTTTGTTTGCTTCATTTGCCCCAATTTGGCAGGGTATGCCCAGACGTGGGTCCATTGCTCACTTTGCCACTTGATTCAAGCTAGCCTGCCTGATGAGGGGTCTTACCCCGAAACCGGTCTCAGGATGCTTGTTTCCTGTCCAGGGAAGACCTGGCTTGGCAGTTTGGTCTGGACTGTTCCCATGAACTGGGCTTGCGAAGTAACCTAAAGAACGATGATAGATTCAACCCAGATCTGTGACTGGGGGTGAGTGTCTGAAATGTTTCAGTGCTCCACCCATCATCTACTTGTGTTTGCTTTGTTCGCGCAATACAGCAAAGCAAAAAATCAATCTTGAGGCTCATGGGCAGCATTTCCCTTGCATGCCAACTTTGATTTTGGAAAAGAAAATGCTTCAATCAATCAATCATGAGTGCACTACTCACCTGTGATGGTCTCAAGGAGCTGCGGGGGGGGGGGGCAGCAGCTCCGTTCAGTAGAAGAGCCAGGTCTTGAGTGTCTTCTTGAAGATGTTCAGGGAGGGGGCGCGTCTGATGTCGATCGGGAGCTCGTTCCACGTCTTGGCCGCGATGTAGGAGAAGGCTCTTCCACCTGTTCTGGCTCTGCAGATGCGAGGGGTTTCGCCGAGGGCGAGGTCGGCGGATCAGAGGTTTCTTTTGGGTATGTGGAAGGAGATTCTTTCATTGAGGTATTGGGGTCCGGTGTTGTGGAGGCTTTTGTGAGGGTGGGTGAGTATCTTGAAGGTGACTCTCTTCTCAACGGGGAGCCAGTGGAGGTTTCACAGGTGTTGGGTGATAGTTTCTTGTCGAGGGATGTCAAGTATGAGTCTGGGTGCGGTGTTCTGTATGGTCTGGAGCTTGCAGAGCAGAGACTTGTTGATCCCGGCGTAGAGGGCGTTTCCATAGTCGAGTCTGCTGGTTATGAGTGTGTGGGTGACGGTCTTTCTTGATTCGGGGGGATCCATTTGAAGGTCTTTCGGAGGATGCGGAGGGTGTTGAAGCAGTTGGAGGTGGCGGCGTTGACCTGTCGGGTCATGGAGAGGGAGGAGTTGAGTATGATGCCGAGGTTCCGGGCGTGGTCTGTGGGGGGGGGGCTGCCGAGGGCGGTGGGCCACCAGGTGTTGTCCCAAGCTGAGGGGGAGGGTCTGAGGACAAGGACCTCTGTCTTCTCCGAGTTGAGCTTCAGGCAGCTGCTTCTGATCCAGGATGCAATGTCCTTTATTCCTTCCTGGAAGTTGAGTCTGGTCATGATGGGGTCCTTGGTGAGGGAGAGGATGAGCTGAGTGTCGTCTGCGTAGGATACTATGCTGAGTCTGTGGTGTCTGACAATGGCGGCGAGGGGGGCCATGTAGATATTGAAGAGCGTGGGGCTGAGCGATGATCCCTGGGGTACTCTGCAGTTTATTTCCGTGGATTCGGAGAGGAAGGGAGGAAGTCTGATTCTTTGGGTTCTTCCGGTGAGGAATGAGCGGATCCAGTCGAGGGCTGTTCCTTGTATGCCGGCATCGTGGAGTCTGGCGGTGAGTGTGTGGTGGGAGACGGTGTCGAAGGCTGCCGAGAGGTCTAGTAGAGTCAGGGCCGCGGTGTGGCCTTGGTCGAGGAGGGAGCATATGTCGTCTGTGGCTGCAAGCAGAGCGGTCTCGGTGCTGTGGTTGCTGCGGAATCCGGATTGAGAGGGGTCGAGGATGGAGTTCTCTTCGATGAATTTTGTTAGCTGTGCATTGAGGGTCTTCTCGGTGACTTTGGCTGCAAAAGGGAGGAGGGAGATGGGCCGGTAGTTCTTGAGGTCCATGAGATCAGCTAAGGGCTTCTTGAGCAGGGGTCTGACTTATGCGCGTTTCCAGTCATCGGGAAAAATGCTGGTCTTGAAGGTGGCGTTGATGGTGTGTCGTAGTTCCGGAGCAATGGTGGTGACGGCTCTGTGGAAGATGTGTGGTGGGCAGGGTTCTGTGGGGGGCCCTGAGTGGATGCATTTCATGGTCGATGCGGTGTCTTCGGTGGTGACTGGGGTCCAGGAGGAGATGGTGGGCTGGCTGGCTGGCGTTACTGGAGAGGGTGGTCGTTTCGGAGTCGGGTGTCTGGTCATTGAAGTTGTCATAGAGGATCTTGATTTTCAGATGGAAGTAGGATCCGAGCTTGTTGCAGAAGTCCTGGGAAGGGGTAATGTCCTTGCTTTCGCTGGCGGGCCTGGTGAATTCCTGGATGACGTTGAAGAGTTCCTTGGAGTTGCTGGAGTTGGCGAGGATCTTGTTTAGCATGAAGGTCTTTTTGGTGGATCTGATGTGTTGGTGGTATTCCGTCATGGTGTTCTTGTAGGTGGTCTGGTCTTCAAGCATTTTGCTGTTTCTCCAGTTCTTCTCGAGGCGTCTGCATATGCGTCTGGATTCTTGGAGGTCGGCGGTGAACCAGATGGCCTTCCTGGGGCGCTGTCTGTTGGGGCAACATAGGGGTGTGAGCATTTCTGCGCAGTTGGAGATCCATCTGTGGAGTTCTTTGGCTGCGAGGTTGGCGTCGCTCGAGGTGGTGGGGGTGTCGTGGTTGAGGGTGGAGTTGAGCTGCTCCTCAGTGACATTGCTCCAGTTCCTTCATGGTAGGCGTGGTGTGGGTTTGGGCAGCGTGGGGTTGTCGAAGTAGAAGTGAACGCAGTGGTGGTCCGTCCATGGGGGTTGCGTGGTGTGGCTTAAGTGGATGTTGTTACCTCCCGCAAAGATGGGGCAGAGGGTGTCCCGCTTTGTGGGTGGGCATGGTGACAAGCTGTTTCAGTCAGATGTTGGTGAGGTTGTCCAGGAGGGTGGTGGAGTTGGGGTCGTTGGGGTTGTTGAGGTGGAAGTTCAGGTCTCAAACGAGTATGTAGTCCATGGAGGCAATGGCGTGGGGCGCGATGAGGTCGATGATGGTGGTAGCAATCCGGGGTCCGGGGGGGTTTGTAGATGAGGGTGCCGTGAAGTGTGGTTCTCGGGACGGTCTGGATCTGGAAGTGGAGGTGTTTGGTGTTGGAGAGGGGGTTGCTCGAGGTGGAGGTGGAGAGTCGGAGGGAGCTCTTGTGTACGATGGTGAGTCCTCCTCCTGGGCGGTTGGGATGGTCCTTCCTTTGGATCTTGTATCCGTCCGGGACGGCGGTGGCAATGTCGGGGGCGGAGGAGGCAGTGGTCCAGGTTTCTGTAAGGAAGGCGACGTCTGGAGAGAGGGTGTCGAGTAACCCTGGGCAGTGAACTACGCTACGCTTGCGGAGTTTGCGGAGTTTCGGCAACTTCGCGATTCGCGTAGAGCGTGAAGTTGCCGAGCACTACGTAATTTGCGGCGTAGCGTAGCTGTTTTTCTTCTTCGCACGCTCAATATGCGTTCTCGTGCACGCGGTAACGACCTACCGTGATTCTGCGTTCGCTGACGCGATATCCTATCCGTTCGCGGGCGCCACGAGATTTGGAATCCGGCCGCACGATCCCGCGAGAGTGTGCAACGCGAACACGTCATTCGGACGCGCGATCTGACTTCCGGCGGCAGTGTTGGTAAGATCGTGATCCCGAACACGAAGAAACTACAATCTGGCGAAGAATATCTCTCGAGCATCATAAAACCTTCTCGAAAATGATGATTTTGCTCGAAAAAACTCCTCAGATTGTGATTTGGCTGTAGTTTTTTGTGCAAGGAGTCCTTTTTCGTTTTTTACTTTTTTTTCCAAGAGGAAGGAAGTGCCCCTGAGTCTCAAACTTCCTGTTCCTGTCCAGCAGGCTCCTCCCAGTGCTTTGTCCATGTGCTGTTCACTTTCATTTGGATTTGGAGCTGGAAGGATCACTTTTTGTGTCTGTCTGCTGCATCATATCATTGGATTGGATTTGAGGACTTTTGGATTTGAGATTTTACAAGTAAGTTGGAGAATTGGTGTACTTGTTTGTTTGATTGGGGCTTGTTTGTACCTACATTTTTTGGGGATTTTCATCGTTTTTAAAATTTATTGTTGTGGCCTGTAGTTTCAGTAGGGGCCTAGTTGTTTTTCTTTGATTGGAATTTCAGCCAGTAGGCCCAGAGGTACCCATGGGTGCATGTTTCTGTGGTGTCTGTTGAATTTAAACATCATGAATGGCATGCATAGATGGCATTGGATTGAATTGGTAAATGTGGTTTTTGGGGTGTATTTCACTTTTTGGGTGTGTGTTAATAAATATATACCTTTGTTGGATGTGTGTGTGTACTTGTTGTGTAACTTTCCAACCTTTCGTAGCCCTGTGGATTTTCGTTTTTGCATTTTTGTATTAAAGCTGTGTTGTTTAGCAGGCCTCCTTTGTCTGGTCATATTATAGGCCTGCTTGAGTTCATTGTTTTCCATGGCCTGTTGTGACTGTGAGTGACCACGTGGCTTGGGGCCATTTTGTGGTGGTAGTTTAGTAGTGTGCTGCTTTTTCCATATAGGCCTGCATGTCTTTTCTCTGTTCCCCTTGGCTTATGCTTGTTGTTGTGGGTGGCCTGGCCATGTGGTGGCGGCCATTTTGTGGGACCAGCCACTGTGCTTTTGCCATAGGCCTCCAAGCTTGCGGCCTAGTCTGCCAGTAGGCCCAGAGGTAGTCATCATGGGTGCATAAAAACTGTTTCTGTGTTGTCTGTGGAATTTTAACATCATTTAGGCCATGGATGGCATTGGATTGAATTGCAAAATGTGGGTTTTGGGGTGGTATTTCAGTTTTTTGGTGTGTGTTAAATAAATAGGCCTTTTCAGCCAGTAAGTAACCCTGGGCGTTCAGCTCGCGGACTTTGGGCAACTCCGCACTGCGCGACAACGCGGACTTACACTTTTTATCTTCTTCGCGGCCTCAATATACGTTTTTACGCGCGCGATAACGACTTTTTGTGACGATCGCGATGCCGAACACGCAGAATTTACAATCTGGCGAAGAATATCTCTCGAGCAGCATAAAACCTTCTCGAAAATGATGATTTAGTTCATTTTGCTCATAAAACTCCTCAGGTTGTCATTTAGATGTATTTTTGTGAGCAAGGAGTCACTTTTTTTTTTTTACAATTTTTTTCAAGAGGAAGGAAGTTACCCAGAGTCTCCAACTTCCTGGTCCTGTCCTTTGTCTTCACTTTCTTGTAATTGTGGGTGGCCTGGCCATGTGGGTGGCGGCCATTTTGTAAAGCCAGGCATTGTGCTTTTGCCATAGGCCTGCATTGTCTGTCTTGTCTTCCTTTTCTTGTTGTTGTGGGTGGCCTGGCCATGTGGTGGCGGCCATTTTGTGGGACCAGCCACTGTGCTTTTGCCATAGGCCTCCAAGCTTGCGGCCTAGTCTGCCAGTAGGCCCAGAGGTAGTCATCATGGGTGCATAAAAACTGTTTCTGTGTTGTCTGTTGAATTTTAACATCATTTAGGCCATGGATGGCATTGGATTGAATTGCAAAATGTGGGTTTTGGGGTGGTATTTCAGTTTTTTGGTGTGTTTTAAATAAATAGGCCTTTTCAGCCAGTAGGTAACCCTGGGCGTTCAGCTCGCGGACTTTGGGCAACTCCGGACTGCGCGACAACGCGGACTTACACTTTTTGTCTTCTTCGTGCGCTCAATATACGTTTTCGCGTACGCGATAACGACTTTTTGTGACGATCGCGATGCCGAACACGCAGAATTTACAATCTGGCGAAGAATATCTCTCGAGCAGCATAAAACCTTCTCGAAAATGATGATTTAGTTCATTTTGCTCAAAATACTCCTCAGGTTGTCATTTAGATGTAGTTTTGTGAGCAAGGAGTCACTTTTTTTTTTTTTACAATTTTTTTCAAGAGGAAGGAAGTTGTTGTGGGTGGCCTGGCCATGTGGTGGCAGCCATTTTGTGGGACCAGCCACTGTGCTTTTGCCATAGGCCTCCAAGCTTGCGGCCTAGTCTGCCAGTAGGCCTAGAGGTAGTCATCATGGGTGCATAAAAACTGTTTCTGTGTTGTCTGTGGAATTTTAACATCATTTAGGCCATGGATGGCATAGGATTAAATTGCAAAATGTGGGTTTTTTGGGGGGTCTATTTCACTTTTTGGGTGTGTTAAATAAATGCCTTTTTTGCGTGTGTATGTGTTGTTGTTGTGGTTGTTGTCTAACTTTCCAAACTGTTTTTAGCCATGTGGATTTTAGTTTTTGCATTAAAGCTGTGTGTGTTTTATCAGGCATCCTTTGTCTGGCCATATATAGGCCTGCTTGAGTTCATTGTTTGCCGTGCCTTGTGCCTGTGAGTCACCATGTTGCTGGGGGCCATTTTGTGGTGGTAGTTAGTAGTGTGCTGTTTTTGCCACATAGGCCTGCGTGTCTTTCCATTGTTCCTCTTGTCTTACTGCTTCCAAATCCATCCCCATTGCCAGCTGCAGCTCCCTGATGCTGCATCCATCCCACGTGATGCACAAATTTAGGCCAAACATGCTCCACTACATTTTAGTTTTTGTTCTTTGCTATTCTTATTCTTCCTGAGTGTACACACTACACAGTACACCAGGAAAGCCCTGGCCTTGTTGTCAAAGTCTCATAAATGGCTACACTGTTGTTGTTCACTGAGTTTCTAAAATTTAATAATTGAGACAAGTCAACCACACACTAAGTTATATATTATATTAGTTTGATTTGTGCTATCGTTTGACTGATGTTCTTCTGGCTTTTTTGCTTTTAGGTGCACAAAAGACTGAGGAGGAGTGTGTCATCATTGCCCGTTGCACTGCCAGACAGACATCCTGCTGCTGTACACAACGTGACGTGTGACCTGACCAGACATCTCTGCAACTGAGTGCTGCTGACATCTGAAGAAGATGGGCCCAAAGAAAGCAGGTACCAGGTCCTCCAGTACCAAGAAAGTTGCTATTGAGAAGAAGGAACAGAAGAAGGAAGTGACACTTAAGTCTGGTGTGCCGCCCAATACCTTTTTGGGAGAAAAAACATTACGCCTGCAGCAGCGGTGTCCGGGGGCAAGCTGGGGGCAGCACCTCCGCATCAGTGGGCCCAACCCACCAACCCAGGCCCAAGCACATGAGTGTGGAAGAGGTAGCCAGCCTAATGGTGGAAAGCAGTGATGCTGAGCCTGAGATAAACTTATCGCTATCTCAAAGTAGTACCCAATCAACGCAGGAGGAAACACAGCAGATAAGTGGTCAACAACAACAACAGCCGCAACCACCGCCCGCAATAGTAGTTGTTGTTCCTCCCGAAGTAGGGGCAGTTCAGGAAATTGAGCCTCATGCAGAGGTAGAAGAAGAAGCCACTCATTCTGAAGATCCATTGTCTTCCAAATCTCCAGCAAGGAAAAGGAGGGGTAGTCCATCCAGTTCTTCGCCAAGCCCCCCTTCTGATGATCTAGATGCCACTTGGAAGCCACAAACTGTGTCTGAGAGGGAGACACGTCCCAAGACCAAGCTAGGGAAAAGGAAGGTTCCAGAAAGCCTTACACTTATGGAGGTCGATGTAGAACAGCAGGATGATGATGATGATGAGCCAGTCATCACGAACATCACTCCCGGCCCCGAGGAGATGGAGACCAACATTATTACCCTATCCAAAATCGCTGCGAGGGATGTAGCACGCATACCTCCACAGGTAACACCAACACGACCTACAGCTTCCATATTTGCATTAGCAAAGGCCCGGCAGCGACCTACATCCAGCACAACCACCACCTCAGTAGAAGTAGGTAGTGGTACAGCACAGAGTCAAATTCAACACACACCCTCCAGTTCATCCGGCATTGGAAGTGGCACCTCCAGCAGGAGGCAAAAGTTAAGCTCCCCAGTTTGGGACTTCTTTACGGTTAGCGAAAAGGAGGAGAACATTGCTATATGCTCCATTTGTAATACCTCTGTTAGTCGTGGTAAGCTTGGTACAAACTATGGTACCGGAGGCCAAATAACCCATCTGAAAAAACACCACTTGATCAGCTGGGATGACCACCTTCGCGGCATAAAAACTGCAACCATTGGTGTTGGTGGGGATAAAGGAGTAGAAGATCCGATCACGGTGGAAGAGGAAGGACAGGGAGACATTCTCTCTGGTAGTGGTACACAAAGTCTCCCTGTCCCCAGCAGTGCAGTGTTAACGTCGCCCACATCTTCAGCAACATCTCAGTGGCACAAGAGTAAGAGTCAGCCTGAGACACCAAGGAGTACCGCAATGAAAAAAGTGCGTTGTTGAGCCTAAGAGAAAGGAAAACCATGCAGCCTACCATTATCAGCATGTTTGGGGGGAGGGGCAGTACGAACGCAACCACCCAATAGCACGTTTGTACAATGCGAAGCTGGCTAAAATGTTAGCACTGGACCTTCTCCCTTTTTCTTTTGTTGAAGGGGTGGGTTTTCTGGAATTTGTGACAACCATCTGCCCAAAATGGCATGTTCCCAGCCGCTACTATTTTGCCAGAGTTGCTGTTCCAGCACTACATCACGACGTGCTGGAATTGCTTGGAAAAGCCTTGAAGCAGAGTGCTGTTCACAGTATCCACCTGACAACAGACATGTGGACCAGTTGCCAAGCCACAGATTACATGTGCATCACTGCACACTGGATCTCTTTGCGGGGGTTAGAGAACAGATATCTGCTGGTGTTGACGCTGCTGAGATTTTTCATGCCACTCGCAAACATGCAACTGTAGCCATGTTTGCCATGGAGAAATCTCATACTGCTGCAAACATTTTGGAAGAGTTTAACACCAAGGTCTTTGAGTGGCTGCGCCCAAGAGGGCTTAAGATTGGTTTTGTTGCCACGGACAATGGCAGTAATGTAGTTAAGGCCATGGGCGATGGTGGCTATTTCAGGGTCCCGTGTTTGGCACACTGCATTAACATTGTTGTTCAAGACTTTTTGAAAAATGAATCCAAAGTCAGCAACTTACTGGCCACCTGCAGAAGAATATGCACACATTTCAGCCATTCTTTTAAAGCCCGGAAGCAGCTGAGGGTCATTCAACGTGAGCATAAAATGCCAGTCAAAGCACTCATCCAGGAGGTGCCAACACGTTGGAACTCAACTTATTACATGCTTGATCGTCTGTTTGACCTGTACATACCACTCAATGCTTATGTCATGCAAAGATTAGGGGAACCTACTGTGAGAGGCATGACCGTTGAGATGGGTCAATGGGACCTCATTAAATGCCTGACTGAGATGCTACTTCCTTTTGAGATCTTCACACGTGAAGTCAGCAGGGAGGACTGTACTATGGGCCAAGCTATCCCATTGTTGCACATGCTAGAGCAACAGCTGAAGGAGGTGTCTGAAACGTACGCAGGTGTGGATGACAAACAAGACGCATATCATTTGGCGGAGTCCTTAGCCGCTCGCTTATCTGTAAATACAAGGATTAAAAATAACATTGTGTCACAACAACATTACATTAGTGCCACAATTTTGGATCCATGGTACAAAGTATTTC
Organism: Calotriton arnoldi; assembly: GCA_963921515.1. NCBI lineage: Eukaryota > Metazoa > Chordata > Amphibia > Caudata > Salamandridae > Calotriton > Calotriton arnoldi. Next base: position 351,083 of record CAWUFW010011988.1, read on the forward strand.
TGAACAGTAAGGCAGTAATTCCTTTTTCGGAAGTGGATGTTGCCAACTACAAAACTTTGATAGCTCAGGAAGCCACTATTTTTGAAAACGAACGGCTGGTAATTACAGGCCCCCCACCCCAGGCCATAACAAGTACTACAGGGCATCCAGAGTCAAGTTCTACTTCGGAGCCTGAGGGCAGTGCGTTTGCCTCCCAGCAGTCACCGACACCAACACTACCAATAACATCAACAACAGCAAGAACAGGATCATCCACAGTACAATCGGCAACTGATTGGTTTCTACGGCAGGGGTATGGTAAGTCCAGTGCTGATGCAAAGGCAAAACAGGCCGAGCACATCGGAGCACCCCTGAACATTGAGCGGACGGTCCAGGCCTATCTGGATGACCCAACAGAGGTCTTCATGGATCGAAACCCATTGGTGTATTGGTATGGGAAAAGAAGCCAATGGACAGTGCTCAGCAGGCTGGCGATAAAGTATCTGGCTTCCCCTGTCGCAAGTGTCTCTTCTGAGCGTGTTTTCAGTGCTGCTGGTGCCATTGTAACTTTGAAAAGGACCAGTCTCTCGCCCAAAAGCGTGGAGAGGTTAACCATGATCAAAATGAATCAGCACTTTATACCACCGGATTACAAAATACGTGAATCACAGCAGGAAGAGGAGAGCGACTTGGATGACGTAAGTAGTGGGTTACAGGACCTACTTCTGTCCGAACCACCAGAGTTTGAGGACGAGCTCCTCTTCCCTGACAACTAGGCTTTCAAATTGTTACTTTCTTCCTTCCTTTATTTGTCTGTGTATCTGTCTTTCTGGTTCAAATCAAATCACAACAAATCCATCACCACCGTCTTCTCTTTTATTTCCCTATTGGAGTTGCACGTCTGTGCATTTAACTGTCCACTCTTCAGAGTCCTGCTTCATCTTCCTGACTCGCCCTAATTACATTTCCATCAAGCCAGACATTGGAGTACAAGAAATGTTGCCTTTAACAGTCCCTCCATAAGAAGTGAAACGTGACTATAGCTATCCTCCGTTTTGTTTCCGAGCCGAAACTCATCACTGTCCGAAGGCTACAGCCTCGGCAGGCATCCAAAGCTCATCACTGTCAGGACAGAAGGTACTTGGCAGAGAAAGACAAGACTCTTCGAAGAAACTTGCTGACATTTGTGCAAACTCAATTGACCAGCAATGACCGCTACCCAGGCCGCGGCCCATCACAGCGCTGACCATGTGAAGCAACTTAAACTGTGACAAAGTGCCACAGATGAATAAGACGAAAACCGAAACAGCGACTAACACTCAAAATGAATGTGGAGTAATGAGGCCACTGCCCCGTTAAAATAAAAAACACACCTGTCAGAACTAGGCATCTGATGATCTGACAGCCAAAGAGAAGAGCAAGACAGGTAATGATGATGGCATGCATTGGATGCTTGCTGACTCTGAGCGATTGCTGTTGTTTGTTGTGTTGATGTTGTGCATGAAGTCGAACTCTACTCTACTAGTTAATCTACAAAGTGAAAGTGACTCAAGTGACAGTCAATGTTTCCCTTCTTGTTGTTTAATAACCAAATTGTACTCCTACTACTGCAGGTGCAGGCCAATATCTGTTGCAATTTTTTAATATGGAATATGGACTTAATCGGAGTCACTACAGACTGAGTTGGAGTTGGACAACACGTACCACACCATGATGATGACCATACTATCTTTGCACGCAGTCAGTCAGTTGGATCGGAGATGATTGAAGGAATAACTGCGTTTCATGAAGTGGCATAAAAGGTAAACATAAACACAACAATTCAACAAGAAAGTAAACACAGCAGACCTACATGTCCATGTAGTGGTGGAGTCGAGTGTAGTCATATGACTGACAGCGGTGCATTGATTTTGTCACTTAATTTTGAAAATGCTAGGTTGCTGTATATGCCTTTTGTCTGGCTCTGTCAAAATTTAAGGTAAATGGAGGTTGGGTCACGGGCTGGTGCTGTGGTGGGCCTGTTCTGTCCTGTTGTTGTTGTAGCTTAATGCTGTAAACAGAATATACACGATATATCCAAGCCGCCTCAGTCTGAAAGTGTTCTCTCTTCTCTTCTTGGACTCCACCGTAATTGATGCTTTTTTTATTCATTGATTTTTCAATACCCCTTTTGTTTTTCCATCTACACTTACAGGCCGGCCTTTACCCTGTGCTATACTGGGAGACACAACTCACACTTACCTTACCAATCCGCATCAGGCAGGCAGTGGCACCCAAGATTGATGTGCGGAGCGTCCATGGAAGATAGGACCAAGAGGAAGGACGAGATTCAACTCCACAATTTGACCAGGATAATACAGTAACTTTAGTATCATTCATCATTCGTCTTTTAATTAATTTGCTTCCTTTTTCTCTTCAATCATTACGACTGTGTGTTGTGTTGTTGTTTGTTTGCTAATTGATCCCTACAACTATTTTTTAATTTTCTTTGCTATCTTTAAAAGTAAGCCCGGTACAACATGGAATTTGGGTCTCTGAGGGCATATTACAGGCAAGGCAAATTGCATAGAATATACTGCTGCCCTGTACTGTCTAATTGTCTAGTAGTAGTTAGTAAGTACTACTCATTAACCATCAAGTTATCTTCATCATCATGCATGCATTTCCTTTTTCTCCCTTTATAGATTTATTGGATAAGATCATGGTCGTCTGCCAAGATTGCGCTTTGCTTTTGTTGTGTCCATGCGTACTGTTTTTCTTTGTCAAACCTTTCCCCAAACCCCCTTCCCATCCATTCATCAAACCCTAACCCTCTTCCCCGGGCTGTGATTTATATTGAGGTGTGATGTGACTACATTAAATGTACACCAATTGATCACACGCTTGCTGGGGCAGATGTGGTGAAAGCAACACTAATTCAATTTCAAGGCAGGGCGAGGATCTTCTTCTGCTTGCCCACCCATGCTCAGTCTATGTGCAAGCCAATTTTTTTCCAAAGGGACCGTCACCTAATACATCATAATTAATTGCCGGCATTGATTGGATTCATCATCAACATCCTACCACACAGCAGTAAAGGTTATGAATTACAATTGTGTTAAGTTAAGTGACTCACTCGACACAACTACAGTTTGTAACTTCTTGTACTAGGCTGTCCCCGCCACCATTATGTTTTATTTTACTTTAACAGTTGCAATATTGTTTGCTTGGCAGTCTTCTTCTGTACTGTACTTTACTTCGTTCTACTACTCCTCCCACAGTTGCTCTCAGGCAAGTGACTGTCTCTTTTTATTTTTTTGCAAATGCTACTGCCAGTGTCTACTACTACCACCACAACCATGGCATCTTCTCCATTCTCTTGGGAAACCATGCAGCCATCGCTGTGCCGAACTTAATCATCATCAATCACAGGTAAGATAAGTTTGGTGGGAGGTATAATGGACTAGGAGGAGAGACTGACAGTACTAGTAGGACAAATAACTCAGTGAGGGGTACCGCATCTATCTGTTTGTGTTACATCATCGGCAGATTATTTAAATCAAACACTGGCTGCGGCCCTGCAGCAGCAAGGAAACCATGTGACGTAAATTCGTAAAACAGTAACCCCCACAAAACATTAACATTGTATGTTTAAGTATAAATATAATTTATTACCCTAACAAAAATAAACTATCCCACACCTGACCCACCCCTCTCCCTAACCCCAACCAATGTCCAAAACGAAAAAAGTCCAAACAATGTCCAGAAACCCCAACACCCAATTCCCACCCACCAACAAAAGGAATAAAAAAGGGGCAATCCAACAGGGTCCTATAGTTCTTCTTATATTCGGCGGGCTTTTAAGTGTTTGTCCACCATTATCTTGACACGCTCCTCTAGTTGCTCCTCTAGGCGTGAAATCCGGAGGAGCATCTGGCGGCGAAATGCCCTGCAGTGGCATCCAGGGTGGGGGACAGCAGTGCTGACTGATAAAGAATTGCGGCGGCGAGCGGCTGCCAGACCGCGGCGCCGTACCACTGGAGGTGGGGCCTAGCTGGGGCCCGGGGCATTGGAGGAGGCTGCAGCTGCTGCTGCCTCCTCCTCCGCCTGAGCCACCAGCCGCCGGTACTCTTCACAGATGGCCTCCAGTTTCCGGCGCCGGGCCCTGGCTGCCAATTCCTTCCGGGTTGGTTTTTCTTGGGAAGGAGTATCTATATCAAGAAAGGAAAAGAATATTGTTGTAACCAATACTCTTAGCAAAACAGTAACACAAAATTAATTCAACAAATAGTGGCACAGTAGCACTAGCAAGAAGCACAGTACATAACATTTGTGGTAATAATCTATCTATCCTCCCACTTCCTCGGCCTCTAACATTTGTGGGAGTTTCAGGCATTATACTAGCACTATGGACTCCAGTACACAGTACACCAGTCTTCTTCTTATCTCTAGTTTAGCGAAATTACATAACCTGGTTGTAGCCGGCATGCCAGCTCAGTCAGCTATGCTTGCACCCAAGACAAACATACGAGTCATGACGCAGACTCACGTTAGTTTTATTTACTACTGTCTGCAGGTGGGGAAGCTCGTATTTTTCTATTACGGGTGGCACTGGCCATACTCTCTCTGTTACATGAAGGGCAATTGCTCAATTTCACTTTCACAGTGCCCTGGCTACTACAAAAAGGCAGATTATATATCTGATCCAATGATCATTGCTTATATATGGGACGACGACATAAGGTCAGTAGAGGTCGGTGGTGGGAGTGCTGCCGGGCGGTGACGTGGGGAGGGGCAGGGTGGGGGTAGTAAACTATGGATTACGGCCAATTACAGGTAAGTAAACATATAAATAAATAAAACTAATTTTGTTGCGCGCACTGCATCGCATTTGGCGGTGCAGTGCGCATAATGAAATTCGCTTTATTTATTTTTATGTTTACAGTAAAATTACCTGTATTTGGCCGCGTAATCCATTGTTTACTACCCCCACCCTGCCCCTCCCACATCAGCGCCCGGCAGCACTCCCACCACCGACCGCTACTGCATAAGGTACTTTGTTTTGATTGACTGTGTAACCAACAGATAGGCCACCCTTTGCAGGCTGGCTGACACATTCGAAAATAAATTAACATAGGTAGGGAGTGGTCCTCGGAGTCGAAGGAAGGAAGGCACTTGATAACTAACTATATACAATATATATGATGTGCTTGCAAACTATTGTGAGTCAACTGTATTCTGAAAATACAACTTGTATTCACCTCGGCTTTGCTACTCTGGCGCGGTTTCTTTTACATTCCCTTAAAACTAAGACTCTGCATCCCGTGACAGTCTCCACCTATGCTGTCTATGATGAATACATACAGGCATCCATCCATTCTAAGTAAATGTCTATCATTCTTCTTAATCTCTCCACAAACCTTACTTTGTTTCACCAACAACAACCCATGCGTCCACTCCTTCCTTGCTTGCCTTGGCTTTGAGTTTCACCCAAACACCGCTGATGATTCTTGCTATCCACAGTATCCACCCATACTGTGTCGCCCACCCAGGCAGGCATCCATTCTTCTTTCACCTTCCACCCATCCTTCAACAACACATGCATCTGATTCCTATCAGCCACCTATCCATGCTTCCAACGTATCCTTCTCTGCCAGTCATATTAAATCTCGCCCGCTCCTTCCTCCTTCCACCCTTCTTTCCCTTTTTGTTCAACACATCCATCAAGGTCATCTGATCTGACTTTTAGTCTTCTCCATAAAACTTTCACAGCTGACTTGGAGTCAGATGGAAGAGGCCATTGGTTAATCAACTCACGCTGCTAATGCTATTGCTAATGCATTGCTAATGCTAAGTAAAGGGTGTCTTCTTCAACCGTTGTATAATGTTCACTACAACTTCATACCTAATAAGTCTCAACAACAGTACAGTGAGTGAAGTGAACACCCTTCCAGCTAGTGCAATGTCAATAAGTAATGAATATAACTTACCACCGCCCGCCACTGCTGCTGGCTCACCCCCTGTAGCTCCTGCAGGTGCCGCATCTCCTGCCCCCTCCGGAATCGTCGCATCGCTCGCTGGCCCCGCTGGCACTGGTGGTCGCTAGTACGCCTAGAAAAAACATGACACATTTTTAGATGCCTGTACACCTCCCCCTATTTATTCGTTTTCACTAGCAAGATTGAAAAAAAAGTTAATACATACATATACAACATACATCACTAGTCCAAATCGGGTACTAGAGTAGAGTCAGTAGACACTAGTAGTGTTATGGTCCCTAGGGTCATTATTATAGTATACTCTACTCTTTGCAAAGTTAGCCTGAGCCATGCAACCATTTTTCGCTTCATGTCTTTTGCGCATGTTACCTCGCAGCTTGTTGTGCAGTAACAGTAAGACGCCTTTTGAGCCCACATGAGCTCATACAGCTACTGTCTGAGCGTTGCGTACAAGAGGTCGAAAAACAAGCCACTTTGTTATGGAGTTCGGTTAGTCCGTATTGCTTAGCCATAAGTAACATGTAACATGTTACACTTTTTGGCATGACTGAGAAATGCTTGCATTATACTATCTAATGCGCACCATTTTTCTCATAACAGGCAGAAGATTCCCTTCTACGACCCAGAGATTTGCAGAGCTTATGAATGATGCATGTAACCAGTACTTCTACGTTCTACGGTGAGGGGTCTCCCAGAATTCGCACAGATCTTTTGTCTTCTATCATGCACTTGTAACAATGTTTATTGTTTTAATCTTATGCATTTTGCTGTTGGAGCTGGCTGTAGTACACTGAATTTTATAGAACAACATACAGAGCTTGTTAGTTGAAAATAAACCTTTTGAACTTACACATAGACTCTGTGGTATTTGGTGTGGTGGGGTGGTGGACTTACACGAGTGAGTGAGCGAAAAGGGTGTTATCTGTTCTGGGTTGTGTAATCATTGGGTATCTTCGGGTGGGGGTTCGGGGACCTAATGAGACACTATAGCTAGTCGTTCAGGGGATTGTGGGTTCACTTCTGACTGAGGTGTGAGGAAGGTCCAACCTCCCATCACCAACATCCTATTTTCTTGTGCATAGTTCTGTATGTGGCTGTGCAGAATCCCCACATCAGTAGTAGTATGTACTATATCCTATCAAAAATAGTCAAATATCTGGTTGGGCATTTTGTTTGTGGTAATTGTCAAAGCCTCAAGATTAAGAAGACTAGAAGAGGACAACCCAAAGGACTGGACTCAGTGGCTAGAGCTATTGGTCAATCTGAGTTTTATTCAAAACCGTAAAATAAAGAGTGGCAAACTGGGCAAGCTTAGCGACAGACTAATAGTAGTAGTACAGACAGTCATAGCAGAGGCAGTTAGAACTTCGAGGCAGGGATAACCAGAATTTAGAAACAGATAGAATTAGGAAGTGGAACCAGAATTAATAGTTCGGAAAAATAAGGTGCAGTAAAAGTTAGGGAAATATAATTGTTAATATTAACCACTGGAGGACTTACTGGGGCCAGCAGCAGGGCCCTCGGTAGAGGAGCGGTCCTCTGGTGGTTGTCCCGCCGACTCGGACCCCGTCTTCTTGCCCATGGGTGCTGCAGATCAGTGATCATGTAAGATATAATAAAGAAAGAGACAAACATTAATGATTGCTGTGAAACAAATAAATTATCTAAAAAAACGCTCAAAAAATGTTTTAGGAAACAATAATTGCAATAAAATTGACCTATCTAATCCGATCGACTACTGGCTTGCGGGATTCACGGACCGTCTACTTATTTATGAACACTAATCCAGTGTTCCATTCTGATTGATTCGAATCCAGAACACTAACTAAGCCTAAGTACCACCTGACCTAGCCCACCTATTCCAGACGGGCCAATTGTGCACTAAGTCTGCATTTCCATTTTTTTAGCCATCAAAAATGCATAGATGAGATGGAGGACACATGCATAAATTTGTGCATACACCAAATTGTTGGTTGGTTGCGTCTGATGTTCTGCTACTGACTGACACTGCTAAGCCTACCACTCACTAAACAAACTACAAAAGGTTCTACTAAGGACTGGGGTAAGCAGCACTCAGTGACAGAGGATGCGTCACGCAGACCGCTAAAAAATTATCAACTAATACTAACTAAACCTAGTATCAATCCATCCACCACTATTTGACAGGAGGACAAAGGAAGGACTAGAGTCTCTCTAGCAATAGCATTACCTAACTTAAGTTCTCTAAAGTAAACTCTTACATAATAATGACAAGCGAGCGCAAAGTTGCAAACAAGTAAGAGTAGCGCCGAGCACCTGTGTCCTACAATCACAGAAGATTTTGAAACGTAATTTACCTGCAATGTAAGCAGCAGTATTCTTGTTATTCGTAAAAAAATTATACACAATACTTATACTACTATATATATTAGCTACTCACCAAGCCCCACGACCTCGACACCTAGCAGGTCCAACAGGTCCTGCTCCCGGTCCAGGATGTCTGACCACCGGTGGGCCAGCTGGTTATGGGAGCGCTGGATCCCTGAGCAGCGAAACACTGCCCGGCGCACCTTCGCCCACCGGCGGTGACGCTCCTGGGTAGGGTACCCGGAGCCTGGCCTGCCACCTGCTGCCAAGGTCAAGGGGAGGTGGCGCTGCACAAAAATAACAAGGGCGGCCACCTCCGCCTCACTAAAAAGCTGCCTGGCTTGCACCCCTGCAGGGCGCAGTCTGCCGCAAGGCAGGCGGCTCTTGGGCGCACGCGCCTTGCCCTTGGAGCCGTTATTGGCGCTGCTACCCTTCGCCATGGTTCTGGGGTGTGTGGGAGGAGGCGGAAAAGAAAAGTTAGAAGGGAAAAATAAAGTTAGGGGAAGAAGTAAGAGCTTAAAGAAGAAAGTAATATAAAACAGTAGAAAAGTAAAAAAAACACAGTAAAAAGTAGAAATAAATGCAAAATATAGACTTAGGCACAGAGAGAGATAGATAATAAATTAAAAAAAATTGAAAAACTGTGTAAAAAACTAAGGATTGCAAAGATTGAGGGAGGATAGAAAAGCAGGCCCAGAACCATAGCATAGAGTGAAAAACAAGATGGCCGCGCCCATCGCGACCGCGTGGGTAAGTTCGCGCGATATTTCTCCCCGAGCACGCAAAAAGCGTTGCGAACACGTACAACGCGTTCCTGAACATGAAATGCGTATCGCAAGCACGCTATACGCGACCCGGAACAGGAAATAAGGCATCGCGAACGGGCGGGACAAGTGAAAAACAAGATGGCCGCGCCCATAGGCGACCGCATGGGTAAGTTCGCGAGATACTATCCCCCGAGCACGCAAACAGCGTCCCGAACCGCACAACGCGTTCCCGAAGAAGAAAAATGCATTGCGAACGGGCGCGACAAGCAACTACGCTCGCGTAGCTCGCGTAGCGCTTTAACGTCTTCACGTAGCTTTGTGTAGCGCGACTACGCGAACTACGCCCAGGGTTAGTGTCGAGGAGGTCCCAGATCTCTATGGCGTGTCTGTACAGGGAGCGCACGTTGAGGAGGATACAGTTCAGGGCTCCGGAGGTGTTGGCGTTCGTCGTGGGGGCAGTGTCTGCGGGGGCATGGTCGGAGGCGAAAGTCTGGTGGCAGGAGAACTGGCCATGGGTGGTGTTTGGTGTGGATAGCTGGCAGTTGTTGTTCCTCCCTGGGTTGAGTGCGAGGAGGGCAGCAGGTTCGTAGCGGTGCATGGTCAGAGATCCAGGGGTTCTGGCGCTGGTCACGAATGGGTCGCGGACGGGCGCAGACGGGCTTGCCTTGGCGCGCCAGCGGCCACCATAAATAGGGGAGGGGGAGGGAGGTGCAGCTGGTAGGCGGGAATCAGCAGGGGGGAGTGGCCACGGGGGCAGCAGCGGCGGGAAGGGAGCAGGAGACAGGCGGGGAAAAATGACAATGAGACGGGCACAATTAAGGCTGCAGTGAGAATCCAGGCACAACAAGGGCACAACAGTACACACAGGCAAATGAAGGGCAGCAAAAGATGAGGGAAAAACAGAAAACACAGGCAAATGCAGGGCGGCAAAAAGTAAAGGGACAACAGTAGACACAGGCAAATGAAGGGCAGCAAAAGATGAGGGAAAAACAGTAAACACAGGCAAATGAAGGGCGGCAAAAAATAAAGGGAAAAACAGAGACACAGCAGGCACGACGCGAAGGCTCGAACCCCTACCTGCACCTGGCACTACACAGGGAAGCAGCAGCGGCACAGCAGCGAAGCTGCAGAGGTAGAGGGCAGGTCTCTGGCCAGGAGGTCAGAGGTCCTGCTCGCGCTCCCACGCATCGGCCGCCATAAATAGGGGAGGGGGTGCAGGTGGGAGGTGGGAATCAGCAGGGGGGAGGGGTCGTGGGGGCAGCAGAGGCGGGAAGGGAGCGGGAGACGGGCGGGGAAAAATGACAATGAGACGGGCACAATTAAGGCAGCAGTGAGAATCCAGGCACAATAAGGGCACAACAGTAAACACAGGCAAATGAAGGGCAGCAGAAAATAAAGGGACAACAGTAGACACAGGCAAATGAAGGGCAGCAAAAGATGAGGGAAAAACAGTAAACACAGGCAAATGAAGGGCGGCTTCTGATGTTTTTACCTGAAACATTAGCTTTTTTGGTACTATGGATGACCCATTAAAGTCCACCTCACTGTGAAAGTAGTGTGGTGGATGTCAACAGGTTGCTGTCTGCTCTAAAGGTGGTAAAACTCACCAAATCCATGCTGCTTGACAACAAGCTGTAGGGATATCCTTAGACCTGTCAGCCTTAGGAGAGTCTTCGCTCCAAACATTTTGTCCTCACCCTTCCTATTTTTGCTGATCTCATTTTGTGTTGGCCCTAGTACTTTATGCACTTTACCACTGCTAGCAGTGCTAAAGTGCTTCTGCTCTCTCCTGCAAACATGGCAGAATTTGGCTTGCACCCAATTTGTGGCAGGGATTCTGCATTGGGACTAAACTATGCTTGGGACCAAAGAACCATAGTAGCCAGGACTGAATCATCCTACCACCTTTGTACCTATGTGCCTGGGACCGACTAGCTATTGTGTCTCATTTGCCCTCCTACTCCGCCACAGAGGAACAAGTGATTAGACACACCAGACCACAACACTCTACTGTACTAGTCCACAATAAGATGTGACAGAGACACGAGAAAAGTTTAAAATGTTTATTTTAACTATCGTGCTTTAGTATGAAGTATACGTGTCACAAAAGGTAAGAAAATGCCTTAATGCCTAACACAAATACGGTCAGCATAGTAAGTAGTCCATAAATCATAAAAGGAGCTGTCATTATACAAGACAGGGTAGCCTAACCCTCCTCCCCTTCTACAGAAGCAAAATGATTATATATCAGAAGATCTCTGGGTGTTGGCAGCAGATCTCGTACCTTAGCATACACAGATGAAAGTTCTACTTCTCAGGTGCTGTCACGATCTCTTCCATGGAAGTGTGTTGTTACCTATCCGTGCATACATATATGAGAAAAGTAAGTGTTCCCAAACAACAGCTGCATTTGTGTGTATTGTCTAGGTGCTAGGGCCTGACCAGAACAAAATAACAAGGGGCATTGTTGTTTGACCTTGTCTACAGTGTTCAGACTAAGGGCCAGATGTATGACCCTTACAAATTGCGAGTTGCAAATTGCGTTGTTTTGCGACTCGCAATTTGCAACTCGCAAAATGCAATGTACAACAGTGTCTCAGACACTGTTTGCAATTCCTAATGGGGTCGCAAATTGCCTGCCTCATTAATATTCATGAGGCAGGTGCAATTTGCGACCCAATTGGGAATGGCTAGCACTCCCAGGAATGGTGGCCTGCTGGGGTCAGCAGACCACCATGTCTGTGACTGCTTTTTTAAATAAAGCAGTTTATTTTTTTAAATGCAGCCCATTTTCCTTAAAGGAAAATGGGCTGCATTTAAAAAAGAAAAATGAAACGTATCTGTTTCATTTTTTATGAGTAGGCAATGATCAATGGGACCACTACCTGCCCTTGAAAAAGTATTTCAGTGCCAGTCACAAAGGGGGAAGGGGTCCCCTAGGGAACCCTTCCCGTTTGTGAGTGGCTTACCACCCATTTGAAATGGGTGGTAAACTGCAAGAGTTTTGCGGCCGCAATTGCAGCGGCAAAGCAATCTTACATTGCAGTGGGACTCGCTATTAGGGAGGGACGCCCTTGGCATGCCCCTTTCTAATAGCGAGTCACAATCCCTATTTTGCGAGTCGATAATAGGTTACCGACTTGCAAAACAGGGTTTGTACATGGGGCAGACCTATTTTGCGGTCGCAAATGGGCCGATATCCCGTTTGCGACCTGATCCCAGGAAAGAACAGAAAACGAAAACAACAGCAGGTTCTGTGTGAAAATACTGTGTGGCACAAAGCAAATTAAGTTTGTATAGTAATGAGCGCAAAGTAGAGGGCAGTCTGCACCGTGCTCATGCTAACATAGGAAAAACGACAATGGGCCTGCATGGGACATATGACAAATTGGCACACTTAATTTACTTGTAAGTTGCTAGTAAAGTGGTAGCACATGTACCGAGGGTCTGTAAATTAAATGCTACTAGTGAGCCTGCAGCACTTATTAAGCCACCCACTTAAGTAATCCTTTCAAACATGTCTCAGGCCTGTGGCTAAAGCCTGTGTGTGCAGTTTTACTCTGCCATTCCGATCTGGCAAAATAAACATTTAGCCAGGCCCAACCCTTTCTTTTCAAAACATGTAAGTCACCCCTAGGGTAGACCCTGAATAGCTCAGAGGGAAGGGTGCTGTGTATTTAAAATGTTGGACATGTACTTTTAAGTTTTACATGTTGTGATGGTAAAACACTCTTAAATTCATTTTTTACTACTGCAAGGCCTCTACCATAGAGTTACCTTATTACATTTAATAAGTGATAACTTTCAATTCAGAGCAGACAGACAAGTTAAGTTTTGTGTCTAAAGATTGTAATTACAAACCCACTTTATTGGTAAAGTCAGATTTTGATCACAATTCTGAAAATGCCACTTTTAGAAAGTTTTCATTTTCCTGTTCCAACCATTTGGTGTCTGTTGCCTGTATCCTGGGTCACATGACTAGATGTAGTTGCCAGATGGTCTTTGAGTATTGCTCCCAGACAGTGAGACAAAGAGAACCTCAGTGTTGGCAGAACGGGTCAAACTGAGTAAACAAGGGGGAGGAGCTGTCATCTACCACACTTGCATATCACAAAGGCTCTGCCTGGGCACACTCAAGGTATGAGTTGCGGTTCTCCCGCACTGCTGGTCGGAGATGCGGGTAGCCAATAGCAATCTACTATCGGCTAACCGCATCTCCAACCGGGAGAGCGGCCACTCATACCTTTAAACTGCAAATCACAAATACTGCCCACACATCATCAAGCAAATGCCAATTGTGGTTGAACTTTGTGAAACCCTTACGGAAGTAACAAGGGATACTATCCCCCTCTAAGTTGGCACTAACTGTCAGCTTACTGACTTATCTGAGCCAACCAGTGAACTTCACATCTGGGCCTCCTAACTATCCTGGTTACCATACCTATAGTGCTCCTCAACTGAGCAGGAAGGATCCACTATAATCAGCCATCCCCAGATTATAACAGTCCTAGAGAGACCCTAGTATAGGAATTAGGGTCAAAACGCTGTCGACACATATATAAAGACAGACTGTATTTTTGTATAGGTGGCACATTGATCAAACTCTCTGTGTTTTCCATTGTATTGAATGTAACTGGCTGTCTTGTGGATGAAATAACCAATATACCGCATATGTTCACATTATTCACTATTGTGTTTCCTTCTGGTTCGGTGTTGGTTTTCTTTCACTTCGGGCTTATTTATTCTCATTTTTCTTCTCTTCAAACAAAATCTTTTATCACTCACATCTTTGACAAATGTCTTAGATTGCACAACTGTTTTTATAAGAAAAAGAAAAATTAGGTTCAGTTGAATCGAAGTATAACATAGGATACTGGCTTCTCTCTTTTTGTAATGTTTATATTGATTCAATCAGCATAAGACATTTTCTGTCATGAAAAAAGCTTAAATTTAAATGCTTACATAGATTAAGTCCACACAGAAAAGTCTGTGACACTACGAGGTCTCTTGATACCCATGCTCACAGGGGCATTAGGATTGCTCTTGTTCTCGCTTAACTGTTTCATTTTATGACTGTTTGAAGTGCTGCATAAATGTTTTACACAGTGTGTCTTAAGTTAAGCCTGACTGCTATGTGCCAAACATCAGGAGGATTCAGCACAGATTAATTTCGGGTTTTCTTGTGACTTCACCGTGACAAGGACTTTGGTTTTTAACAGTTATGATGGCCACATTGCACTAATTTCTTTGTTCCATGATTGTAGGACTCTTCTTCAGTTCTAGAGGCCCCCCCCCAGAATGATAAGCTTCTGGGACTGGGTAACAGTGAAAAGCACACTGGTCAAAGAAAGGTGGCAGGTGCTGCTAATGGAAATGCACAGCTAAGAGAAAGTTTCAGTTGCATACATTCTCAATGGAGAAGAGGGCTAGAGAGAGAATAAAAATGATTAAGAAGTACAAACAAGATAGAAGAGAAGATAGAAAGAAGAGGTTCTAGAAAAGGAGGTGTTAGAAATGGGGGTCTCTAGTTGGCAATGGTTTGCACCTTTGTCCAAGTAGAGACCCTTCTTCCTAGTCAGGGAAATGGGGATACACTTCTAAAATGACCCCTGCTCACCCCCTTGGTAGCTTGGCACGAGCAGACAGGCTTATCTCAGAGGCAGTGTGTAAAGCATTTGCATTTGTGCACACATACAGTAATACAGTGAAAACACTAAAAATGGACACCACACCAGTTTAGAAAAAATAGGCAATCTTTATCGAAACCAAACAAAACCAAAACGACACAAATCCACAATACAGTAATAAAAATATGACTTTCAAAAGGTAGAAACAGTTTTGTTCAAAGCAAATTGCAGATGCGACACTCTTCACACAAAGTACCTTGGATGCGCCACGCGCACAAAAAAACTGTTGCAGGGAAGGTGATGCGTCAGTTCCTTACGACCAGGGATGGTGATGCATTGGTTCCTTACTTCAGGGGAGGTGATGGGTCGGTGCCTTACTGCCACGCAGGGGCGGTGATACGTTGGTTCCATACTGAAGGGGAGGTGATGTGTCGGTTTCTTACTGTGCGGGGAGGTGATGCGTCAGTTTCTTACTGCGACCCCGGCATTCTTGCAGGCGTGGCGCCCAGATGGGATGCGTGAGGATCGGGGATGCATCGGTCTCTCCAGCCGCGGTCCCACGATGCATAGGTTCGTGCAGCCGCACAGCCGGGCTTGCTTCGGAATTGGTGCGGTGATCTCAGACTTCGTAGATCAGTGAACTCGATGCGGCGATTTCTCGAGCAGTGGGCAGGCGCTGCGTTGTTTTCTGCAGTGATGCGTTGGAAACAGATGTGGATGCATGGCACTTCTCGTTGGTGCATTACTTTCCCAGCTCCCAACAGCAGGAACAACCTCCAGAGGCCCAGAACAGCAGCAGTCACCTCCTGGTAGGTCAGAATTTCCCGCAAGGAAGTTCAGGGGAGCTGGGGGTGAAGTCTTTGTATCCCTGAGACTTAAAAAACAGAAGGCAAGCTCTACTTCAAGCCCTTGGAGATTCCTCAAGCAGGGGACACAGCACACAACACAGTCATTGTCCTTTCCTTGGCAGAAAGAGCCACTGAAGGCCAACCCCAGACAGCACACAGCAAAGGAGCAGTACTTCTCGGTTTCTCCAGCTCTTCTCCTTGGCAAAGGTTCCTCTTGAATCCCAGAAGTAATCTAAAAGTCTGGGGTCTGGGCCCCACTTTTTATAGCCAAAATCCTTTGTTCTCTGGTGGCAGACAAGCTCTTTGCCCAGCCAAAACCAGTTCTGTCCTCTCTGGTGCAGCTTCCTGGCAGGAGGTGGCGACAGCATTGTCAAAGGTAGAACAGGCCCATTTAGATGTGAAAGAAATCTCCTCCCCCTACTCTGAATGCAGCCCAGGTCTATTCAGCTCAGCCCTGACTTACCCTGGAAAGGCAGGACACACCTCACCCCCCCCAAGTGGCTGTCTGAACAAAATGCACATCCCCAGCCCCTGTCACTCCAAAGCCAGACAGTCAATACGCAACCTAGCAGAGGCACGATGGATGGTTAGGCAAGAAAATACATACTTTCTAAAAGTGGTATTTTCAAACCCAGAATGTAAAAATCACCCTCGCTAAAAGATGTATCTTAACATGCTGAGTTCAGGCATATCAAACTTTATTTTCCTATTTTGTTCCCATGGGCAGTAATGCTCATAGGATGTTATGAGCAAACTCCCCATTCTATCCTATGGGACAGATAGCCTTACAATAGTGAAAAACGAAATTGGCAGTATTTTACTATCAGGACATGCCACACACATAAGGGCATGTCCTACCTGTCACATACACTGCACCCTGCCCACAGGGGTATCTTGGGCCTACCTTAGGGGTGACTCACGTGTAAGAAAAGGGAAGATTAGGTCCTGGTAAGTGGGTGCACTTGCCAGGTCGACATAGCAGTACCAAACTGCACACAGACACTGCAGTGGCAGGTCTGAGTTACATTTACAGGCTGCTTATGTGTGTGGCACAATCAGTGCTGCAGGTCCCCTAGCAGCATTTGATTTACAGGCCCCGGGCATACATAGTGCACTCTACTAGGGACTGACTAGTAAATCAAATATGCCAATCATGGAATCACCAATCCATAACAACAATTTACAGGGAACACTTGCACTTGCACTTTGGCACTGAACAGCAGTGGCAAAGTGCCCAAAGCATCTAGACCAGCAAACACGAAGTCCAACACACAGCAAAATAACAGGAGGCAAAGGCAAAAATACAGGGGAAACCCACGCCAATTATGCCAAGTCTAACAGGAGGGAAGATTGAGATTGAGAGTAATAGAGAGCAGGAAAGATTAGAATCAGAAGAAAGGTGAAGCAGCAAACAGAAATGGATAGTGGAGAAAAGGTTGAGAGAGTCAGCGGGGGCAGAGATTGGGAGAAAATAGAGAATGTAAAAGAGAGCATAAAATAGCAAAATGAGAGCTAGGTGCCCATAGAGAAATGCTGATTGGGGATTTTAAGTGGAATTTATAGCATATCATGTTTTGGCCAATACACCTGGCCTAATGTGATTTCAAAGCACAATTTTCCATGGTATTTTCTAAAATCAATCTAGCGTATATAGTGTAAGATCCAATAATCACCTTGCATAGTTGTCTTACAAATCCTAATAAGGTCTTACCATTGTTACTTGATCCGCATTGTATTTCGCAAATTTCTTAGCACCCCATTGTTAATCATTACTACATGCTCTTGCTGAGAAGTGCTGAAGCCTTCTCTTTTAATGCATACAAGTCATGCTTACTTTTGCTGGTATATAGTCGCTGGAAAGTACAACCTGCCTGCTGAGAAGTCCAAGTTCTAATAAGGAGGTGTTTGGGCTTTCTATTGTACATTTCAATATGGCAGTCTCTTAACTGTTTCATAAAATGAAGCTTGAGTATTATCATTGCTGAATAATCCCACTGAAAGAAAATATTTTCCATTTCTAATACACATGGCAGGCTTCCATGCTTTCTACATTCATCAATCAGAAAAGTGTATCCTCGTTCAAACAGTGTTAGCCACATAGAGTCTGCCACCTTGAGGATCTTATGCATGTGAAAGAATAGTGGAAGTGGAGGACTTCGTAGTATCTTAATGGGAGGTACTATGCAAGCAGAATCAAACAAAGATGCTATCACATAGCAGAATCTTAGATGCAAACGTTGAAACCTCCTCTCAAAGCATTAGAGGAACTGCTGCTGCCGGACCATCTACAGCTCCTCTAGTTGGAGATTGAACTAGCGTCCCCAGTCAGGCCACAGTCCTCAAATGAACCCATCCAGGGCTCACACAATCACCTATCCTTTACTGTGGTTACTTGTCTTGCTGGTCGACGTCTAACAAAGGTCTACTATTATACAATACCTTTCGCACAACCTGCCTGTAACTATGAGGAGTGTATTCCAACTTTGGAGCCTGCTTGAAGTCCATGCTATTTTGACTGGTGCTCTAGATGAAATGTAAGTGAACTATCCATCATTTGTGACAACCTGATAGTGTAATTCTTTGTGGGACCTTCCCAACTTCTTCAGTACAGTGACATTTAAATTCTATTCAGTTTTCACCATTGTTGCATCTGTAAAATGTTTAAACCGCACTGTTCCCAAAAAGTTCTGCAAAGTTAATTTAAATTTGTAGCGATTTCAATAATAACTTTGCTTACGAAGTTGGCCGGAAGGAGGAAACTCCACACTTTAAGAAACAGATGAAGTTTCCTAAATTTACCTGAGGTATGGTTTATCCTTTTGGGACTTCCAGGTGTGATGATTTCCTGATGCAGAATGTTCCAGGTAGGACAATCTCCAGCCTGATGTGAGAGGTGCGGGAGTGAGAGCTCTGAGCTGAGACCAACTTATATTAAAAAAAAAATAATAATAATAAAAAAAAGAACCTGATGAGCTTTGCATTGAGCAAGCTTGAATAGTTTAGAAAATATGCAAAGTTGTGTCAGCCTACTTTACAATTTTACACCCTTCTACTTGAAATGCCATTTATTTAATTGGATTTAAAGTTGAATTGTGAAAAGTTGATTGAGTGTGCTTCAATATGTACTTTGAAAAATCCACATATTCCTTCACATAGAATCACACGGTGTGCACATTAACCCTGGGCGTAGTCCGCGTAGTAGCGCTACGCGTAGCTACGCGAAGTGCACTTCGCACTACGCGAGCTACGCGTAGCACTACGCGAACTGCGTAGTGCGGTGGGAAATGCTGTTCGCAATAATTGCACAGTGCCGGATGCTTGTCCGCACTGTGCAATCATTGCAAACGGCATCTTGCACAGTGCAAGCGGTCGTTTTCTGCCGCTCGAGTAGATTTGTACTCGAGCAGCAGTTTTCTCAACGCGGACTGGTAGTTTCTCATCGCGAGCGGTCGCGAGCACACGCGACCACTCGCAATGAGAAACCTGACCTCCCCGCGTTGAGAATCTCGCCGGGAGGTTTATTTTCCACGCTCGCGATCGGCAACTTGATGTTGCTGATCGCGAACGAGGAAAAAGTCTCGCCGGGATGTCATTTTGCTCGCTCGCGGTCACCAACTTGACGTTGAGGACCGCGAGCAAGCAAAAAATGCCCACTACGCTACGCGTTTTTGCACTGTGCTACATGCAATTCGCGTAGTGCGTAGTTGCGCAAACTACGCAAACTACGCGAGCGTAGCGTAATTTTCCGCCCAGGCCTAGTGCACATGAATATCAAAACCAGAATTTGGTTGATAGCACAGAATATTGAGGACATAATATCGAATCCAAAATATTGACAGTTTAGTAAATATAGGGGTATATTTACAAGAATTGCCACTAAGCAGTTTTCACACTGTTTAGCAGCAATTTTTGTACTGCTGCCAATCGCCAAATCCTGACGCTATGTTTGCGAAGTATTTACAATACATCGCTATGTGGCGTTAGGATCAGATAGAGGCAGCAAAAAATGACGCTAACTCTAGCGCCAAGGCGATAAAAAAATTCATGTTAGCGTGAAAAAATTGCCAGCTGGCCAAATAGCGGTAAAAAAGTTTGCGATAGTAAGCCCAACATCGCTTTTCAGCATCTAGCGGCAAAAAGAGCTTATAAATACACCTCTCAGGATACAATAAGTCACCGGAATGCAGAATGGAGCAGCCAGGACCATGTTCAGCACAGGTCAACAACCGCCTCCAACCCACCCAACAGCCAGGATGCCCAGCCAGAGTCCCAGGGGAAGAGAAAGTGCAGATTCTGGGCCTCATTCATGAAAAGTGGTGCATCAATGGGGAAAAACAGTGATGCATCACTTTCCATTGGGCCATCCTTGCATCACTATGGATATGGCATATATACAACAATATGGTGCAGCCCTGCGTTTCCCCCTACGCTGGCGCTTATTTCAGCTGCTTAGCGCCAACACAAGCACCCTAGCACCATAGTGCCAGGGTGTCTGCTTTGGGGGGAATGATTGTTTATGTGCAGGAAGGTGTCCCTTCCTCGTCTACATGCCCCTGACTACTGCCCACCCTTCACCGACGCCATCGTAGACCTCATCGCACCCCAGGCTCTTGCATCCGCTGATTACATCCTAATCGGAGACCTCAATTTCCACCTGGACAACCCCAGTAACCAGAATACCGCATCCCTACTGGAGAGCCTGAACAACATTGTACTCAAGCAGCTAGTCACTGCACCATCCCACACAGCTGGACACACGCTCTACCCTATTTTCTCCACCAGCGGGAACTTCACCTACAGCCACACCACCGAACTCCTCTGGACTGACCACCATTGCGTACATCTCGCCTTCGCTACGTCCACCGCACACCACCGCCCTCATCACCCCCCCCATCGGAGCAAGAACAAGCCACCGAAGAATGTCTTGTTGACTTCCTCAGAAAGACCACTTCGCCAACACCAACAGATGCCAACACCGTAACGCGCAACCTTCACCGATGGATCGCCAACTGTGCCGACACTCTGGCACCCCTCAAGAAGACACCAGGCAAGCAACACTTCAAGAAAGCCAGCTGGTTCACTCCTGCCCTCCGCGAGTCCAGACGCACCTGCAGATGACTAAAGAAGAGATGGAGGAACAACATAACCCCAGAAACCCACGGAACCTTCAAATCCGCATTCAAAGCACACAACTTTCTCCTCAAAACCACAAAGAAAAAGGCCTTCCAAGACAGAATCATTGCCAACACTCACAACAGCAAAGAACTCTTCGCCATCATCAAGGAGTTCGCCAGGCCTGACAGCAAGACTAGACATCCCACCCTCCCAAGACCTCTGCAGCAATCTCGGCACCTTCTTCCGCAACAAGATCAGGCAGATCTATGACAGCTTTGACACCCAAGACCCTGCCACTACACTCACCACCACAACACGCAACCACGCTGCACCCCAACAGATCGTGCTCAACTGAATTCCACTCACCACAGACGACACACTCAAGACTATGAAGAGCATCCACACAGGAGCCCCATTGGACCCCTGCCCATACCACATCTTCCATAGAGCAGCCGCCTCCATCGCTCCCCAGCTTCACCGCACTGTCAACTGCTCCATCAAAACTGCCACTTTTCCCGATGACTGGAAACATGCTGAGATCAATCCCCTGCTGAAAAAAACATCCCCCGACCTGACAGACCTCATGAACTTCAGACCCATCTCCCTCCTTCCCTTTCCAGCCAAGGTCATTGAGAAGGCCATCAGCACCCAACTCTCTGAGTTCATCGAAGAGAACCAGATCCTGGACACCTCCCAATCTGGCTTGCGAAGCAACCACAGCACCGAGACCGTACTCCTCACCCACCACCGACGACATCCGCTCCCTCCTTGACCGGGGCAAAACCACAATCCTCATCCTACTGGACCTCTCGATCGCCTTCGACACCGATTCCCACCGCACCTTAATCACGAGACTCCACAAAGCTGGCATCTACGATAAGGCACTGGACTGGATCCACTCCTTCCTGGCCGGCCGAACACCGTGATTTAGACTACCCCCGTTCCTCTCAGAACCTACAGATATCTGACGCTGAGTTCCCCAGGGCTCCTCCCTGAGCCCAACCCTCTTCAACATCTACATGGCCCCCCTCACAGCCATTGTCAGAAGCCACGGACTCAACATCGTCTCCTACGCAGACGACACCCAGCTGATCATCTCCCACACCAATGAACCCACAGCCGCCAGAATCAACTTACACAACGGAATGAAGGCTATTGCTACCTGGATGAAAGACAGCTGCCTCAAGCTCAACTCGGACAAGACTGACGTACTCATTTTGGGATCCACCCCCTCAGCCTCAAATACCCCCTGAGGAACAGCACCATCACACATCTAAAATGTTCCTCCTCAACTGCAGATCCCTACCAAAACACTCCCTGGAGATTAAGATGCTCCTGGAAGATGAGGATCCAGATGCACTATTCCTGACGGAAACATGGCTACATAATGCTTCAGAACCGGATCTGGTACAAACTCTGCCGGCTGGCTTTACTATTAAGCGGAATGACCGCGATAAAAAGAAAGGCGGAGGCATTGCCATAATTCATAAAAACACTCTTAAATGTAGGGTTGAAACCCAATATCATTCTGGACTGCGAAAGTCTTTCTTTCAACATAGCACTATCTTCCACCCACTCCTTTGCCGGAGTCCTCATTTACCGCAACCCAGGAGGGTGCGGCCAATTTCTTAAATCCCTTCCCGAGGTGGCAGCTATATTAGTGGGCATGTCCCCCAATACCTACCACCCTTATGGGGGACTTCAACCTACATATTGATGATCCCAATAAGGCGGACGCATCGGAGCTCACCCAAAACCTTTTAGCTATTCAACTGGCCCAAAAAGTCATAGGCCCCACACACAAGAAAGGCCATACACTAGACCCCATTTTTAGTAACCACACCGAATTGTCAGTGAGCGATCCTGTCTGCATCCCCTGGTAGGACCATTTCTTGATCCCCTTCTGTATAACCCCTCTACTGCGACCCCCGAGCATCAAAGCCATCAAGAGGAAAGTACGCCCTTGGGCTAAATTTCCTGTAGACTCCTGGATCATAGTTCTTGATAATCTTAAACCTAAAGCCAACTTAAATCTCACCGCAGCCTCGGAAAACTTTACTCGCTGGATTGAGTCCTCACTTGATACGGTCACCCCAGCTAAACTTAGCCACAAAACCAGAGAGAAAAAGACCCCATGGTACTCCCCCAAATTGCGAGTACTTAAACAGACATGCAAAAGACTGGAGAGAGAATGGAGGAAAGACTATCAGGACCTGAGCAAACTAAAATATAGAAAAAGTTTAAAAATTTACCAAGAGGAAATAAAAGTAGCGCAGGCCAGTTACTACGAAGGCATCATTACCTCTTCCGCTAATACTCCCAGGGAACTTTTTCACGCCGCGAAGGATCTCCTAGAGCTCCCTAAAAACGAACTAGCCCTTGAGGCCTCCCCAGAACGGTGTAACGCACTGGCAGATTTCTTTCAGGGAAAAATTAAAAAGCTTTATACTGCATTCCCTAGTTCCCCCTGCCCCAGTGACCTTCTATCTATGGACGTGCCCTTACATCATACAGGACACGCACTTAAGGAATTCACAGCTCTGAACTTGGATAAGCTGACAGAGCCAGCCTCCCCATATATCCTACATAAAGCAGTAAGCGTGATCCTTCCTACTATTTTGGAAATTGTAAACCTTTCCATCTCCACGGGATCAGTTCCTGGTCCATGGAAACATGCCATGGTCAAGGCCTTATTGAAAAAACCAAGCCTAGACCCAGATGACTTAGGCAACTATCGCCCAATCTCACTGTTGCTGGCCATCGTAAAAAGTTTAGAAAAACATGTGAACTCTCTTCTCTCCAACTTCTTGGAAACCCATGACCTCCTGCATGCCACCCAGACTGGGTTCCATCCTAAACACGGAACCGAGACTGCCCTTCTTGCTGTGGTCGAAGACTCTAAACAAATCCTAGATCGAGGAGGAGCAGTGGCCATCATCCTCCTTGATCTAAGTTCAGCCTTCGACACAGTTAACTTTACCATCTTAGTAGAGAGGCTCAGGAGGCTAGGGATCCAAGAGAAGCCAATCGCCTGGATACAATGCTACCTAGACAACAGAACCTTTCAGGTATTTTCAGGTGACGCAATATCTAGGAGACTAGAGCTCAGCTGTGGAGTCCCGCAGGGATCCTCGCTGAGCCCCACACTATTTAATGTGTATATGCGGCCACTTGCTGATATCATCCTGCCTCACAGGATTAAGATCGTCACCTACACGGATGACACACAGCTGGTCATAACTCTTAATGGGCCCCGAAACTTCCCCTCTGACTTCGAAACATGTCTGGAGAAAGTGGCCTCCTGGATGGAGCACTCTTGTCTCAAACTTAACGAAGGCAAAACAGAGCTCATGCTCCTAGGCAACCACTCCAGCATGGACCTTAATCAGATATGGCCCAAGTGCCTAGGCCCCCCCCCCAACCCCCAAAACAAGGATAAAAAGTCTGGGTGTCTGGTTAGACAACTCTCTCAAGTTTGACCACCAAGCAGTGAAGGTGACAGGGGCCTGCTTTGGCACACTCAGACTACTCCGAAAGGTCCTCCCGCTCCGTCCAATGGCTGCAAAAAGAATCCTGATTCAGGCCTTGGTCCTATCACGATTGGACTATGGCAACTCCCTCTACTTAGGGGCTCCCAAAGCAACATTAAGGAAGCTCCATGTTGCTCAGAACTGTGCCGCCAGGATGCTACTCGGGATTTCAAAAACCCAGCCAGCCAAGCCAGCCTTAAAAACCCTACACTGGCTGCCAATCCCCGAAAGAGTAAAATGTAAGGCCCTCTGCATTGCTCATAAGACTATGTGGGGAACGGGCCCGGCTATTAACAAATCCCTTATCAACCCCTATCGCCCTAAGAAGGACCTGCGATCGGCCAGTCTCAATCTTGCAGTCGCTCCCAAAATTAGGAGGACAAGAAGCGGTGGAAGATCCTTTTCCTATAATGTGGCGAAGCTCTGGAGCACATTACCCCCACACCTCCGCTCTGAACCCCATCTCCTTCCATTTCGTAAACTTTTAAAAACCTGGCTATTCCAACAATCAGCCCTATAAGATCACCCATTTTTCTGTTTAGTCGCTAGCGCTGGGATGCCCGAGGGTAGCTACGCGCTTTACAAATGCTTAATAATAATAATCAGCCTGGGATGACTCCTGGTGGCCTGCCGCACTTGGAACCCCTCTCACCCATACGGACCACGCATGCAACCTCGGCATCATACTGGACTCCACGCTCACAATGAATCACCAAATCAATGCAGTAACCTCATCCAGCTTCAACACGCTCCGCCTGCCTTGAAAGAAATTCAGATGGATCCCCACAGAATCCAAAAAGACTGTCACCCACGCACTCATCCCCAGCAGACTCGACTACAGCAATTCACTCTACGCCGGTGTCACCCAGAGACAGCTCAGACAACTACAGAATGTCCAAAGCGCCGCAGCAAGACTGGTCCTCGGCATCCCCCACCGCAGCCACATGACACAACACTTCTGACAACTCCACTGGCTCCCAATCAACAAGAGAATCACTTTCAAGCTCCTCACACACTCCTACAAGGCTCTCCACGATGCAGGACCAGTATATCTTAACCACCGCCTCGCTTTCCACAAACCTGCCTGACAACTCTGCTCCACCCATCTCGCCCAGACCTCCGTCCCATGGATCCACAAGACCAGAACTGGAGGAAGATCCTTCTCCTATCTCACCGCCAAGACCTGGAACACCGTGCCCTTCCACCGCAAGCAATCCGTGTCATTGACCCAATTCAGGAAGGACCTCAAGACCTGGCTCTCCGACTGAAACTTCCAAACCCAGTCGGATCAGCAGCCCGCCCAGCACTTTGAGACCCTCACAGGTGAGTAGCCGCGATATATAAACCCCTGATTGAGTGATTGATTCCTGCACAAAATCAATCAGCCCCGCAACGCAGGCACCCTTGCACCATAGTGCAAGGGTGTCTGTGTTGGCACATGGCAGCCCATTGTGCGCCAGCACTGGGGAAAAGGGCAGGAATGCCCCGTATCTTATAGATATGGTGCATTCCTGCCTTTTTCTTTTGAAGCAAGGCAGCACAGCAAGATTCCTTGCGGCACTGCCCTCTGCCAAAACCTCATAAATGAGGCCCCTCTTATACAAGTGTGTTAACGTAATTTTTAAGACCAGGTAATTCCTAGCGGTAAGAAACGGCTGCTAATGTGACGTAACAGCAGTTTTTCTTTTTTAGTGGTGTACAAGGAAATCCTTGTCAATATCACGTTGTGAGTTTTGCAGGAGTTTTTTCCGCAGAAAGGCCTACCTTGCATCTTATTTTCGATAAGCCACACTAAACGAAGTGGCACTATGAATAATTCACGTAAATGCTGAAAAAATGCTGCTAAATGGAGTTTGTGGCAACTTGTAAATTTGGCAATTAAAAAAAAGCTGCCGTAACACAAAAATGTTGACGCAACAGCAGTGTTAACTCCTTGTAAATATGCCCCATTGTTTTTCAATATCTTACTCTACTTATATGTACCAACGCAATATATATACATATCTTCTAGGTATGTAGAGGTGGAGTTAGGAATAGTAAATCTATACTTCCCTATATGCACTTACCTTTCAATGCTTTGTCCTCGATATTCTTGTACCACTATATTCTGGGGTTCGATATTTAGTAATACAGCCAGTATTTCGGAAAGAATGCACTTACAGAGCACCGCTTCAATGTTTGGTCATAGCTGAAGGCCATGCCCCCCTAAAAATATACTTCTGGCTAAGGCTCCGAACTTGACTAAAATGTTCGTGACTGTAGCTGTGTAAGATGCACTGTGCTAATAATAACTAACCAAAGATAGAGAGTGCATTTAGGAAACTTATCAGATACACACCAGACAGAATGAGTTCTGCTAAAGAAACGCTTTCACATTCTTGTAGAGTGCTCAGCAAATAGTTATTTAAAAAATGTGCTGGTTAATTAAGTAAAAATAATAAAGTAATAAAATAATTGCTCGGTCAAACAGACCTTGAAAATAGTTTCCATTTGTTCATTTATATTCCCGATATCAAGCGGTGAAATAGTGTACTTTGAAATTGTCAATTACAATACAATCTTAGCTTGCTGAACGATTTTACTTAATGCTTCTTTAGAAATACCGAGAGCAAACTTCACAAATAGAAATACAAAGTAGCATGTTAATTACCTGCATTTAATTTCACTGTGAGCAGTGATTGCTGTCTCTTCTCGCCATGGAGGCTCCTATGTCATCCTTGATTGCTCCTGGGAGACCAATTGCTCACCTTGAGAGCTTGGATTTGTGTCATCCATTCTCACCAGACACACTCCAGGCATTAACCTCTACCCTGTGGACCCTCCTACATGCTTTCCTTCTTTCTGCCCCACATTTAGTGTAACTCACGTGTAACTTTCAATAGAATTCAAAGCGACTCATCTCATTAACATCGACCAATATCTTAAGACTGTTGATTACATGAGAATAACTCAAAGATGGGTATGTAGGGTAATTCATGATGCAAATTGCATCGTGCATACGTTAATGCCGTGCATGAAAATCATAGCAGACACCCTACATTTCAGTATATGCCAACACACATTAGAAAAGGTGGCCCAGCTGCTGTAATGTAAATATTAGTATTTTTTTTATTTAAGATGCATTTAATAAACTTTATGAAGCCTACAGCGACTTGTGCATCAAATACAAAGATTCAGTGACGCACATGGGCATTACGTTCATCCACAGAACATTACAGGCCTTGCATTAAATATGAAAATGGGCATGGTGTGTGTGGAGGAGGATGTAGCAAGGCAGAGCTCTGAGGCCACTTAATTAAATTACACTTGGCTCAGTTTGTGTGCCTTCATGCATAAGTTATCATTTTCTTGATGAATGTGTATGAAACTGATGGCCAGGAAAGAATATTGGATGTTGGTTGCTCCACATTGATTTTAAGGACATTTTTCTTAGTGGCTGCACTTTCTTTTTCCTTCTGATGACTTCAGTTCTGTTTTTTTTCTATGTCTTGCCTGATAAAGAATATAAAGGCTGGATTAGACCCAGAAAACACACTGTTCTCTAGGGCACATTAATCTTTCAGGACAATTTTTTACTACTTAATTTAGAAACAGCTTTTTGTGAAGCCAGTCTCAGATGGAAGGTCATCCTTTTCACAGTTTACTGCTGCTTACATTCACGAAGAGGCAGAAATACAATATCTCACTTGCCATGGTCACAGAGATAGGACCCCTGAGATCGCAGACTGTGCTTACTTTTTGAGGCTGGAATTTTGTTTTACCCATTGCTCGTTTTAAGGGTTGTAAATGGCTTATCCCAGCCGCTGAAGCAAAAAATCATGTTCTCATGGAGAATGCTATTACAAAATAGCTGTAGGTCCAAATTTGCAATAATTTTTTTAAATAAATTACTTGAAGGAAATTTGTTTAGCTACTTCACGGTGATGTTACTCACGCAAATGTATACTGTTAAATGCTAGACTAATTAATTCACTGCCACCCTTCCCATGAGTTAATGCTTTCCTAAGCTGTAACTTTCTATCGAGGGCAGCGGCATAGCACTTCCTGGTGCTATTAAAAGAAACAAATTTGTAGTACGAATGTTTAAAAAACAAAATTTGCACCCCCTAAGAATTTTGCGCCTGGGTCAACCGCCCCAGTGACCACCCTCGTGGTACACCACTGATCTAGGCTGTAAAGCCTGATTGCATTTTTAATGTAATTGTTATTAGAACTATGAGCACCTGCTATGCAATATACATCTCTTTGTATCTGTTAATTTACTGTCTTGTTAAAACTATGTTTTCTCTAGTACGTGATGTGCTGTGGCACCCTTGATGAGATTTACGAATGAGATAAAAAAAATTAAAACAAGGAAGAATACTGCACCTAATATAGCTATGTATTCTTAGGATCTGCCAGAACCCATTCGAGATACTTTAGCATGAAATAAAAATCTACCTCATATGAGTTTGTGCATAACAACGGGATTGTCAGGAGCAAAAGACTAAGGGCCTGATTACGATGCGGTAAGGAATGGCACTCTTACCCCATCATAATCTCCTGTTTGTAATAATTTCCGACCGACTCATTTTGATGGAGTCGATTGGAAATTATTACAAACAGGAGTTCTGAATGGCTGACGATGGGCTCGGAGAGCCCGCCCGCCATTCGGAAGGCCTTCAGCAATCCCACGGCCTGCTCTTTTGGGCCAAAGGATTACAATGGCAGTTTCCCACTGCCTTTCTGTGCCGGCCTTTCCGACACAGAAAGGCATTGGGAAACTGTCTTTGGGGGCCCACAGCAGGCCCCCATTGGTGCAAGGCCACCGAAAGCTGCCTAGGGGGCCTATGGTGCCCCCCTGTTGTTCCCTGCACCCGGTGGCAGGCACCTTGAGGTGCCTGCCACGAGGTGCAGGGATGAACTGCACCCCTGCTCTTTGCTCTGAGAGCATGCATTCTGTTCGGAATGCAGGCTCTCATAGCAAAGTAAAGGGTTGCATCCTAATAGCTGGGCTGGAACCGATGACAGGAGGTTGTTCGGTTCCATTTCCAGAGCGATGTCGGATGGACTTAGGTCCGTCAGACATCGCAATCAGGCCCTAAATTTGAAAAACAAACAAAAACACACAAAAAAGAAAATCCAATGTGAAGTGGCACAAAGGATGAATGTAGTCTTATTAACAGTGGCTCAAATAGCAATTGATCTGACTTTGTGCACAAAACCCCATAAGGAAGACACAATAGTCATTGCTAAATACCAGAAAACAGGTAGTAATATCATAAAAGGTGCAGGAAATTGGGGTTACTGGTTTAGGGGGGTGAAACCATACTCAAGCAGCAACCGCAACTCTTGTCAGTGTGAAACACTAGCAAACCCAAAAATTAAGCAATCCTCAATCCCCTTGTAGTTTAGCACAAAAGCAGCCAGGGTTAATTTAGAGGCAATGTGCAAAGTATCTATGCAGCACTTTGAACAGTAATAAAGAGAAAACACGGCAGAAGAAAAATCCCACACTACTTTAGAAAAATAGAGTAACATTTAGTAAAATATTTGAGACAAAAAAAAACAAACATCCAATCAGTACAACTGGAGATATGCAATTTTAAATATTCCGGGTAAGCATAGCGTCTAAGAGAAAAAAGCACCACATGTGGTTAACTGGTCATGCAAGACTGGGTGAAATTCACAAGTTTAGGCCAACTGCGATGGTGCACGGGCTGGACATTGGGACCAGGCTAGTCCAGCTGAAAAAGTTATCTCAAAGGTCCAGTGCAAAGAGTTCTGTTCGTGGTGGAGGGGGCCGTGAGGAGCAGGGAGAGCATCACTGATGGTCATCAAAGTAGCCTGAAGAGCAGGCCGGGCATTGCGGATGATTGCCACTACAGCGTGAAGATCCTGTTGGGCGTTGTGGAGGATCATTGCTGGAGATTTGCATTGGCAGTCAGCACAGGCTGTGGATGATGTAGCACAAAGGGCAGATCTTGCGCTGCTGAGCGCCGTTTACTGTCGCTGTGGCACGGAGAGTAGGGTGCACTGGAGTTTCGCATTGGAGGTCGGCACTGGCAGCAAGATTTTGGCATAAACAGGTCCATCTGTGGTTTCAAAGAGCCCAAAACTTCAGGATGTCTCCTTTTTTGTAGGGGAGCTCAACTGATGCCTGACCAAAGGTCCAGGACCTGAGGGGCCCCTCTTGGGGCTCAGGACTCACTCTAGCAGAGGCCAGCAGGTCGAGTTGCACGTCCAGGCAGCAGGTCAGCTGTGCAGATGCAGGGAGGTTTCATGAGCTTGTCATGTCTTGGCAGCTCAAAACAGGAGGAAAGTCAGCTAGCTCTTGGAACCACTTCAGCCTGGAATGAAGGGTGCAGGTCAAGTCTTCCTTCTCAGCAACCAGGGCAGCAGTGTAGCAGGGCAGTGCGATAGCAGTCCTGCAGCAGAGCAGCACTGCAGTCCATCTTCTCTAGTATCCACAGGTCTAGTTGTGTACTGAAGAGTTAGGTCTGAGGGTACAATATTTATATCAGGGGCCAGCGTTGAAGGAGGAGAAGGTTCTTGAGGTTTCCACCCCGAGAGGTGTTTGGAATTTCCTGCTTCCCTGCCCTGGCCTCAGGTTGTCTGGAGGCACAAAAGACTAGTGTCAAATATTTTGTGAGTGTAATCAGGCAGAGGCTTTAAGATGTGTAAGTGTAGTCATGTCAGAGATGTCCCATTCTGTCAACACCTATTCCCCCTCTGCCTCACTTTATAAGAGCAAAGACCAACTGCCAGCCACACCTAGTCATGAGACCTAGGGTACAGGTTGCAGGCACCAAATGACTGGTACAAGAAAATGACAACTTTCCAAAAGTGGCATTTTCAGAATTGTGACTTAAAATTTGGCTTTAAAAAGGGGTTCAATTACAGTTTTTTAGAACTAAACTCGACACTCTTACTTGCTCCCCATTGCAAGGTAGCACTTATTAAACGTAATAAGGTAATCCAATGTTATGCTTTGGGAAAGGTAGGCCTTGCAGTAGTGAAACACAAATTGACATCAGGAAATGTAAAACTTAAGAGTATATGTCCACCTTTTTAAATATACTGCAGCCTGCCATAAGGGCTGTTTAGTGTCTACCCTAGGAGTAACTTATAAGTATTAGAAAGTTAGGCTTAGGTGTTGCAAAATGTTTATTTTGCCAGGTCAAAATGGTAGTTTCAAACTGCACACACAGGCTGTGCAAGTCAGAGACATGTTTGAAGGGCTATTTAAGTGGGTAGCACAATAAGTGCTGCAGGCCCACTAGTAGCATTTAGTTTACAGGCATGTAGTACCACTTTACTAGGGACTTTCAAGTAAATTAAATGTGCCAATTGGGTGTAAGCCAATGTTACCATGTTTTAGAGAGTGAGCACATGCACTTTAGCACTGGTTAGCAGTGGTAAAATTCACAGAGTCATAAGGCTAACAAAAAAAATTGAGATCAGTAGAAATGGCAGAGTAAGGCAAAAAGTTTGGGGAAGACCACCCTCAGACTTACAGGTCTAACAAAAGGCATATTTAGTGACAGTTTCCAAAACAGATTTTAAATTAATTAATACAAAGGAAAGGATCTCAAACAAGAATCTTGGTATCAGAAGGATCATTTGTAAAGAGGGGGCAAAGCTCAAAGTGATTACTCGACAGTGGAGGCTACCTTGTTTGTGATCAAGCCAGATTTTCTGGGTCTATGCTAATTTTATTGTTATTTAGCATTGTAGCATTTGTATCCCAGTTGCTATCCCTATGTGGTGGGCTGAAGTGCTCACCCACACATGCAGCAACCTGTGCAGTGTAGGGTGTGTGGTTAGAAGGGTGATGTTTCTGCTTTGAGCTTTTAGGGAAGTGTTTTCAAGCTTTGCATGATAACCACCAATGTTTGGTTATCAGCACCTGGCACTGTGATATGTGATAGTATGTGAGAGATAGACATGCAAATTATAATTATGATAAGGACTAACCATCTTTTTGTTAGATCCTTTCCTACAGAAACCCATTCATTTGGCTTGGTTTTGCTAGGCTCGAGGTCCCTAATGGCCTTATTATGACCTTGGCAGTCCGTGAACTGCCGTGGGTTTCTGGTGGTCGACCGCCCGCATACATGGTGGTCCAGCTGCTGGATTTTGAGCAGGGAGGGGGACCGCCTCAGGACTGCCACCTCTGCCACCATTCCTGCTATAGCGGCAGTGGAGGGAGAGCCGGACAATGGAGGCAGTCCCTGCTCCTGCACATCCGACCACATTACGACCTGCCTTTCCGCTGACCAAAAACACAGTGGAAAGGCAGCCCAAAAAAATGTTTCTAGGGCGCAAAAGCCGATGTATAATGTGGCCGGTGCCCGTGTTGTGCTCTTTTTTTCCATGCACAACATGGTGTACGGAAACAATGTGCCCAATTGGCTGGAGGCACCAGTATAGCCAGTATTGGCTTCCAACTCTATTTTAGAGCCGAAGCTTGCCGCTGCCAAGACTGAGCCGCCCACACACCACCAGACATGTGGGAAGATCATAATGTGGTGGTCGCGATGGCGTGGACTTGTCAGCATTTTGTCAGAATCTGCGGGCAAGCGGTGTGTCCACAAAACTCGTAATCTGCCTCTAAGTGCTTCAACAACTCTCCCAAGACTTAATACGTTTTGCAAGATCCTGGACTTTTGTGACTATGAATCATCAATGTGTTGTAATGAGTTTACTGGACTACACATTAGTGTCTAATTATTGAACTGAGTTCTAAATACAAAGACAATTAACGTTTTCACTGACAACATTTCCAAATATATATTCAGGTGAAATCGTGGCAAAATGTTGAAAAGGAAAGACACTATCATTGGAAAGTTAGTGTTAACAGCAAACAATGCCTCTCCCCTTCCCGTAAGAAAGCACTAGTTATCATCATTAAGAACAATCAAATTTAGGTATGTTAAACAGGCTGACTTAACCGGGCATATGACATTCAACATCTTCTTAATTATAGTAATTATTAGAGTATTGGTCAGTGGAGTCAATGTTGTGGTGCAATTGTGAATTTTCTCTCAACAATCATTTCTTTTTATTACCTGTAAGAAAGTATGCTTGTGATGGAACCACAGCTAACATGAACAAAACAAGACAACATTTAATTTACTTTTTGCCTTTTGAGCCTTGCCACAATAACTGTGTTATTTGGTCATAGACAGTAGGGTAAATAGGAATCCACAATACTCCTGCTCTAGTATCTTGACAAACTTCAAAGTCCACTAAGTGTCAATGAACATTAAATTTGAAGGCAGTTTTCGGGACCGCATTTTATCTTATTGATTTCATGAGGTATTGCCTCAGTGGCAAGTTCTGGAAAGCAGACTCACGTATCCATTACACATGCTTCCCTCATTTCTTTCACACATACCATTCAAGGAAACCAGTCAAAACCCCCACCAGATGGATCCCCTGAAAGGGTGTGCTGTCAAACCACCTGGGGGCCTATTCACAAACTGCATTTTGGAGTAAGTTTTGCAGTGCTACATTAGAACTGCAAACATACTACAAACCTACAAACCTACGTGCAGAGTTTCCGTATCTGCCTCTCCTATCTTTTTCTATACAGAGATCTCCCACTGCAGTCTCTGCACACATAGGTATACCTTTTAGTGGAAAATGTGGGAGGGACAGAGGGGAGAGGCTGGAAAATGGGGAATATATATGTGACTAAAGGAGAGGGGTTTAGGGAAGAGTAAAGAGGAGTTTAGGAAGGGTCAGGGAGGAGTTTAGGGAGGGATATCCACCCACCCAAAAAACAGTAAGCCCGTTGCTACTCACAAACTGCACTTCTACAGTTACTACATCCAAAAAGGGAACCAAAACAGTAGGAAACAATTTCAGTTCATGGCTAACACTGGTACTGCAACACCATCAAATAGAAAATAATGGAGTTAGGGAATTACATTTAAACCCCATAGGAAATATTATTACATTATTTAAAACAGTTAAGAACACAAAGAAATATAATTTCATGTTAAGAATTTTTTTTTAAGTAATCTAAAAATAACACGCATTTATTATTTAATTATAAAATATTTTAACGACATTTCTGAATTTAAACATAATGTAACATTCAATTTTAATAAAATATAATTGTATAAAACGGAATTTAATGGTACAAATATTAATATATTACATACGTATTAGTTAATTGTAAAGTATTTGAACAACCTTTTTTAATTTAAAAATTAATATCACATTGCCTTTTAATGAATTATAATTATATATTTGTAATTCAATGTGAAAAATATAAATATAGTCCATATTTATTATTAAATTACAGGATATTTTAATGCCTTTCAGACATTCAAAATAAATGTAAAAATAAATGATATTAAAGTATAATTAAATTACTCATGAATTCTGTATAACATTTGCAATAATTATGCATAATAAAAATTACTTTAGGTGGGAATTTATTTTTTAATTTAAACTTAAGAAAAATAAATTCTATTTAATGTAATATATTTATGATAATTCAATATTTAATTAAAAATTAAGTTTAATTCTTTAGTTCTACATTTAAAATAAATATATACAATTCATTTACAATAATATTTAATATAAACATATTTTTTACAAACCTTTTCCATTTATATTCAACTTTTTAAATTTTCCCTTTACAATACCATGCTGTGATCTCCACCCCCACAGTGGAGTCTCCCTTTTGAAAAGTATGGGGAAAATTATTGAAGTTTATTTAACTCAGAAAAAAATAGTACAAATATTTTCATGTTAGATGCTACTATCAGAATATGATGATTTACAAACGAGAAGAAACTGCAGAATGCAGAATCTTGCCTTGTGCTTTTAACGGAGTGTCAGTAGAAATAGCCAAAGCAAAGCTACTTCAAAGTTGACCAGCAACTTATAGGAAACATTTTCTTCTCTTACCACACATAAACTTTGAGAATAAAACATCTATATGTTTGTTTTTTGCCCTTGGCATTTGCTCAAAGGACATATGTAAAGGGATACACATCATTTATGATGTCCCCTAGTCATTTCTAGATTACCTTATACACCATCTTTAAATATTTTTCCCATGGAAGTTGTTCTCATATGAACTACCAGTTCAACAACATCATCGATTTTGAGAACTGTAGCACTCCAATCAGGCATTTTTGCATGACTTCCATGCCATGAAGTCTGCTGTTCAGGAAATTGTTAAAATCTCGAAAGAAAACTGAAATGAGAAACAGTCTCTATATATTATTAGAACATTGGAATGTTGGGAGCTCCATTGAAAACAATGGAGTAGCTCCGGGCTTATAATGGCTGGTATAAGCCCGGAGCTCCAACATTCCAATGTTTCTTTGTTCACAGCTGTGGCTGTGAACAAAGGCTTCAGGGAGTCTGAGGGGATTTCAATCCCCTTGTGCTCCCTGAAGCCTTTGTTTTATTTGTTAGAACATTCTGCCCTCTAGTGGCAGAATGTTCTAATAACCTTATAGCCCTTCGTAGCTGGGCTATACCGGCTATTAAAGTCCCGCTCCCTTGTAAAAGGCCCTCGCCTTTGGCTCGGGCCTTTAACGCTGGAGCGGGCCTTAATAGCTGGTATAGCCCGCTACGGAGGGCTGCAAGGCTATATTAAAAAAAAGCAAACACCACTAGTCAGGAACTGCATAGCCATGCGAACAGACATTGGAAGGGAATATGCAATTTCAGCATAACGCCTGCTCCTGTAAGCTGAACACTCTGATTATGTTGGCCAAATCAATATTTGCAACCCTTCATTTGCACTCAGAAGAAGAAAACAACATAAAGAATTTACTTAGTTTGGCAGGAGCAACCTAGTTCTAATAAAAAGAATGAATTATTCTAATGGCATCACATGGCTTTGAATTTGATATTTGCAGTTCGCATCACCATAGTCTTTAAACTACTAAACAAGACAAAATTGGAATAAGAATAACTTCATTAATAGCAGGGGTACAGTAAAAAACTGACATTTATTCTCTTCTGTGCCATTTCCGGTCAACCCCAGTTGCGCCGGGGCCCTATGGTATTAGGGGCTCAATGCACCTAATTATGGATGCATTTTACTCTCTAGCCAGTAGGTGGGGGCCCACTTATCTTGCTTGTTTCAGGACTCGTGGCAGCATAGCTAGAGCAAATATTAACATGTAGCTGTACCTGCGGATGCGTAATACTAGTATGCCCTATGTCTGGAACAAACTATTGTTCTGGGCACACGACTATTGGTATGATCCTGATGACATTAGGATAAAAATAAAGGTGATTGCGCAAGCGGGAAATGGCTGTACTACTACTGGGGTCAGTCTTCTATGTTGTGTGTCCATGTTTGACTATACATTATGACAAAGAGGCCAGAAAGCTGACGTGCACTCCACGACTGAACCCGCTGCCAAATTTAATACAGCGAGAAACCACCACTGCTGAGTACAGAGGCACACACTTCCATCTGATACCTGACATGCTTGACAGCCATTGAGAACCACATCTTGGTCCCACTTATGGCCGTAGGCAGACATCTCACACAGGCCAGTCTCTCTCCAATGTGCTGCCGACACTACAGTAAACTGGTGCTGCTGGAACCAAACACCCGCTTTGAGCAGGGTGAAGCGGAATGGACTCCTCTGGCCAGAAGAGCACATCGGGCCCTTCAGAGGCAGAGTGACTGACCTTGATGACTCCACAGGCCCACAAGGTGTCGCATTACACAGCAAAGTTGCAGGACTTGACGTAGCCCCTCCAGCTACCACACAGGATGCTCCCTCACTACTTACCAGAAGTATGGACTGCCTAAAAATTACTGAAAAGGCAAAGTAACCACATGTACTCTTAAAGGTGCAATCACACAAATAAGAAATCAGATGCTCTTAAACAAAACATTCATTCTCGCAAATACATTTTGAGACAAAACACCAGGAGAAAAATGCTGCAACATGGGGGTTGCTTCAGCATCATGCCAACCTGCAGCGAAGGAAGTCAAAGAAGAGATCCCAGCTCAAAATACCAGGATATTATGAGAGCTAAGAGTATCCCACCAGATTGTGAGGGAAGAAAGGAGTTTTAGTCCTAGCACAACATGGCATCCATTTTAGCAACCAAAGGTTTTGTCATCATAGGCTCAATTTCAGCTTATGCACCAAATTGGAAACTGTGGGTCGATAGACATGTAATGCATTTTGCAGCCACATTCATAAAAGACCACAGAAAGCACCCACTGCCCCTACACGTGGCAGCAAAAGGCATCTATAAACTGTCACACAGTCCGCCAGATGCAGGGCCTCCATTCATAAATGACACTATGTTAGCTGCCGTCATCAACCTTTTTTGAACCCGGACTAAGAGTGATTTCTTTTGTGCCAAGCTCAACAAGCCCCAGGTGAGTCAGTGGATGTTTTTAATTTAGGACTAATTGAATTGGCCAGCACCTGTACACTACTCGATGAAACAGACAAAATCCACTCCCAGTTCATTCAGGGCTGCATGTCAGCAAAGCTGAGGGAAAAAGATCTTGCAGGAATCAGGAACGTCAATGCAAGATATCCTGATCCTATGTCAATCCAAAGAACTGGCAAAAGCAAGAGTCTAACACATGGAGGCAGCTCTTCACAAACCCGTAAAGAATGAACCACTCAACCAGATTACCAGAGCCGCCCCGGTCCAAAAGGATAGGGGAGTGAAAAGCAGCACAAATGTTGTGAAAACTGCGGGGGACTGTTGGAGACTGCCTAGCCAAGGGAAAGAAATGATCAACATGAAGGAAATTGAACCATTTTACAAAGCTTTGCCAATCATCGTGACTTCAATGAACCACCCTGCAGAAAGCAATGAATGCTATGATAACTGTGATCACCGACTTGCCTGAAGACGACATGTACAGTGAAGAAGCAAGTGGCTTGATACACATCATACATGCTGTGGACCAGTCCCAAACTCGAGCACAGTTCCCACCAAAGTGTCACACACTGGTTGAAATGAAGCCAGTGACAGCCATATTTGACACTGGACCCTCAATCAATGTCACAGCGGAAGAGAGTTGTACATTTTTAGCCCAACAGTCAGTCCTCAGGCCCACTAATGTCAAGGTATATGCATATGGGCACTCAGATCCTTTTCTTCTTTGCTGGCATGCATGTTCATGACCAACATCATGCATAACAACAAGACTATCCATGCCAAGATACATGCCACTCATGGAGGGACTGGCATGCTACTGAGTTGTCACATAACAGAAAACCTTCAGCTGATTCATTTCACACTCAGTGAACATACCAGTGGGCTAGACTTCCTGCTAGGAGAATTCCAGAATATCTTCTGAGGAATCAAATGATGAGCGCCTGAATAGACCACTCAATGCAACCCAAAGCGCTACATCATTTGTGAGTAGCATTCTACCTATGGCTCAAGGTAGAAGAAGAGCTTCACAAGCTGGATGATGTTGACATCATTGAGCGGGTGGAACAGCCCACCCCTGTGTTTTGCATATTGTGGTGCCAAGAAACCCCAAGCAGCCCTGGAAGGTAATAGTCTGCATAATCAGGTGCCTCGCAAGTCTGGCGATCAAGGGAAAGAGGCACATCACCCTCATAAGTGGATGACATAGTGAGTGAAATAATGGGGTCATGCCGGTTCTCTAAGATGCTAGATCCTGAATCTATGTACCTTACAAAATTCTCTATCCACCTTGACCTCCTTCGCTAAACTTTGGAAAATCCTGTGTGGCAGAGGTCTTCTAGAATGCAATAAGAGTATTTTCAAGGTTAACTGTAGCCCTCAATGTAAGCAACAGTATAGATGTGTATGCTCCAACACCGGAAGAACACCCCACTCGCCTCTGGAAGGTGCTCCAGGGACTCAAAGAGGGTGTCCTCACACAGAACAGGGACAAATTCAAGTTCCTGAGGAATTACATCATTTTGTTTGGATATTGTTTCGCTGCCAATTGAGTGGTACCCGGACACTGTCAAAGTGAGAGACATGAAATTAACACCCTCCGTCCTTGGTAACAGCAGTAAGAAGTTTCCTATGCATATTCAACTACTGCAGATATTTCATTAAGAATCTGACAACCCTCGAAGCCTCTCTCTGAAAGCAGATAAAAGCCTGGATGAGCTGTGTAGGGTCTTGCAGGTTAGATATGATGGAACCCATTTGGCTACTGAAAGACTCCATAGAAGTGTGACGTAAGTGTTAGAGCGGAAGGCTCTTAAGACTGGTTTAAATGTTGAGTTTGCAGTTACATGCAGACGAATGAAGACGTGTAAAAGTAAGCTCCATGTGTGGCGTAGTCATTGGCGGGTACCCAGGCTGGGGAAGGTGCTACAACTGGCGACGAGTTAGGGGATAAGTAATCCGATGATCAACAGTGCTCTCCCAGAGAGTTGGCCATGGTACAAGCAAACTGCGTTGCAGTTCAAATTCGGAATCAATGCTTAATGCATGTGAAATCAAAGCGCTACTTGCAAAAATAACATTCCTAAGCAACTAAGGACTATATGAAACTCAAGTCCTGTACATAATCAATAATATAAACACAGACTCAGTGTACTACCAGAATCAGTTAAAATATTTCATTTTATTCATACACAATTAAAAATTGTAGCATAAACACACATGATCAAACATAAATAACATCACATATAGTACAACAACATGGACATGGAATTAATCAGTAAAAATACCACCAAACAACACATAACTAGACATTATTCCAGACAAATTAAATATTCATGTGGTAAAAACCACACGTGGCTGTATTGGGAAATATATGTTATTAGTACAAAACAATAATGATAATGTGGTATAAACCACAAGTGGCTGAACTTTGTAAATGTATATTATTTGTTCTACGCGCGTTTCGGCGTATACAACGCCTTCTTCAGGAAAAGCCACATAAAGATCTGTAATAGAAGAGAAAAGTACACTTAACATGTAAAAAGACAGTACACTGAGTCTCTGCAGGGATATGGGCTGTACAATGAACATACACAAGGTGAACTCCACACATTATTAAAAACTGATATAATAGTACCAAGAGAAAGATTACAGAATATAAAAAACCGAACCGTGCAAGAAAATAAAAGTGAAAAAGAAAAATATATCCAAATTTATACACCCAGATATGTGATGAAATATGCAAAAAATAATAAGTGAAATGGTAGATCATAAAGTGCTATTGATAACATCTAATACCTTATATAGCATGCCAAGATAAAGACTAAGCGTTGAATATAAGTCTTGGATAATAGGTGATTCAGCATAAAAGACCAACCAAAGGAGGCTAAATGCATAGCAAACTAAATGATAACAGATATACAAACAGGTATATATAGATAATTACCTGTAACGACACTAATTCCTCAAGATATGTAGATAACTGTGAAGATTGAATGAATCAGAACTGATGAATAGCTCTGAAGAAAGAATAACCATACATTAAATAGTATAAAGATAGATACTATAAAAAATTACACTAAAGCCTGATAAATAATAATTCACCTGGAGGTATAAGCACAAGTCTCAAGATGAAGAAACAATGGTGCTAAGATGATGCTTGAGCCCAAGACATCATATATACTCCAGTCCCTGTAAAGAAGTTGCAAACACCAAAACAAATCACAAAGAAATATACATATTGGTGACTGAGTACCTACTGGTCAGACCGTACATAGAGGTACCGTGCTGCTACGCAATATACACTCATACGTAATCTGGAGCGCTAACGCTGAAGGCAGATACAACCATGATTTCTAAGAGCAGCTATTAATATTCACAAATTGCAAGATAATGTTACAATTTGAAAGTGATGAAGACAAAAAGAACGCAAAGAGATGACAAAGAATAAAACAGTTATTTACTCACCAGAACCTGAGTAAAGTGAGCCGGTACGACTTCAGTGCTAGGTGTCACAACCCAGACCAAGCACATGGGTTGTGTTTGACAGGCGTGCGACAATCACCAAAGACTCCGATGTCTTTGGAATAGTGAAAGGATGTTTTTCTAATGGAGGCAAAGACTGGAGCTGTCTTTCCAAAAGTCATCACAGATGATCCAGAGGCCAGAACATCTCAAGGCCTTAGAGATAGCTCACACTAACCGATTCAAGATGAACCGTGGAGGGAGCCAAAGACAGCTCCACCCTAAATCTCAACCACTCCCAGAAATGTTTACAATGCTTACCCTTTCCTGAAACCACCACCACTGTTAGATACCGCCAAAAAGTAAAATATTGGCAATAGATGGACTGCTTGAATAGAGACATTTGATTATTTTATTGCTGCACTTGAAGAGACAGATAACAAAAAGATTATCAAGTATCTCAAAAATCTTGCTGGTGATGGTGTAAAAGAAGTCATTAAGAAAATGCTGTGAACTGATGAAGAAATTACATATCGTCAGAGTAAAGAAGTGTTGAATCTTAAGTTTAATCCAATGCCAAATGCTGATTATGAATGGTACATCTTCAACCAAAAACGGCTGAAAGTTGTTGAAATCATTGATGAATTTGTGGAAAAACTTGACACACTCATCAAACATTGTGAGTTCAATTAATTTAATGATGAAGAAGCTATGCATCTGATAGTTATTGACGGATATGTGTCATATGCATTCAGACTGCTGAAAGAAACTCTTGGTCTGGAGCGAGTGTTCATAATTGCCAGAGCTGATGAGCTTGCTGATAGACAAGCTGCTGACCTGGAGGCTGGAGTTGCCCTGAATGAATCCAT
Organism: Calotriton arnoldi; assembly: GCA_963921515.1. Lineage (NCBI taxonomy): Eukaryota > Metazoa > Chordata > Amphibia > Caudata > Salamandridae > Calotriton > Calotriton arnoldi. Next base: position 392,984 of record CAWUFW010011988.1, read on the forward strand.
CATGAATGTGAAAAGTATGTCAAAACAAAAGACTGAAGGATACAAAGTGATGTCTAAACGTAAAAAAGTTGTGTTTTAGATGTGGATTTTCGTTTCCACACGAAGGTAAATGTCCTGCTTTTGGACAGATATGTAAAGGCTGTGGTATGGAGAACAATTTTGACGGTTTGCAAAGCGGAGGAAAAAGTAAGTGTGTCACAGCGTGAAGACAAAATGGCCGCCAGAATGTTCCAGAAGCAACGTTCAACACACACCCACAAGGCCAAGCGGTGACATCCTTTGAGACAAATTGACACTGAACAAAGTCGATCATCATATACATCATCATCAAACAGTTCTTCTGTATCAGTATAAAGTGAAAGTGATGAAAATGATTGTGACTTGTCGATGTTCACCTCATGAAAGTGTACACATGTTGAGTTGGTCGCTTGTGAAAACAAATGTCAGTCAAGAAAAGTTCGGCATGCCAAAGCACCAAAGCCATTCAAACATTGTCTAAAGATTACACTGAAACCAAATGGGTATTGGATATTTTTCATTATCGACAGTGGTTGATCGATAAACATTATGCCTGAGGAGAAATGCAATGAACTATCTCCATTGCCGCAACATACGCCATTGAAAACCAAAGTGTATACATGTGCTGGATCGACACCTTTAAAAAGTCAAGGCTCATTTGTAGCGACAATGAAACACAAGAAAACTAACGCACAAGCACCTATCCATGTGCTTCAAAGCACAGCGGCAGGTGCCTGCCTACTGTTTCATCACAGCTGCTGATACGGGACAGATTTCCCTGAATTACAACATGAATGCTCACTACAAAATAGCTGTGAGAAGTTGGCCTGGCATATGCTGTCCACTAATTATAGTGGGCACCTTGCACCAGTCCAAACAACCCCTTATTGGAGATAGGTTAAAGACAACCTTTATTGAAAGCTATCCTAGTGGTAGCTATGGAGAGCAGCCTTCAGGCTAAGTCTTGAAGGAATGTAAAGCAGCTTGTTTTACCAGTCTATAACCTCTTGAGTGACCAAATGAAAGAGGACCACACCAGGTATATATTCAAAATATATGTATTTATTACTAAACACACCCCGCTAGTCTCTTTATGAGGCTAGAGTTCGAAGTACATAAATTATAAGTTAGTTATCTACAGTAATAGCACAAATACACGTTTGAGCCCCAGGGGCGTACCAAACCATATACCAATAAAGTGGTATAAGAACCACGACTGAGCTAGACACAAAGCCTAGAGCCTGTAGAAGTGCTTGGACCACAAGGAACCACCCAAGGCAGTGACACAGGGGACCCACCGGGGACGCGTGCAGTGTATGAACACAGCCGCGAACCACCGTTAACTTTTATGGGGAAAGTCGCGATTTGAATTTAAAAGAAAAGGGACACTTAGAGGACGACTTGGAGCAAACCCTTTGAGAACTAGGCTGTTCTAGTGTCAATACCCACGGGAGCACCGGAGTACTCGAGTTACCTCACCCAGGGGAGCCGGGTGCATAGGTGTCTTTCGGGGTCGGGTTTCGTCGTCGCTTTCAATGGCGATCTGCTGCAAAGTGCTGCTGGCGGCCAAGTCGAAAGTGTTCGGGTGGATCCAAAGGTGGATCAAAGATCTGAAGAACCTGAAAGCAGAGGGGACAGAGTCTGGGTCACTAGCCAGTGACCAGGAAGGCGATGAGCAGATGCCCACCGATGTCGAGTGCTTCAGGTAGGTTGACGGTCGTCTTGACTCTTCAGCCACGAGGTCCAGGAGGCGTCGACGACAACCAGGAGCTGGATTCGAGCTGTCCCACAACGTCTGTCGATTGCAGGGGTGTCGGCGACCGGATTGGACCCAACAAGCCTTGGCAACGGCAAGTCTTGTGGAAATAGAAGAAGGACGATGTTGCAGACCAGCAAGGTCTGGGGGACTCACCCAGCGAGGATAAGTCAGGGCACACCTGGAGCAACCAGGGAGCCCAAGCAGAAAAAGATTGGCTTTCGGGAGGGCCTACTAGCCAACGGACTAGCGACCGCGAAGGAGCCTCGAGACGATGCACGTGGAGCTGGCTCACAGGACACTCGTGGAGTGGAGTCCAGTGATCTTCGGTGCAGTTGTTGCTGGAGGCTGGAGCTACTCGGAGCCCAAAGCACGACTTCGTGGGAGACCCAGAAGAGGATGCACTTGCAAATGCGATCGGTGTCCAGGGGTCACGGTTCCACGTTACCCAAGACAGCTACGGGCCTCAGCTTTGCTGGAGACTCAGGGCAGCCTCGGGGAAGTCTGGAAATCCACCTCTGGTGATGCAAAGACTTCAGCGTCCGACGGGAGCTTCAGCGATGCAGACCGGACAATTGCTTCTTTGGTGCCTGCCAAGCAGGGGAGTCACTCCTTGACCCCAAGGGAGATTCTTCAGTCCTCTAATCTTGAAGTAGAGCGTCGAAGGTCCAGGATTCTGTGTCAGAGTTTCGTCCAGGTAAATCTAAAGTCCTAAGGACTGGGTTCCCCTACTTATACTAAGGTAGGGGGTTGGACATACTCTGTGGCCCCACCTATGGGAGGGTCAGGGCAGAGGGGTGGTTACACCCCTTTCCCTTTGTCCACTTTCGCGCCAGAGCAGGGGCTGGAAGCCCCTGAGCCGGTTTGAACAGGGGTATGCGCAGGGACACCAAGTGTGCCCCCAGTGCAGGATTTCAAAGCACCCGAGAGTGCTCCCGCCCAGCCCCAATACACACTATCCTGTCTGGGGAGGTGGTCACACCTCCCTGGGACAGGAAACCTATTGTCCAGGCCTCCCCTGCCGGAGTTTCGGTCAGCAGCAGGAGGCCAGACTCGTGTCTGTGGCAGCGGCATCCATTTTGTGATGCCAGGGCTCTGGAAAGTCAGTACCGGGCATACCGGTGTGTACATGTCTTTCCCTCTAGAAGGGTGGAATGCTACACCCGCCGCCAGAACTGGCGGGGGGGGGGGTAGTATTCCAAGATGTTTGACACCAAACACGACAATTTTCCGTGCAGCCATCCCAAAGTTAGCATTTAACGCGAGGTTATAATGCGCTTAAGAGTATATGGTCAGGCTGCACTACAAACAGCATCAGAGAAGGGTCTCCGAACGCTGCAGAGGGGCCCTGCTCATGCAGGGGCACCCTCTCACATAGGAACCACGCACTCTGCCTTCAGGATTGATAAGGCCTGCCATAGGAGTGACTTATAGGTTTATATGTGTGTATGTATGTAGTGATATAGGTAGCCTATATCACAGTAAGGGGTGCATGCACCACCTTACCCAGGCTGCAGTAGCAGACCTGTGGTGTCAGTTTGAATGGCCTTCCAGGGGTGGCACAATACATGCTGCAGCCCCTGGTAGGCCTCTGAGGTACCTATGCCCTGGGTACATAGTATAACATATACTAGGGACTTATAAGGGCACTCCAGATTCCAATCAGAGATGTGCCTAAGGCACATGGAAACCATTTTAAAGAGGAAGCAGCTAGGCTGGGGTTCTGATTAGCAGGGCCCCAGCCAGACTAAGGTCGAAAAACAGTGAAGCATCAGCAAAAAGTGGGGTACCCATGTGAAGCAGATCCTACTCTCCTACACAACCCCCCCAAAAGTAGGGACATTAAACTAACCTTGCCCAGTTAAGTCTTCATGTTCTAAGTGGAAGTACCTAGAGAGTCCATCTGCATTGGCATGGTTACTCCCAGGTCTATGTTCCACTGTGAAGTCCATCCCCTGTAGGGAAATGGACCACCTAAGCAGTTTGGGGTTTTCACCCTTCATTTGTTTTAGCCATAAGAGGGGCTTATGGTCTGTTTGAACAAGGAAGTGAGTACCAAACAAGTATGGCCTCAACTTCTTCAGAGCCCAGACCACAGCAAAGGCCTCCCTCTCAATGGCTGACCAACGTTTCTCTCTAGGGGTCAGCCTTCTGCTAATGAAAGCTACTGGCTGATCCTGACCTTCATCATTCAATTGTGACAGTACAGCCCCTACCCCCAATTCAGATGCATCAGTTTGAACAATGAACTTCTTGGAGTAATCAGGACTCTGTAGAATGGGAGCAGTGCACATGGCCTGCTTCAGGTCATCAAATGCCTTTTGACAGCTAACTGTCCACTGAACCTTTTGGGCATTTTCTTGGAAGTTAAGTCATTCAGGGGTGTCACTATTGATCCATACCCCTTGACAAATCTCCTATAGTACCCAGTCAGGCCTAAGAAGGCTCTCACCTGAGTCTGGGTAGCTGGAGCAGTCCAGTCCATGATGGTCTGGATCTTGCTCTGCAGTGGTTGAACCTGGCCTCCACCCACAAGGTAGCCCAGGTACACAACCTGACTCTGCCCTATCTGGCACTTGGTGGCCTTGATAGTCAGGCCTGCTTTCTGCAGGGCCTGTAAAACATTTCTGAGGTGGACCAGGTGATCCTCCAAGGTGGAGCTAAAGACAGCAATATCATCTAGATATGCTGCACTATAGGCTTCCAGACCTGTAAGGACTGTATTCACCAACCTCTGAAAAGTGGCAGGTGCATTCTTCAGACCAAAGGGCATCACCACAAATTGATAATGCCCACTAGGGGTTGAGAATGCTGTCTTTGGCTTTGCATCATCAGCTAGTCTGATCTGCCAGTAGCCAGCTGTAAGGTCAAATGTGCTTAGATACTTGGCTGAGGCCAAAGTGTCTATTAGCTCATCTGCCCTTGGTATTGGATGGGCATCAGTCCTAGTGACTGCATTGAGACCCCTGTAGTCCACACAAAACCTCATCTCTCTTTTCCCACCATTGGTGTGAGGTTTTGGCACAAGGACCACTGGACTAGCCCAAGGGCTATCTGAGGGTTCAATAACTCCCAAATCCAACATCTTCTGGACTTCTGTCCTGATACAGTCCCTGACATGGTCAGGTTGCCTATAAATCTTATTTTTAATAGGCAGACTGTCCCCAGTGTCCACTTCATGAGTGCACCAGGTAGTCTGACTGGGTGTGAGTGAGAATATGTGTCTGAACTGATTGAGCACCTGTCTGCAATCAGTCTGCTGCTGGGTAGTGAGGCTGCCTGCCAAGGCTACACCATCCACTGACCCATCACCAGGGTTCTGTGAGAGCAGGTCAGGGAGTGGGTCACTCTCTTCCTCCTGTCCCTCATCAGTAGCCATGAGCAAGCCCATGTCTGCCCTGTCCACATATGGTTTTAACCTGTTGACATGGAGAACCCTGTGGGGACTCCTGGGTGTTCCTAGGTCTACTAAGTAGGTAACCTCACCCTTCTGTTCAACAATGGTGTGGGGTCCACTCCATTTGTCTTGGAGAGCTGCTGGGGCCACTGGCTCCAACACTCCACACCTTCTGTCCTGGCTGGTAAACAGTCAGTACAGCCTTTTGGTCATGCCAGGCCTTTTGAAGTTCCTGGCTAGCCTCAAGGTTTTTAGTTGTCTTTTTCATATACTCAGCCATCCGGGAGCGGAGACCAAGTACGTAGTCCACTATGTCTTGCTTTGGGGGCTTGAGAGGTAACTCCCATCCTTCCTTCACCAAGCACAGTGGACCCCTGATAGGGTGACCAAACAAAAGTTCAAAAGGGCTGTAGCCAACCCCCTTTTGAGGCACCTCCCTGTATGCAAATAAAAGGCAGGGCAAGAGTATGTCCCATCTTCGCCTAAGCTTTTCTGGGAGCCCTTTAATCATGCCCTTCAAGGTTTTGTTGAATCTCTCAACTAAACTATTGCATTGTGGGTGATAGGGTGTGGTGAACTTGTAAGTCACTCCACACTCCTTCCACATTGCTTTTAAGTATCCAGACATAAAGTTTGCACCCCTGTCTGATACAACCTCCTTAGGGAAGCCCACTCTTGAGAAAATTCCCAGGAGGGCCCTTGCCACCACAGGTGCTGTAGTGGTCCTAAGGGGAATAGCCTCTGGGTACCTGGTGGCATGATCCACTACCACCAGGATAAACCTGTGCCCAGATGCTGTTTGGGGATCCATGGGACCAACAATGTCAATCCCCACCCTTTCAAAGGGAACCCCCACCACAGGTAGTGGTATCAGGGGGCCTTTGTAGTGCCACCTGCCTTGCCACTGGCCTGGCAGGTTACACAGGAGCGACAAAACTCCTTGGTGTCTTCAGACATGTGGGGCCAGTGAAAGTGAGGGACAATTCTGTCCCAAGTCTTGTTCTGGCCCGGGTGACCTGCTAAGGGAATATCATGGGCTAGGGTCAATAGGAAGCCCCTGAACTTCAAAGGTATAACCAACCTCCTGGTAGCACCAGGCTTGGGGTCTCTACACTCTGAGTACAAGAGTCCATCATCCCAATACACAGTATGTGGACCACTTGCTTTCCCAGCAGCCTCAGCAGCAGCTTGCTGTCTGAGGGGTTCAAGAGAGGGGCAGCTCTGCTGCTCCTGGCTCAGATCTGCCCTGGAAGGTCCCCCTGTCCCCAAGAACTCAACCTGGTCAGGTTCAAGCTCCTCTGGGACAGTTCCTTCCTCAGGACTGAGATCATCCCCCTCAAGGGACTGATCTTCCTTCTGAGCCAAGGGGGAAGGCACTGCCTTTACCCTACTACTCCTCTTCTTGGAGGGCACTTGGTCCATTATTCCAGAATCCAAGGCCTGTTCAGTGCTAGACATTTTGGCTTGTGACCTGGTCACAGCAAACACATCTGCAGGGATGCCCAGCATTTCTGCATGGGTCCTGAGCTCTACTTCTGCCCAAGCTGAAGTTTCTAAGTCATTGCCAAGCAAGCATTCAACGGGTAGGTCTGCACTTACCACAACCTTCTTAAGGCCAGTTACCCCTCCCCAGGAGAAGTTAACAACTGCCAGAGTATGGTCTGTTCTGACGTTGCTAGCATTGGTCACTTGGTACATTTCACCAAGTATTATCTGCCCAGGATTCACAAGGTCTTGTGTCACCATGGTGACACTTGCCCCTGTGTCCCTAAATGCCAAAGCCTCTCTTCCATTGATTAAAGGCTGTTGTCTGTACTTGCCCAGATTACTGGGACTCACAGAGGAGGTCATATCCATGCCTCCATCAGAGACTAGGACAGCCTGAGTGAGTTCTCTGACTAGGTCAGAGCTCATCTCTTTACCCAGGGTCAACTCTACTAAACCCTTGGCTTGTGTAGTCCCACCACCAACTGTAACTGCACTAGGGGGAGCAGGTGCCTTAGGGGCATTGGTGGGGGCTGGAGTCGAGTCTTTGGACTTGGTGCAATCACTGGTCCAGTGGGTCTTTTGCTTACAGACCTTGCACCATGGTTTCCTTTGGCCTTTCCCTTTGGTAGACTATGAATCCCCACCTGAAGAAGATTTTTGGGGGCCTTGTGAAGACTTTTGATCTTTACCCTTCTCCCCACCCTTATCAGAGGTTTTCGAATCTTGCTTCTTAGGGTCACCACCTTGGTTCTGTACCTTCTGCTTCACCCTGGTTCTGACCCATTTGTCTGCCTTCTTTCCCAATTCTTGGGGAGAGGTCAGATCAGAGTCTACCAGGTGCTGATGCAACAGCTGATTTTGACAGTTATTAAGAATCTGCTCCCTCATTATCAGATTGTACAATCCTGTGAAGTCACATACCTTACTGCCCAATAACCAACCTTCCAGAGCCTTGGCAGAACAATCAACAAAGTCCACCCAGTCTTGAGTCTGTGCTTTTGGGTATCCCTGAACTTTAACCTGTATTGTTCAGTGGTTAGGCCAAACCCATCAATTAGAGCACTCTTCAAGACTTTGTAATTATCAGCATCCTCCTCTCTAACAGTGAGGAGCTTGTCTCTACCTTTGTCTGCAAAGGAGAGCCACAAGATTGCTGCCCACTGCTCCTGAGGGACCCTCTGTACTTTACAGGCCCTCTCTAGAGCAGTTATCCATTTGTGGATGTCATCCCCACTCTGGTAGGGAGGGACAATCTTGCTCAGGTTTCTATGGTCATAAGACCTTTCCCTATCTTTGGGGAAACTGCTGCCACCATGGGACTCTAATCCCAACTTTTGTCTCTCTCTATAGAGATCTAGGGACACCCTGTCTATAGCCAATTGCTGTTTCCTGAGTTCAAGCTGAGTTTGCTCATATTGAATCAGTCTCTTTCTCCTCTCATGAGAGGATTCCCTCCTATGAGAGGAGACAGAGGTCCCTATTGAGGTGTCAGAGTGGTTAGACTCCTGAGAAGGAGACCTAGACCTTCTGGGCACACTCAGAACTCTTCCTGGGGGGACAAAGGGGAGGTCATTCTGATCCTCTCCCTCCTCCTCCTCCTCCTCCACAGGAGGAATTTGGTTTTCCAGGACAAGGTCATTTTCACCTTCCTGGCCAGTTTCAGAGGGGGGGGGCTGGGTTTCTTCACCCCTGGCCCCTTCCTCATCTTCTGCCCCACCCTCCTTGCCTACCCCTTCAGACCCTAGGGGCCTGCTGAGATTATCAGCTAGTAACACCTCCCTGAGGTGTTGGGTGCTGGCACTTTTGCCTGCCTTCAACTTCTTAGTATTGCATAATGCTCTCAATTCCAAGAATGGGAGTTTATCATACTTGGAGGGAAGAAGCCCACTGGCTTCTGGCAAGGACTCACTGGGTCCTGGCTTTGAAGACATTACTAGTGAGGTGTGGTGTATGCACTACCTACTCTAGTGTGGCCTACTAAACTCTCTTGAGTTGTAGAAAGGGTGTGCTGTCCCTTAACACACAACTCTAAGTTCAGTAGAACTTACTGTATTACTAAGCTTGATTTATATGTACCTTAGGTACCCTTAGTGGTTTTCAGTTGATCAATTCAATTGAGATTATCTGGTAAAACAATAGCAAGCTGGAATCCCACACGCTGCACACCAATGTGAGAAGTTGGCCTGGCATATGCTGTCCACTAATTATAGTGGGCACCTTGCACCAGTCCAAACAACCCCTTATTGGAGATAGGTTAAAGACAACCTTTATTGAAAGCTATCCTAGTGGTAGCTATGGAGAGCAGCCTTCAGGCTAAGTCTTGAAGGAATGTAAAGCAGCTTGTTTTACCAGTCTATAATCTCTTGAGTGACCAAATGAAAGAGGACCACACCAGGTATATATTCAAAATATATGTATTTATTACTAAACACACCCCTCTAGTCTCTTTATGAGGCTAGAGTTCGAAGTACATAAATTATAAGTTAGTTATCTACGGTAATAGAACAAATACACGTTTGAGCCCCAGGGGCGTACCAAACCATATACCAATAAAGTGGTATAAGAACCACGACTGAGCTAGACACAAGGCCTAGAGCCTGTAGAAGTGCTTGGACCACAAGGAACCACCCAAGGCAGTGACACAGGGGACCCACGGGGGACGCGTGCAGTGTATGAACACAGCCGCGAACCACCGTTAACTTCTATGGGGAAAGTCGCGATTTGAATTTAAAAGAAAAGGGACACTTAGAGGAGGACTTGGAGCAAACCCTTTGAGAACTAGGCTGTTCTAGTGTCAATACCCACGGGAGCACCGGAGTACTCGAGTTACCTCACCCAGGGGAGCCGGGTGCATAGGTGTCTTTCGGGGTCGGGTTTCGTCGTCGCTTTCAATGGCGATCTGCTGCAAAGTGCTGCTGGCGGCCAAGTCGAAAGTGTTCGGGTGGATCCAAAGGTGGATCGAAGATCTGAAGAACCTGAAAGCAGAGGGGACAGAGTCTGGGTCACTAGCCAGTGACCAGGAAGGCGATGAGCAGATGCCCACCGATGTCGAGTGCTTCAGGTAGGTTGATGGTCGTCTTGACTCTTCAGCCACGAGGTCCAGGAGGCATCGACGACAACCAGGAGCTGGATTCGAGCTGTCCCACAACGTTTGTTGATTGCAGGGGTGTTGGCGACCAGATTGGACCCAACAAGCCTTGGCAACGGCAAGTCTCGTGGAAATAGAAGAAGGACGATGTTGCAGACCAGCAAGGTCTGGGGGACTCACCCAGCAAGGATAAGTCAGGGCACACCTGGAGCAACCAGGGAGCCCAAGCAGAAAAAGATTGACCTTCGGGAGGGCCTACTAGCCAACGGACTAGCGACCGCGAAGGAGCCTTGAGACGATGCACGTGGAGCTGGCTCACAGGACACTCGTGGAGTGGAGGCCAGTGATCTTTGGTGCAGTTGGTGCTGGAGGCTGGGGCTACTCGGAGCTCAAAGCACGACTTCGTGGGAGACCCAGAAGAGGATGCACTTGCAAATGCAATCGGTGTCCAGAGGTCATGGTTCCACATTACCCACGACAGCTACGGGCCTCAGCTTTGCTGGGGACTCAGGACAGCCTCGGGGAAGTCTGGAAATCCACCTCTGGTGATGCAAAGACTTCGGCGTCCGACAGGAGCTTCAGCGATGCAGACCAGACAATTGCTTCTTTGGTGCCTGCCAAGCAGGGGAGTCACTCCTTGACCCCAAGGGAGATTATTCAGTCCTCTAATCTTGAAGTAGAGTGTCGAAGGTCCAGGATTCTGTGTCAGAGTTTCGTCCAGGTAAATCTAAAGTCCTAAGGACTGGGTTCCCCTACTTATACTAAGGTAGGGGGTTGGACATACTCTGTGGCCCCACCTATGGGAGGGTCAGGGCAGAGGGGTGGTTACACCCCTTTCCCTTTGTCCAGTTTCATGCCAGAGCAGGGGCTGGAAGCCCCTGAGCCAGTTTGAACTGGGGTATGCACAGGGACACCAAGTGTGCCCCGAGAGTGCTCCCGCCCAGCCCCAATACACACTATCCTGTCTGGGGAGGTGGTCACACCTCCCTGGGACAGGAAACCTATTGTCCAGGCCTCCCCTGCCGGAGTTTCGGTCAGCAGCAGGAGGCCAGACTCGTGTCTGTGGCAGCGGCATCCATTTTGTGATGCCAGGGCTCTGGAAAGTCAGTACCGGGCATACCGTTGTGTACATGTCTTTCCCTCTAGAAGGGTGGAATGCTACCCCCGCCGCCAGAATTGGCGGGGGGGTAGTATTCCAAGATGTTTGACACCAAACACAACATGTTTCCGTGTAGCCATCCCAAAGTTAGCATTTAACGCGAGGTTATAATGCGCTTAAGAGTATATGGTCAGGCTGCACTACAAACAGCATCAGAGAAGGGTCTCCGAACGCTGCAGAGGGGCCCTGCTTATGCAGGGGCACCCTCTCACATAGGAACCACGCACTCTGCCTTCAGGATTGATAAGGCCTGCCATAGGAGTGACTTATAGGTTTATATGTGTGTATGTATGTAGTGATATAGGTAGCCTATATCACAGTAAGGGGTGCATGCACCACCTTACCCAGGCTGCAGTAGCAGACCTGTGGTGTCAGTTTGGATGGCCTTCCAGGGGTGGCACAATACATGCTGCAGCCCCTGGTAGGCCTCTGAGGTACCTATGCCCTGGGTACATAGTATACCATATACTAGGGACTTATAAGGGCACTCCAGATTCCAATCAGAGATGTGCCTAAGGCACATGGAAACCATTTTAAAGAGGAAGCAGCTAGGCTGGGGTTCTGATTAGCAGGGCCCCAGCCAGAATAAGGTCGAAAAACAGTGAAGCATCAGCAAAAAGTGGGAGTACCCATGTGAAGCAGATCCTACTCTCCTACAATAGCAATCCAGTTCCCTTTGTTATTTCATGGTTTGGAAATGCTTAAGACTATGAAAGTAAAGTTGCATATTAATGAGGACATCCGTCCCGTTGCTCAGAGACATAGACAAATTGCTTTTCATTTGCAAGAAACTGTGGAAAAAGAAATTGAGGCATTACTTAAGCATGACATTATTGAGGGTTCAACTGGTCCAATGCCTTGGGTTTCTCCCATAGTTGCAGTGCCTAAAAAGGATAGTGAAGGAGCTGTACGTATATGCCTTGACATGCGTCAGGCAAACAAGGCAATTGAACGAGAACAACTTCCAGGTCCACACACTGCTGACATGATAACGCAATTAAATGGTACAAAGATCATCTGTCACCTTGACTCAAATAAAGGTTCTCATCAGTTACAACTTGAAGAAGATTGCAGGTACATAACAACCTTTTCTACACATGTTGGTCTGTTTCGATTCAAAAGTCTACGTTTTGGTGTGCTATCCACTGCCGAACTGATTCAAGACATCATTTGACGTATCATACAGCCTGACATGAATGCCCTCAATTATAGCAATGACATATTGGTTTTCATAGCTGCACAAAAAGAACATGATAAAGCTCTTACACAAGTATGCCCTTGTCTTGCTGAAGCAGGTTTGACTTTCAAATCCGATAAGTGTGAGTTACGTAAGACAAAGCTAAAGTTCTTTGGCCATATATTTTCAGATAGGGGTATGACACCAGAACCTGCTAAAGTACTAGCACTGTTAACTGCTACTCCTGCACAAGATGCTTCTATGGTGCGTTGATTTCTTGGCATGGCCTGTTACTGTTCCAGATATGTACAAGACTTTGTCACTGTAAGTGTTCCATTGAGAGACGATGAAAAAGAATGCTTCATTTCATTGGTCACATGAATGTGAGAAAAGCTTTAAAAGAATTAAACAAGCCACTGAGAATACTACAGAAATGGCATTCTTCAATCCGGAGCTTCATACAGAGGTTTTTGTTGATGCTAGCCCAGTCGGGTTAGGTGCTATACTTGCATAACACAGCGGACACTCAAATGCTTGAAGCATATTGAGGCATATGTAACTAAAAGTTTGTCCCAAACAGAATGTGCTTACTCACAACCTGAAAAAGAAGGCTTAGCTGTGGTATGGGCTGTGACGATTTCCATGTATTCCTGTATGGAAAGCCTTTCATGATTGTAACTGATCATCAAGCTTTACTGAATATATTTAGCAATCCAAAGGCCAAAATGCCTCCTCGCATTGAACGATGGAGACTAGGGTTATAAGAGTATAATGATACTATTGTGCATCATCCAGGGAAGGATCAGAACCCTGCTCACTACTTTTCCAGAGAACCTATACAAGGTTACGGTACTCCCTCCAAGATGGCTGAGGCCTATATCAATTTCATTGAAAACTCAATTACACCAGCTGCCATTTCTTTAGCCCAGATTATCACTGCCATGAGCTGTGACAGTTACATGTTAAAGCTGAAAGACATAATTACACATCATTCATAAAACCAACACCGTCGACTGCTCACCACTAAGGGTAAACATCAAAAATACACAAATGTTAAGGATGAATTGTCCATGTCTCAGAGAGGAGCTATCCTATGAAGGTCAAGAATTCTGATTACCGAGAATCTACAACAGAAAATAATTGAAGTGGCCCATGAAGGACATCATGGGATCATTGCCAGTCTGGTTTCCTTATCTTGATGACAGGGTTAAAAAGGAATTAAGGGCCTGTCATCTATGTAACTGAGTTTCTACAAAAACAACTCACCACACCTTTAGCATGTCAGAACTCCCAAAGCATGCATGGGAGAAAATAGCCATTGATTTTTACCGGTCCACTCAGCAATGGACATCACCTGCTGGTGATTATGGATGAGTATTCATGATTTCCATTAATTGAAGATCTTTCATCTACTACTGAAGAATGAGTCATTGAAAGACTAGCTTGCATCTTTGCAACATGGGGTGTTCCATCCATAGTGAAGTCTGACAATGGCCCGCATTTCAGTAGTAGAGAGTTTAAAGATTTCTTTGAGCATTTGATTATAAATCATCAGAAGAGCACACCTTTGTTGCCGTAGGCCAACAGTCTTGTTGAGCGTTTTATGAGTACGCTAAAGAAAGTAGTGCAGCTTGCTATTCTTGGGAAGCTTGATTTGAAAGTTGTGTTGAATTCTACCTTGACAGCGTATCTTTCAACACCCCACTTGACCACAGGTGAAATTCCTGTGACATTAATGTTCAGGAGAGCAATGAACACCAAGTTACTTCAATGGACCAATCAGAGAAAGAAAGATGAGAAAGCAACTCATGAGAAAGACTTGGTGAACAAGCAAAAGATGAAAACTCATGCTGACCAAAGACGATGTGTAAAGTACATTAAAGGAGATCAAGTGCTCGCATCATTGATGCGGAGACGAAAATCTGATGCTTCATTTGATGCAGAACCTTTTCAAGTACTGTCTATCAAGGGATACATGGTGGCTGCTCAGTGTCCTGGGAAGTCCATTACCAGAGACTCTTCTCACTTTCTGCACTTAACTTCTCATTCATCAGATCTAACTGTTGAAGGAGATACTGGGTCCGAAACATTAGTGACTGCTGTTACCTCTAAACTGCTGACGCAGATCCTGGACATTGGTGACGACAGTTACCAGTTTCTGAGACCTGGATCAGGTCAAACAATTAAAGTGCCAAAAAGATTGTTTGAAGAGATTTAATTGAATATGTCTATCTGTCTATAAAATTTGTAATTTTTTTTTATTTTTTTTATTTAACAGAGGGGGTTATGTAGTTTCTTTTGAGTTAGAAATGATGAAACCCTTTTGTCTCCTGATGGACTCCGTAGAACTGTGACGCAAGTGTTGAAGCAGAATGCACTGAAGGCTAGTTTAAAATGTTGAGTTCATAGTTACAAGCAGACGACTAAAGACATGTAAAACTAAGCTTCGTGTGTGGTGTAGTCATTTGCAGGAAACCAGACTTGGGAAGGCGCTACAATCTGGACCTGGGAGGAGGAGCATAAGGTATTGTTTCAGAGCCCCAAACCTGCTTTGTCAGTGAAATCTACCCTGGTGTACTTCAGTCTTTGAAGAAACTCTGAGCTGTCTGTAGGTGTGACCCCTAAAGAGTTGGGAGCTGTGAGTTTGCAACTGCAGGCCTGTGGAGAATGAAGCCCCTGTATCATATGGCAGTCAAGCCCTCTCCCGCCCCATAGAGCAATGATATTCACAAATTGAGAGGGAGACCACAGTCATCCATTGGATCTGCTTCCATGCCCCTACCCAGGATTAAGAAGTGGATACTTCATGTCCAGGAATACTCCTTTTCTGTGGTATACAATCCAGGCACTCAGAATCCTGCAGCCTTTCTATTGCACTATGCTCTAGCTTCCACAGAGGAGGTGGAAGTGAATGCTAACCGGACAGAAGAATACGTAGAACTGGTGATAGAGCAAATCTGACCATTTCCCTTCTCACTAGACCAAATCATAAAAGTCACTGAAGAGGATGACCGAATGCAGCTGGCCTTAGACACTCTCCGGTCAGGGGATTGGAACTGTCTTAAATCACATACGTCTCAACAGACCCTCAACACAGAACAGACGCTGGCATCCTTATTCAGCCTTGGTGAAATTTAAATTACGCCAATATAATTTGTGTATTTTGGCATTACCCTTGTTAAGAGAATTTCCTAAAAGGATGGCATTATGCACACTTTGTGGAATTATGCACCATTCACTGTATTTACATGCAATTCAAGGTAAACATTACTGTGAATGCACAAGAACAACAGAACGAAAGCTGTTGTTGTTTGTGGTGCACGTTTTTTAAAAAGCAAAATACATTCATGTTTCAAAAATGTATGCAAGGATTCATTTTGCACTAACATACAGTGTGAAATGATAGATTCGCATTTTGCATAATTGCGGGTACATTTGTCAAAATGTTTCCGTTGTCACTCAAAAGTAAATTATGGACATTTCACACACCCCTCGTCCTTACACAATGTCATACACAAGCCTGCATCCCCAGAAGAGAACTGCCTGCTGAGCAGTCACTGACTACTAATTCCTCAGAAACTGACTATGAGGGTGGTTCAACTTGCACATAGTGGCCACCAAGGCATGGTCAAACCAAGAGTTGGATCCATTGAAGGTTTGGTTTCCCCAGCTGCATGAGATGGTGGAACAGATGGGTTGAACCTGTGAATTGTGCCAAGTTACGGGCAGCCTTGACTCGCCCGCACTTTATGTTACCAAAGATATTCCACACTCCCCAAGGGTCCAAGTGAGTGCTCACTTTGGAAGTTAACCTGATATCTGCTACATGTTGGTAGTGATAGATGATTATTTGAAATACCCAAAAATGAGGATTGTATCCACTCCTCAGCTAGTGAGGTGATTCCCAAATTAGAGAAAGTAATGGCTAGGCATGGGTTGGTCCAAAAGGTCTAGCCTGACAATGGAACCCCATTCAATGGGCAGGTAATTGCAGACTATTTCAAGTCACTTGGAATAACACATTGGAAGATAAAGTCCTGTTCTCCTCAAGTCAATGGGGAAGTCGAAAGGTTCATGCATACTCTATCCAAAGTAATCCTGATAACCCAAGTCCACAGTTAGAACTTAGAGTGATCCATCTAATCATTCCTTCATGAGTATTGGCAGACCCTCACATGACCACTTGGTGTCCCCCTAGTATGGTCTGTATGGGTTGCTCCGGAGGGGAAGATTCTCAACAATGTTCAAAACACCAGAATGCCAAGGTCAGCTGGTGTTGAGGTCCAAAGCACATGAACTGCAGATTGGAGATATGATGTTAACCAAGGACAGATACCATGGGTTTATACTTTCAAGCTGTCTACCTGGCGAGTGATCTGAGTGAATTGCACTATGATAACTGCTCATTGGGAAGTGAAAGATATCACCTGGAATATTTCCTGTTTCAATAGGTTCTTCTGGGGTGCTGACTATGACCATTTAGCTGGGTAATGTTGATGGTCATCAAGGGAACCGTATCAGCAGCTCATCCCCAGAATCCCCTAGTGGGACAGAAACTCGAGGGCCACCACTATTGTCTGAAGAGCGTGAAGTACCTGTGTCCTCCAGCAAAGCTTCCCCTGGCCTGTGGAAGAATCCAATGAACAGAGAAGTAGTTGAATCTGGGGGAACGCAGGCTGAATCATCCTTGATACAACATTTGATCTTACCCCACCACTTCTCAGAGATACAGAAACTTTGTGCAATAGTACTGAGTGGATTGAATTGTTTCCTAGTCTATAATCTTGGGACATTTGGCAGGATTTTTTGCATGTTGGGAAGAAATGTATGTTTCTTGTCTGGAACAAACTACCCTTCTGCGTACATGTTTTTTGGTTTAATCCTGATGAAGTCAGAATGATAATAAAGGTGAATGCGGAGGTGGGGGAAACAGCAGTCGAGTTACACCACACTACTGTTATCAGTGTTGTGTGTTGTGCACCTGGGTCTGACACCACAGGGGTGTGCACGTTTTTCTAATTTTTTTGATGTCCTTGTAGCTCGCAGAGGTTTCTGATTTTTTTATGCCTCCACCCTCCCATAGTTTTTTCTCATGACTGTTACATTGCAATATTTTAGTTATTCTTATGAGCACTGAAACCGTGGGATGCTGGTAAGTCACAAGCATCTTGTGTACAATTGCATACCTTGATAAACTTTTATTCATAAGCATTCAGTGCAAGTATAACTTGGGTATAAAATGATCATGACAGTTCAATTTTCAGGGACAGCCCAACCCACCTGGAGCTGGGCAACCATTACATATTTGTTTTAATTGATGTGAGAAATATGCAAGGTTTGTGATAAAATTCTTTGCATCAGTGGGATACAAAAATGTGTCAGCAAAGTACAGTCCTGTTTAGCTAGAGAGTCTCACAGATGTGGACACTATTGATAGCTCTTTATAGACCTTGTACTCACGGTATGATTTAGAAACAAACAAGTTTTTACACTGTGTATGTACAGACATCTTACCTGCCACAGCTTGCAGTTATTATGTTTTTAAATTTCTACTTTTGTGGACAATTTGAAGACATTTGATAAAAATGATAGTGGACCTGAATACAGTACCATGTGAAGTGCACTTGTATTGTGTGAAGAATGATTTGAAGAATAACCATGAAAAGATTAAAAAATGATCCCTTTATTTTTCTATGTATTCCTGTACTCCTATAAAGAATTCTGGGCCAGATGTACTAGAAATGCATTTGCAAATGCGGTTGTAATTTGCAAACTGACTTTTACTAAATGCATTTGTATTTTGCAAACCGACCTATGTATTACTAGGTCACTTTACAAAATACTGAATCATAGTGAGTTACAATTCGACCTACCTCATGAATATTATTGAGGTAATTAATGCTAATGTTAACTATACTTATAAGATGCATGATCACCCAGCGATTTCTTGGGACTGCAGTACATTTGAATAATATCATGGAAAGAAAACCAGCACCTAGGAATGCTGGTCACAAGCTTTATTTAATAGCCAGGGTATAAAAGCTATTTTGAAAGTAATTAATTCAGTAAGTGACTGTATATCTGGTAGAAGGGAATTACATTTAATAGGGGCCAGCAGTGAGACCCGTAGATCCCAAGATTTCGTTTTACAGAATCTCGGCACGGCCAGTAGAGTTCTCGCACAAGGGCATACCTCGACACTCATTTAACTACAAATGCCTCTTCCATCTACTAATAAAGTGCATCATGTTTTGGAATGTTTCCTGAGAAGGGGCCTATTCATCAAGGCATGCTAAAATCTGAGAGTCATTAGCATAATTATAAATCCAACTTCGATGATTAGACAACTGATTTCTTAGGGGTCGAATTCATATATTAAAGAGATGAAGTGAAAGAGATGAGCCCTGTGGAACCCCATAGTCAACTCTTATTTCCTCAGCTCCTCAAGAAAATGGCAAGCCATTTATTTGCAGACTACGAGAACCTCGCATCCTGAACACAGTAGGTCATAAAATGGGACTCCACCGTGTTCAGGATGCGGGGTTCTCGCAGTCTGCAAATAAATGGCTTGCCTTTTTCTTGAGGAGCTGAGGAAATCAGAGTTGACTGTGGATAAACCAGAGTATGTCTGTGGATAACTCCAGCAAAATCAAGGCTAATGTATAGCCTTTGTCCAATTCGTTCCTTAAATCGACAATAACAGATAGAATCACTGTTTCAGTCTTATGTCAAGGGCAAAAATCAGCTTGATGGGGATCTAGAAAATAAGAATTATGCATATGAGTACTAGTTTTATGTGCTGCCTGAGCCCCAAGGAATTTGGTACAATAAGGCAAGAGCGAAATAGGGTGATAGGGTTGGATAATCGCTGTGTTTTTAGTAGGAGTATCATTGTAGCTTTTTGAAAGTTATCATGGACTTCCTTTAGTTCAGTGAAGTATTTAAGAGAACAAGAAGGGTTCTCTTATGGCAGGAGCCATCCACTGCACAACTGTAGTAGAACAAGGATCAAGGGGAGAACCCGATTTTACTTTAGTTAGCAATTGATGTAAGGACTCTTGACCAAGTGACCTCAAAGTGACTAACTTTGTTTGATTTTGCTCCCACTTGACCCAATCACATACAGACTTAGAACTGTTTGTTAAACCATGTTTATTTAACTTTATTTTCTCAATGAAAAAAAATATTCAGTTCATTACATCGTTCTTTTGGGTGTTTCAAAGTCTGTCTAATTCTATCCATGGCCAAAAGATCATGCATAATATTGACCCTTTCCATCAGAGGATTCTAAGTCTCCCACATTTTATTTGCGTAGTATGTAATCATTGCCCGGATAAGGGATTTCTTTTACTTTGTCACGCCTTGCTTATAGACACTTTTACTCGGTTCATCATATTTTTCCTTCCTTTGACGCTCAAGGCATCTGAGTTGTAGCTTGGTTCCTACCAATTCATTAGTAAATACACAGGGCTGGTGCCATTTCTTTGATTGCCCGGCTACTTACAAATGGTGCAAATGTATTTCCCACCTTATCAAGTCAGCTGAGAAATTCGTGTTCTGTTCATTAGGGTTGCTACTTAGTTTTGGCTTAGATGTTTCCAATACCTCTAACATCTTCCCATTATAAACCTTTTTCCACTAACTGTAAGTTTTTCATTTGAAAATCTGTTGGCTTTTATGACAGGGAGTTAATAGGGCCATCTGAATACCATGTTGACCTGTCTCGGCAGATGGCTCTAATGTGCAGCTCTCAATCAAGCATTCAAAGGTCCAAACCTTTTCAAGTGTATGACTTTTAAAAATAATTTCTTGTGGTTTATTATGCTTAAGTAAGGAGCCCGAGGTGCAATTAATTTAGGTGGGGAATCAATCCTATAATTTGGTGGCCAGTAGACTACAAGGAAGGCGACGGTCACACTACATATTCTAGACTGAAAAAAGAAGGTATGTGTCTCTAATCGGCTCAATTGGTAATTTTGTTGCTTCTAGGGAATGTTTTACAATGGCTGCAACTCCCACACTAGCTTTATCTGAGGGGCGATTCTCATAGCAAATAGCTTGCAAATTGTGACCCACTTTGATTCGCTGCTATCACACGGATGGTGGCCTGCTGGGGTCAGCAGACCACCATGTCAGTGATTGCTTTTCAATAAAGCAATAATTTTTAGGTTGAGCGTACAGAGCTTGCGCTGTCGCTTAGAGACCTGTTGTGTATGCTTTAGGAGTTGAACCCCACCCATTGCTTGTGGATTGCTTTTTATTTGTCTCGGTTAGTGTCCTTTACAAATACTTGCTTGTCAATGGGCAGTCCGCCGTATTTGTCCCTCCTTCTCGTTTCTGGTTTTCCCCATGCAGCACAAACCAAGTACTACATCCTTACACTTTAGGTGTTTATGTCTTCATTTGGGGACTATTTTTCTTCTTCTTGAGTTTTCTTACCTCAGCGCCACACATGCTTTACGTCCGCCACACTTTCCATTTGTAGAAACTTTATTTTAAAAAGGACCAAACCTCTCCCTTGTTAGACTGACATATACAAAGGTGATACATCACAAGGAATCACTGGCGTAGCAAGGGGGGGGCGGAAGGGGCGGTGCGCCCCGGGCGGCACGAGTTTCGGGGGCGGCGGCAAAAATCATCGCCAGCACCCCCCCCCCCAGCGCGGCGGCAAAAGGCAGGGACCGCCACGGGCGGCAGAGTGCCTAGCTACGCCACTGCAAGGAATTAAGTTCATTGATATTAATGACTTTCTCAACAGCCAATGCACGCTTATTGCTGCTATTTTATTACTTTAGTCTATTGGCAATCATTTTAATGTTGTGGGCGTAGTCCATGTGACGTTCAGGGTACGTCACAATTGAAGATGGTTGGTTGGCTGCTGGCACGGGGGAGAGACGCCATTGCTTTTTCTTTGTCAAAGTAAAGAGAGGAGAAGTGAGTATTTCTCTTCTTCTGCTCCCTCGACCGTGACCAAGTGTTTTTGCGTTCCCTCGTTGCCCAGTCAATAAATAAAGAGGATACCTGAGTAGTGGGGCTTAACAGTGGCCGTGACCTCGCGCTCACTACAGGCTGCAGGGGCTTCTGTTGCACCCCTGTACATGTTTATAACACTTTGCTTTAACAGCTGCTTTAGCAACGAGTTGTCTTGCTTTGTTGTTAAATTTAGTGGCCTCTCCTCATGCGATCGTTTACATTGCTGGAGGCTACAACATTTTCTCCCGGTCATTTGCTGGGATCTGACAGAGGCATGAATCACTCTCTGTATAAAGCCAGTATGTCGAGCTGGCCTTTCATGCAGACTGTTTGGATGGGTTCCTGGTCCAGGGGAAACCGATTGCATAGCTGCCAAGGTTTCAGATTCGTATGTGTGACATTTTCATAATTTCAGTGTAATTATGAAGGGACATTTCAAAGACTATGAGTGACACTTTCTGGCGAGCAAAATCAAGCATTGAAGACGAGGGAAACATATAAATATCAGACATCATACCCATTTGCGTATCGAGATCTTCTGAGTCATACTGCGTGTGCTACTCAAGACCATTCATTAAAGGGCATGGGCCATCTAGTGAATGATGTCACAATTGGTATCAACATCCAAGCAGACGTCATCAAAGAAAGAACATTTTGGAATGCTTACTGGTAGTGTCTGTTAGTGGTGCAGGAGAGGCCTGTTGCTTTCTCTTCAGAGGATGCCCCTTTAAGAGAGAACAAGCTCTCAGCCAGGCAGCAGCTCTACAAAGCAAATAGAGGCATTAGTTAATGTTCTTGTGTTTATCTGCCTGCAGAGATGGTCTTGTTTTGACAGTTGTTTTCAGTTTATTTGCATTATTATCAAGTTATATGAGAGCATCAGCAAAGCTGCGAGAAGTCTCGAGAATTCTTGTAATATATTGAACTTGTTTTAAATCAAATCATGTCTCACTTAGGCATCAGAGGGGTTCTTCCACAGGGAAGGTTTCCCTATTTTATGTTGAAAGTAAAAGCTATGGAATAATTCCATTAAAATCCCTAAAAACATTACTTTTTCTATGAGTAACATTTCTCATTTAATTCTGAAATTGCAAATGCGACACTCCCTTTTACGTTTCTGCTGGAGCAATGCTAGACATTTATTTGCACTGATTTTTATTCGTTTGTAGTATGCTGTGGGATTGTTCACCAAAGGTGTTTGTTAAAACTCAGTGGCTGCAAAGGAACCTCCAAAGTATTATATCAGCCCAGTGCACTCCAGTGGCAAGGGCACACAAGCCTGCATTCCAATGCCAGAGGATGCTTGCCACAAGCGCCTGACCCCTAAAGTAATGTTACATGACGTGTGCTCCACCCCAGCTTTAATGTGTCCCGCAACCCGTTAAAAAATGCTTCCCATGTGCAGAAATGCGAACAGGTGACGCATCAGCAGGCACAATCCACTTACTTACTTTCGACTCACTGCTTGGCTCTTAATGATGAGAGTGTGTGATAGAGCGAAATGTTCTTGTGAATTGTAGGGGTGCATCATAATCACTGATAGGCCGCACCCACATGTATTCAGACATATATTCGTTTATATTCCATTGTATACTCATGCATGTTTAGTAAAGAATGAATAGTTTGCTGAGACAAAGTGAACTCAGCAGCATAATGGTGTTAGGATAATGATGTAATGTAATGCTTATTGAATTATGTGAACATAATACATAGAGGAATTAGTTCGTGTGAAATGTAATTGCAGTAGTTTAAACGTGCACCATATTAAAGTTGCACATGTAATTCCGTGTTTGCATATGAATCATAATGAAAATGCTTATAGGGAACATAAGATGTGTGATTAAAAGTTATATGTAAAGGCCTGACTACATATATGCTTAAGGAAGGCCTGGTATATTCTTATGTTAGCTTATATTGTAGGCCGAGAAAAGTTTCTCTTGGTAAGGCTCTCTGGGTACAAACGGTAGATTTAATTTGCACAGTAGAAGGTTTCTGTTGAAAGTATCTTTTGTTGCAGGTGCAAGGACACATGTCTCGTTAGCAAGACTAACTCTTTGTTTTCGAAAGCTAGAGAGAGGGGAGGCATGGTACGGGGAGTGAAAGGAATGTAGGGCTGATACTTTCGACGGAGAAGGTGCCTGGGACTCAAGGTCAACGCAACCGTCCAGGATGAAGTAACCGTTTCGATGGAAAAGCACAAGAAAGAAGACCTGGCCAAGGAGGCGTGACAAAGGCGTGTACAATTGTATTGTGGTTTTGTATTAGGGATAGTGCCCTGAGGGAGGAGGGACAGAGAAGCGGTAGGGGAGACCTGAGAGAAGGACAGAACTGAGCTTAGGTACTATGTGATTGCACTTCTTAGGAAGTCTTCACAGCTGACACCTTTTATTCACTCTTGCCTGAGAAAATCGTTATGCAGGGATGTCACTTAGCGTTAGTGTAGGGACAGCAATTGATTTTAAGCTTGTTTAGGCCCATGAAGAGCAACTTAGAAATAGGAGCAATCATAGTCTGGTTGATCCTTCTAGAACTTTCTATTCTCCTTATCCTGAGTCGGATGAGATTTCTGCGTAGATTATTATTTGTATTAGTGCCCATCTATTTCTTTAACCTCGTGTTGAGGTGCTTGCACGTTCAGTTATTTTTGGCGATAATAAATTCTCAAACTTGAATTCGGAGTCAGTGGTCCTTTCAGACAAAGTGCATGCTGATATATAACCAGATGAGATTCTCTCCTTTACACTATTCAACAGGTAAAAAGATCTTGGCGACCAGAAGGTTCTTATAGATAATTAGATAAGAATCGGCGTTATCAGTTGGTAGCAGAGTAGGATGGTTACCTTTGATGGTAAGGGGAGATCTAGAGCAAGATAAGAGATTAAGTTGCCCCATAGAGCCCGAGTGACGCAGATCCAGAGGACCGCGGGAGAAGGATGTCGGAGGTCGTGGAAAACTGACGGAGAGTGACGGTGCGGCGGAAGTAGCAGTTCGTAGTAGAGTGAGTATGAAAAGAGTGATGTTGGATAGATTGCGGTGTTTTATTGTTGTGTGATGTCTTGCGGAGTTGGAAAGAGAGTTGTGTGATTGAGAAACGGACCGTGAGCGCGCGCGGGACCGGGAGATTTATTGTGGTGTAGAATACACCCAGAGTTGAGAACGTTGACCAGAGGTGTGGGGGTCACGAGACGTCATTGACAGACCCACTGAAGATAGGGAACACATGAGTGAGTGTGTGAATAACCAACGAAGGTCGTAGGTTATTGTGTGCAGAACATCGAGTGATTGAATCCTATCGAGTGTGCTAAAGGCGATTGTCCGGTCGTTTCGCGGACAGACGATTGCCAGATTGAGGTCAACAAGCTCAAGAGGCTGATCGGTCTTTGGTAAGACTGACGGTCAGAGAGGTAATTGTTCGGTAGGACGGACATTATTTCAGAGTATGATTGGGACAGATGCGAGTGAGAACAAGTGAATTAGAAAGGAGGGGAACTGCTGCGAGCGGAGGAAAAGTGACGTCAGACAAGTGCCGCGCTGCGATAGGCCGGTTGGTGTGAACCGCGCTGGTATTGGTGGATTGAAAGCAGGAAGTACAAGCGGACATTTTGAGCGTAAACAAAAAAAGTTGATTCATCAAGAAATGTTTTAAAGCCTTACGGGAACTTTGTAGAGGTGATAGACATGTGGTGGTTCGGGAAGGAGAGGAAGCTCCTCCCGAGGATACACCAGCACATTATATGGCAAAGAATGTAGGATTGCATACTATAATTTGCCTTGAGAATTGGCATAAAATGACAGAAGCAGAAGGAGAATTGTCGTTCCCTCGATATGGTACTTTCAGGTTAGAAGTGCTGTACCAGCTAAAAAGTGTAATGGCTTCATTACGACCACTACCTAGACCAACACAGTTTGAGGCACTACATGCGTGGATAAGAGCAGCGTATGATAGGAAGAAGGACAGATGTCAAGAAAGGGTGAAGAAATCGGTCAGGGCATTTCAAGATGCAAGGTGGGATGCACTGGAGAAAAGGTGGAGAGCGGAAACGATCGAAGGAGATAAGTTGTACCCATTGTTAGTACAAAATGGGAAAATAATAAGAATTGATGAGGACGACAGTGATCTAGATGACAGCTTGTTGGATAGGATGTTGGCAGAGAGGCCACCACCATTTAATCCAGATTCAGAAGAGGGAAAGACAACCCCAGCAGGGGCAATAGTTGATGAAAGCCAGAACCAGACTAGCGTGAGAGTGGTGGGAAGGATTTCCACAGGAACGGAGGGGGCAACGGCGTCTATGATAACACAGCCTCCTGCGGGGAACACAAGATTACCGGACTCCTTGACAGTACCGGTTACCATTGGCCCTATAGTACCGGTATATGACCCAGACCGAGTGCGAGAAGAGAGTTCCGTACCGATGAGAAGGGAGGAAGGAAACAGTGAGAGTGGGAATGGGTTTGGAGTAAGGGTGGTTCATTTCCCAAGACCAATGAAGTCAAGTACGCCGTTACCGGCTACTGCGGACTCTTCTTTCAGGAGAGAAGGGGAGAGACCAGAAAGACCGAGGTCTTTGCGGGAATCTAAGTCAGCTTTGAGGGAGTGGACACCAACAGTAACGAACCAAGAGGATAGGATGAGAGGGGATAGGGCACAGAACGGTTCGGAAGACAGACCAAGTTCCAGGAATATGATGGAAGGGAATAGGTCACAAGGACAGAATAGTGACGGTGATGAGCGGGACGGCTCAGGTTGTCGAGATGTACTGAGGAGTGCAGTACAGGCAAGGTTACTAGACGTAGTGAGGTTGAAAGCAGAGGTAGACGAAATGATCAATGGGGGTCTGCCTTTGGAAAGGATAGAAATTTATGGATCAGATGAACTGCTGTTTGTAGCAAAAGATGTGACTCGAAAAGCTAGAATGGCACATGATAGATTGAAGGAATTGGCCAAAAGATATGAAGTGGACCTGAACAAAACTAAAGCGTTACAGGGACCACATAGACTACAGTACACGGACCAGGAGCTGGAGGAGAAAAGACTAACAGGATTAAGGACACATACCAGAGACCTGATTATAGGAATGAGAATATGGATTTTGTTGGACAAATGGGAAGAAAGGTGGTCCAAAAAGAAACCAGTAAAGAGAGCAGAAGGGGAAACGCCGCCGCCAGGAGGGGGGGCGACGGGTGTTGGAAATTTTCCTTTATGGGAAGTACAGAATGGAGGGTACGTGCATGTGCCGTCGAATAGAGGTGATTTGGCTGCATTTGAAATGATTTTCCTCGGCTGAGGGAAAAACCGGTGGAGTGGTACAAGCAGGTTGAGCGGTTTGTGAAAATTTCAAAAGTATTGTGGATTGATTTGAACACTTTGTTTGACATAGTGGTACCGGGAGATTTGTGGACAGCTTGTAAAGTCGCTATTGAGTGGCCGACTTCGGAACCGAAAAGAGAGGCGGTTACAAACGGTCCATCACCTGATGTCATGAAAAAGTATGAGCAAGTGATTACATGGTTGAAGTCGAAGATTTCACCTCAGGATATAGATTGGGTTAAGATAGATCGGACTGTACAGGAACCCAAGGAAACGGTGCATGAATATTATGAAAGACTTCTGCAAGTTTTTAAACAGTATAGTGGGTTAGATGTTTTGGACCCTAAGGATATGGGACAGTTTGTCTCAAAGTTTGTAACGGGTCTGAGAGTGGAAAACAGCCTCATGATACAGCACCATTTGATCTGCTGGCAGAACAAGCCACTAGATGAAATTTTGCGGTATGCGAGATACTGTAGTGATGAGGTGGAATCGAAACATCGAAAGCTAAAAGATAAATTGATGCTTGTTCAGATGCAGACAGCACAGAGTCAGCCTAGTGGAGGGACCTTAGGAAGGAAGCAAGGAAATTTCCAGGGAAACCAGAATGGGCAGGTACAGGGAAAGGGAAAACCAGTAGACCCCAAGACAGGAGTGGACTAGCCACACTGAAAAAGACCACGGCGTGTCATCTTTGTCGCCAGGTCGGACATTGGAAACGCGAGTGTCCTTTGAACCCAGCTAATCAGTTGCAGGAAGAGGAAGAGGGGGCTCAGGCACCCGCGCAAGAGGTAGTTAACACAATAACGAGGCCTAGAACGATGAAAGGGGGGTTTACAATTCTCACGCCCAGGTTCCCCAAGCTCCAAGGATTTCACAAGGAACACGAACGTACCAACAGATGCCCCTGTTCGAAGGTTACGATGAGGATAGCTTAGACCCTTTATCCTGACGGTGCCTGAGGGGGAGGAAGACTGCACACTTGGAGCGGTCTTGGAGGTAGATCAGAGAGGACCTTTTGTGGAGGCAGAGATTGAGGGCAATCCTGCAACACTTTTGGTTGATACTGGTGCTACCCGGTCTACTGTAAGATCAGCAGTAGTCCCTAACCTACCCCTCTCGGGACAATCAATCCAGGTTGTTGGAGTAGCGAACAAGAAAATAAGCAGCCCATTGACAGAACCGATCTTAGTAAAGATAGGTACTTTCCAAACTAGACATCAGTTTGTAGTGTGTGATACGAGTCCAGTTTGTCTTTTGGGAAGAGATCTGTTGTGCAAGTTGAACTGCACGATTTATTGTACACCACGGGGAGTAGAGGTCCAGACGAGAGATGACGATGCTGACTTTAAGGTTGCAAATCAGCATCTGTGTATAGATCTGTACCCAATGGTGACGGTGGAAGAACTTCCACCTGATCTGAGAGACGCAGTGTCGTCTGTGGTGTGGGATTTTGCAGGCGATGAAATAGGTTTGATCAGAGGGGTTGAACCAGTGCGGATTGAGGTGAAGCTAAACGTTGATTTCCCCAGGACACCTCAATACAACCTGTCGCAAGAAACGATTGCAGGGATAAGACCTGTGATCGAGACCTTCATTAAGAAAGGCATTCTAAAGGAGATCCGAGGTAGCCCTTGTAATTCACCGATTATGGGACTACAGAAACCGAGCGGGAAATACAGGATCGTGCAAGACCTGCGAAAGGTCAACATGATAGTTATCCCTTGTTGTCCAGTGGTACCGAATCCTTCAGTAATACTGTTCCAGATCCCATGTGAAGCCGAGTGGTTTACGGTTATCGATTTGTGTCAAGCCTTCTTTTCGATACCGCTCCACGAGGAAAGCCAATTTCTTTTTGCGTTCAGGCTGGAAAATCGCGTGTTAACATGGTGTCGTATCCCTCAAGGGTATACGGAAAGTCCATCGATCTTTAACCAGATCCTGAAGAAGAACCTTGAGAGTCTTGTGTTGCCGCAGAACTCAGTTCTCGTGCAGTACATAGATGACTTGCTCATTGCCTCAGAAACAGAAGATGCTTGCAGAATTGACACAGTAGCCTTGTTGAACCACTTAGCAGAGAATGGACATAAGGTGTCCCCGAACAAGCTGCAGTACTGTTTGAATGAGGTACAGGACTTGGGACACAGATTAGAAAAAGGCAAGAGGAAGGTGTCACCAGATCGAATTGAGGCAATAATGAGCATGGCAGTACCCACTACACAGAGGGAAGTTAGGATGTTTCTGGGAATGGTTGGCTATTGTCGACAGTGGATTCCTAGTTTCTCCTTGAGAGCAAAGCCTCTGCAGAGGCTTACACACAAGGATGTAAGTGATCCGGTACCATGGGACGAAGAGTGCTTGATGTCATTCCTGAAGCTGAGAGATGATTTGTGCAGGGCTCCCGCACTGGGAATGCCTGATTACAACAAGGCCTTTTCATTGTTTTGTTACGAGAGAGGAGGATGTGCATTAGCAGTGTTAGCTCAGAACCATGGAGGTGTCCGTAGACCAGTTGCCTATTTTTCAGCTACTTTAGATCCAGTAGCTTCTGCGTTGCCCGGATGTCTAAGATCCGTTGCTGCAACAGGTGTCAGCATTGAAAGATGTGAAAGTATTGTAATGGGACATCCATTGACTGTACATGTGCCACATTCGGTCGAGTTATTGATGACCAGGACCAAGACCCAGCATCTAACGAACAATAGGTTAACGAGGTACGAGCAAGTCATACTTGCCGCAGAGAATGTGACTCTGAAAAGGTGCTCCGTCTTGAACCCTGCGACATTAATGCCTACACCGAACACGGATGATGAAGATTGTGCGGACCATGATTGTCTCGATGTGACCGAACTTTGCACCAAACCGAGACCTGACATTGTCGATGAGCCATTGGCTGACCCAGATGAAATTTTCTTTGTCGATGGTTCATGCTTAAGAGACAGTGTGGGGCAATTGAGAGCAGCGTTTGCTGTATGTACCATTTCAGGAGTGGTCGAGGCTGCTTGCCTAGAAGGAGTACGCTCCGCGCAGGTAGCTGAAATCATTGCCTTGACCCGTGCCTGTTTGGCCGCTGATCGAATTCGAATCACGATTTACACAGACAGCCAATATGGCTTTGGCGTGGTGCATGACTTCGGGCAGTTATGGTCTCAGAGGGGATTTTTGACATCATCTGGCTCACCCATTCGTAATGGAGAATATGTAAGACAATTGTTAGATGCATTGCAGCATCCTAAGGAAATTGCTGTTGTAAAGTGCTCAGCCCATGGGAAAGGGGAGGACTTTGTATCCTTGGGTAATAACTATGCGGACGAAGTCGCCCGCTTCTGTGCAGAACAAGGATGCATATTCACAGGCAGAGAGATAGAAGAGAGCCAAGAAGGAACCGATCTCAGCATAATGTTGGCCATGGCAGACACTTGGGAAGAGCTTAAGAGATTGCAGGATGAAGTTTCAGTCAAAGAGAGAGAGGCATGGATCAAAGCGGGGTGCGAGAGAGGAGATGTGGATGTGTGGGTATCCAACGATGGGAGAGCTGTGTTGCCTGAGGAATTGCTGAGTCCGATGGCAAGACTGATACATGGACAGGCGCACCTTGGTAGAGACGCAATGGTGAGAGTGTTTAGACAGACGTGGTATAACCCACGGTTCCGAGCAATGGCTGAGATGGTATGCCAGAGATGTGTTACGTGTCAACAGATGAATGCTGGAAAGAAAACTGTAGTTACATTGAGTCACATTGGAAGGTCGGGAGGGCCCTTCAATCGAATACAGTTGGATTTTGTGGAGATGCCTAGGTGCAATGGATTGAGGTACATTCTAGTGCTAGTATGTGTATTCTCACGGTGGGTGGAGGCTTACCCCACACGCAGGTGTGACACTCTCACAGTGGCTAAATTACTGTTGAGGGAGCTCATCCCTAGATTCAGGATCCCGACCTCTTTGGAATCAGATAGAGGAGGGCACTTTCATAGCGAAATCATGAAGTTGCTTTGTGCTGCATTGAACATAGACCAGAGACTTCATTGTAGTTACAGACCAGAGGCTTCTGGGATGGTGGAACAAGTTAATGGAACTTTGAAAGCCCGGATGGCAAAAATGTGTTCTTCGACTTCCCTGCAGTGGCCCGACGCTTTGCCTTTGGTGCTGATGAGCATGCGAAGTGTCCCAGACAGAAAGACCGGGTTGTCCCCACACGAAATCCTAATGGGAAGGGCAATGAGACTGCCAGCAGTACCAGCTACAGCCTTGATAAACATCACTGATGATTTGATTCTTGATTATTGTAAAGGACTCTCTGATGTGGTCCGTTCTGTATCCCAGCAGGTGCAAGCAGCAGTGGTCCCAGCCTCGAGTGATCTATGCCACGACTTGTGTCCCGGTGACTGGGTACTCGTCCGGAAGCACGTGAGGAAGAGTTGCTTGGATGCCCGTTGGCGTGGCCCGTATCAGGTGATACTTATCACAAACACAGCAGTGAAGTGTGGAGGATTGCCGAACTGGGTGCATGCTTCCCATACCCGCAGAGTTTCAGCACCCTTGGAAGAAACAGCTCCTCTCGTAAATGAAAATCCAGCTGATGTGGCAAGGCCACATGGGAGGACAAGTCAAGCTGTAAGGGTCGCTGACACAGCTGGTGGTGCACTAGAGCAAGCTGAAGGGGGTTTCCACAGTTCGAACCCTGACTCAGACACCGAGGACAGAAACGGTGCAGTGGGCGGAGAAGAGTCAGATTCAGCAGAAAGAGGAAGTAGTGCACTGGGTATAGAAGGGGAAGGCAGACGAACGAACAGAAGTGCAGAAAGTTGGCCTGAAAGACAGAGGCGACTGAACCTGAGGTTAGCACCTGAAAGAGACCTTGCTCCAGTGTCTGAAGTATCTGAAACGGAAGCAAGTGACGAAGACCAAGCACAAGACAGTCGGCGAAGGTCAAAGAGAACAAGAGTGCCTTGTCGCAGATACTCTACCCCTGAGTGGACTTACACTGTGTTTGATGCAGGGGGTGGTGAGCACGGGAAGGCTGAGGTCAGTGCAAGTGGTCCGTCGGAGCCCGAATGTGGTGGTGAAGGTGGTGCTGCGGATGCCAGGGCTCGAGATAGAAGGAACACTGACACTCACGGTTCCGAATCCCCGCTTCTGAGTGAAGTCCGAAACTTGCTTTTGCATCGACTCGAATTTCCGCCTTTTGGAGTTGAGCCGTTTTCACATGAAGTGCTGATTTTGCGTCTTGAACTTTTGTATCACGTTCTGGTCTTGCTCAATGAGGATCTCATTGTGGATCAGTTATGAACTGTAAATAAAAGTCTAAAAGAAGAAGATAACCTAGGTCCGAGTGGAAGAAGAATAAACTTAGGGACTTTCCACAGAAGAGGAACGAAAACTAGGGAAGTCTTTTTCTGGACTGTGTAAATAAGTTTGTGATCGGAAAGGGAAAGTCCGGAGATTTCATGGTTGCTCGAGCTGGTTAAGCAAATCACAAATAAAGGACAGAGACTTTTTCAGAGTTCTTTGCGATAACCAAGACTTTTTGAGAACTTTCGAAACCATGGAGCCGGGAGATCCCAATCGTAGATCCAGGTGGATTGTAGGCATCCTTATAAGTAGTGTAATAATTTCTATAATCATAGTAGTTATAGTCTCCTACACTGGTTCGCATGAGCAAGAAGTAGAGGAGGTGACAGGGACACCTACCCCTATCACACCTAGTCAGAAGGGGGTAGACAGGGCAGCTGATAGAGCTATGCTATTAGAAGAAAGTCGTAGATTACATGTAGATTTATCTAAAGGGGATTTTAAGTTGAATGCATATGCTAAGTTGTTGTATGAGTATGTTGACGTGATGGATGCGAAAGATTGCTATGTGTGTATGCAGTTGCCTACTTCGGTGGATGAGGGTATTAGGTATCACCATCTTCCACTGACTTATGGTATTTCATGTAGTCTTTTGCTTAGTTTATTTTATGAGAGAGAGCAGTTCGAGTATTTCTTTTCCAATTTCGACGCAGTGCTTCCTGAAGTCCCAGCTTACAAGCATTTGAATAAGTATGATTATTATAAGACCGAGGACAGACTGAGGAAGTACTTCATACCGAGTTTGGAATTGGATACAGCATTCGCGCACAGAAACAATCTGACTTGTTTGATGTCGGAGGTAGAGAGAAAGTTCGTAGATCAAGTTGAAGACAGGTATAGAAAGCTGACTGAATACCGAGATTACGGGCATCACAGGACAGATTGGACAGAGGAAGAACGGTTGCATAAGACCAAGGGAAGCTATGGTCCTATAGCGTTAGATAAGGAGCAGAGGGGTAAGTTGTGTATAAGGCGTTATCAGACTTACTACGAAAAGGTTCCAGTGGGACAAAGTACTTGTGATCACGTTTTCACCATGGCAGATGTAGCAAAAGATTTTCTCCAAGGCCCTGTACAAGTGATACCAACGGTGTATTATGTATGTGGGAAGAATGCTTATGTGAGGTTGCCTGCAAATTGGTATGGAACATGTTATTTGTCAATAATATTTCCAAAGATTTACCATACAGAGGATTTAAATCTTCTAGAGGGTGGAGAGCATTCAAGAACGAGAAGAGCTGCAAGTGCAGGGATCGTTGTGGGGGATATCTTTGGAGCAATGATACCTAGTCTCGGAGTAGTTTTGAATGATGTGAAGATTCGGAGGTTAGCGACTGTGGTGGATGAATTTTCGATGAACACAGCAAAGTCGTTGGTGTTGGTGGAAGGAGAGATGTTGTCAATAAGGGGAATGGTTTTGCAGAATCGCCTTGCTTTGGATGTCCTATTGGCAAAAGAGGGCGGAGTCTGTAAAATGTTAAAGGTTCAAGAGTGCTGCACTTATATACCAGACCGTAGCAAGGATCTGGAGAAATATATAAGTAACATCACTATGATCCACACAAAGATAGCGGATTTGACCGAAGAAGGGGCCTGGGAAAAGGTCGGAAAGGGTTTTGGTCAAGTGGGAGGTTGGTTTGCGAACCTAGGAAAGGGATTCCTTGGATACTTTCTGAGACCCCTCCTTATCTTGGTGGGTTGTGTGGTTGGCTTGTGGATTATGATCAAGGCCTACAAGTGGTATCGAGCAGGCCGAGTCAAGAGAGCTTTGAGGGAAAATGACATGAAGTTGGCAAGACTGCAGGACAATCAGTATCAAAGGCTCAAGAGCATGGAGAAATTTAGATCAGGGAAGATGGCAACAAGTTCTGTTTAGGTCGGTTCTTTCTCCAAGGGAGTAAGTAGGGTGATGTGATGACAGGAGTCATCAAAGGGGGGAACTGATAGAGCGAAATGTTCTTGTGAATTGTAGGGGTGCATCATAATCACTGATAGGCCGCACCCACATGTATTCAGAGATATATTCGTTTATATTCCATTGTATACTCATGCATGTTTAGTAAAGAATGAATAGTTTGCTGAGACAAAGTGAACTCAGCAGCATAATGGTGTTAGGATAATGATGTAATGTAATGCTTATTGAATTATGTGAACATAATACATAGAGGAATTAGTTCGTGTGAAATGTAATTGCAGTAGTTTAAACGTGCACCATATTAAAGTTGCACATGTAATTCCGTGTTTGCATATGAATCATAATGAAAATGCTTATAGGGAACATAAGATGTGTGATTAAAAGTTATATGTAAAGGCCTGACTACATATATGCTTAAGGAAGGCCTGGTATATTCTTATGTTAGCTTATATTGTAGGCCGAGAAAAGTTTCTCTTGGTAAGGCTCTCTGGGTACAAACGGTAGATTTAATTTGCACAGTAGAAGGTTTCTGTTGAAAGTATCTTTTGTTGCAGGTGCAAGGACACATGTCTCGTTAGCAAGACTAACTCTTTGTTTTCGAAAGCTAGAGAGAGGGGAGGCATGGTACGGGGAGTGAAAGGAATGTAGGGCTGATACTTTCGACGGAGAAGGTGCCTGGGACTCAAGGTCACCGCAACCGTCCAGGATGAAGTAACCGTTTCGATGGAAAAGCACAAGAAAGAAGACCTGACCAAGGAGGCGTGACAAAGGCGTGTACAATTGTATTGTGGTTTTGTATTAGGGATAGTGCCCTGAGGGAGGAGGGACAGAGAAGCGGTAGGGGAGACCTGAGAGAAGGACAGAACTGAGCTTAGGTACTATGTGATTGCACTTCTTAGGAAGTCTTCACAGCTGACACCTTTTATTCACTCTTGCCTGAGAAAATCGTTATGCAGGGATGTCACTTAGCGTTAGTGTAGGGACAGCAATTGATTTTAAGCTTGTTTAGGCCCATGAAGAGCAACTTAGAAATAGGAGCAATCATAGTCTGGTTGATCCTTCTAGAACTTTCTATTCTCCTTATCCTGAGTCGGATGAGATTTCTGCGTAGATTATTATTTGTATTAGTGCCCATCTATTTCTTTAACCTCGTGTTGAGGTGCTTGCACGTTCAGTTATTTTTGGCGATAATAAATTCTCAAACTTGAATTCGGAGTCAGTGGTCCTTTCAGACAAAGTGCATGCTGATATATAACCAGATGAGATTCTCTCCTTTACACTATTCAACAGGTAAAAAGATCTTGGCGACCAGAAGGTTCTTATAGATAATTAGATAAGAATCGGCGTTATCATGTGCATATGCTGCTCCTGGGAGAACAGAGCCCCGTGTTTCCCAGCCTGAAGGAAATTATTTAGGCTGCCCTCTATCTCACCAACTTTTTGGAGCGCGACTATGGCTGCGCTGCGACGCCGGTGACTCCAGGCGGTCTGGGCCCTCTTTTGGTAGTTGAAATTGCCGTGGCGCAGCTGGAGGTCAAATTTATTGCAGCTGCTTCTCAAACTGAGACACCTGAGCCACATGGAAGAGGTGTCAGCCGGAAGTGAGAGCAGGCAGCGCTACTGGAGCCCACCATGATTCCACAACACCTAACGGGCCAGGTACATTGGTGAAAGTCTGAGAGTGTGCAAAGCGTGCACATATCTATATTAATACGCATTTCTGGATATGCACGAGCACGTGGGACTTCTGCAGTCTCCCACAAGTTATCTCCTGCGGCAGGACGTGACATCCGGTCCCCGTGGCACCTCATAATAGTATTAAATGCATTGTAGCATTAAGCAGCAGAGCAAGCAGCGCACAAAGCCTGGAGGAGCAGCATGCGCATGGCGTGCACTGCCACGCCACAGTTTTATTTAGGTAGTGCTATAAACGGCTTGTCTTGACAGCTGAGGCACTACACATAATGCGTGACAATGCATTTTAGTGCGGTGATGCGGAGCACCACACTGAAATGCTTTAGTCTAACGCCTGATGCGTGGTACTTCGCAGAACTGTGGTTATACTGCTGTGTTATGCCAACAAATTGTGGTTTGATTCCATGCTCAGCAGAGCGCAGAAACCTGCCCAGCCAGCAATGCAGCACTGCTGATTTGTCATGTAGTGCTTGAAGAATTTTAGTGCATTACGGGCGGCGAGTTTTATTTTTTGCATCCAGCACCTTTTAAGTTAACCTTACTGTTGTATCTTACCAGACGTAACCGAGTTGTATTTTATAAGTTCCTTTATTGAGACCAGGTTGCAGGTCGGCATTGCAGTACAATAAGTTGGTTTCCATGTACATCTGCCCTTCAGCCCCACCAGGAGCAGCTTGTCTGCTGCTCAGCCCATCTTCCAATGGTCACCACTCATCCACACAAGCA
Source organism: Calotriton arnoldi (assembly GCA_963921515.1). Classification (NCBI taxonomy): domain Eukaryota; kingdom Metazoa; phylum Chordata; class Amphibia; order Caudata; family Salamandridae; genus Calotriton; species Calotriton arnoldi. Next base: position 429,039 of record CAWUFW010011988.1, read on the forward strand.
CCCAAACATTCCAAGCATCACAGTCACACCAACATTCCACTCTCAACACTCATACTGGCTGAGCAGCAGGGAGATAGGTAAAATGGGATACATATAATTAAATAAGCAGGATATAACATACCCCCCTCCTTTTAAATGAAAATAACAATACTACATGGAAGAAACTATACACAAGAATGTACAAATGCAGAAAGTAGTTCAAAACTCAGGGATGCAAATTAAAATACAACATCACGAGAGAGTCTGAACACATAAGTTACCTGAATGGAAGGATAAATAAATTGACAAGCAATATAAAATAAATTAACAAGCAATATAACCCATATTCCCCAATAAACAATTTAGAATAAAATGTAACATGTAGCAAAGGGTGGACCGCACCCCGAGACTACGATCCCAACAACAAGGGAACCAAAAGAGTAAACAGGATTCCTAACGTAAGGAACATGATGTACACTCTGAAAATGGGACTAAGAAACCCATTGTGACACCCCTCATGTAAAGGGTAAAACACTTGGGACTGTAACCCAAAAAGTCATCCCTCCTGTAAGGGTTTTTTTTACTTAAACCGTGTAAATGGGACTAACACCCAAAAACACACCCTGTGTAGGGATTTTTAATGTATAGCGTGTAAATGGGATTATAACCCATAACCTACCCCTGACGTATGGGTGAGAAACCAATGTATACGTGTAGCACATGGGGACTCACACACCGTATAGACAAGACGTGTAGTACATGGCGACTTACACACCGAACAAACAAGATGTGTAGCGCATGGCGACTTACGCACCGTTTGCAGAACCCACAAGTAAAGTAGTGTAACTAAGAAAGAGAAAGGTAGGAAACCACCAACCAAGAGACTAGAACCTCCTTCATGTAAGGGAGTGTGTAGTATAAATATGGAACCAAAATCCATACCCGTCCCTCATGTAAGGGAGTGTAGGAACAAAACAAAAGATGTGCGACCACCACCCACTAAAAGACAAGGACATACCTTATGTAAGGGTACCTAGGATTCCAAAGTGAATGGGAAAATTAAACCCATCAACTTAGTTCCACGTGTCGGGGTTGTAACCATCAATGTAGAAGTGTAGCCATGTATCACCGGAAAAGACTGAATCTCACATGAACTAAAAGCCATATAAATGTGTGATGAAAACACCAAACTATAACATGTAGCCCCAAGGAGTAGTATGCGTAATACCAGGTTGCGTGGACACACTACGAGGAAAAACTGGCACAGTAAGAAATGCAGAACATCCTATTAGCAGAAAAACAATAAACAGACACTGCATATTATGTGCTAGAAGAACCTTGAAACTATCAATCGTGTTGTGTTGTGACATGCTGAACACAGGCATGAACCTGACACAATACACTGAGCCTAAGGAAGTGATCAAATGTCACCGCTTCAAAGAGGAAGAACATACGAAACTGCCACAGACAATCAGCCATAAATACAGTACCAATGCGGAATATGGAATGCTGTGGGCTAAAATGAAGTCATCAGAACATAACAACAGACATTACAGGCCGTAGACATTGTTACTCGCCACAACTGCTAGAAACAGAGCAGATTGAATAGAAAACATACTCCAGTGTCAAACGATGAGAAAGGTGACCAGACACTGTTAAATTACCACATTGTTCCTTTTCTCCATAATACAGTGCGGAGCAGCAGAACACCGTGAAAAAGCGATGTATCCAGACTGCTTAAGCATCCGTCCATCTTAGTCTCGCTGCTTATGGTTGACCGAACGTGATACGACACATGATGCCAACCACAGGACAGTCCGTAGCCCCGCTGCTTGTTTGGTGGCACAAATTCCAAGATGGAGGCACACGTAAGTGACGCTGTGCCGGATGACTCACTGCATCGCCGCGCCGCAAAGCATCCAAGGGCAGTACGCAGAGTAACAGATGCGTCACAGGAGAGTCTCCGCGCGACTCCAGGTGAAGGTGAGGTTACGCATGCTAAGAAAGTCTTGTATCTCCGTTTGAATACGCACAGCAGCAGTTGAACTGCCATAGTCGCCTCACCACAAAAGTCCCACACATGATGCCAGTTAAATGGCCGAATCTCCATTGTACCTCAAATCGTCCAAAGCAGACCTCACTGAAATGCCCCCAACGCAAAAGTCCCACTCGCGCCGCAAACACCGTGACCAAGCTCCAGCATCGAGCACACACGTAGAGACACACCAGTGGAGAGTTCCACCCCCAAACCAAAGCAAGCATACACTCCTCAAATGAAAGGCAGGGAAGAGCGATGGCACTGTGCAGAAACATCCCAATCCAGTGCACATACAATGACAAGCAAAGAGCATTCCGATAGTTTACATTATAGATGACTCCCGTAAATTGCAGCTCCCATTTTCAGCAAGCAATACTCTCTTTGTAAGCCTCTGGAGATCGATGTGGCTGGATCACATAGGAATGTAATAGAAAGAAGTATGCCTTGGGTAGTCAGCTGTTTTAAACGTGTATGCTTGTAACAATCACAACACCAGTTGATCCAAATCGATGTAGAAAGTACCAAAGTTAAAATGTGGAAGTAGTGAGGCTCGCACCACTTACCCACTTGCATCAATGTCATTTTTTGAAGACCAATGAAGCATGTCCAGGCTGGGGCTGTCCACTGACAAGGACACTGGTGGGGCTGGCACGCTTGGAGCTTCATTGTGGATGCTTTATTCTTTGTTTCTGTAGGTTTCCTTAGTTTCTCCTTGTCCATACCATAGACCGGTTCTTTAAATCCAGTAGTATGCTTGGGTCTTGGTCCAGGTCGTCGCCAATATATGTTGTATCTTACCAGACGTAGCCGAGTTGTATTTTATAAGTTCCTTTATTGAGATCAGGTTGCAGGTTGGCATTCCAGTACAATAAGGTGGTTTCCATGTACATCTGCCCTTTAGCCCCACCAGGAGCAGCTTGTCTGCTGTTCAGCCCATCTTCCAACTGTCACCACTCATCCACACAGGCACCCAAACATTCCAAGCATCACAACCACACCAACATTCCACTCTCAACACTCACACTGGCTGAGCAGCAGGGAGATAGGTAAACTGGGATACATATAATTAAATAAGCAGGATATAACACTTACCTCCTCCAGTGCTTCGTGAGACATTGTAAAGAACCGGGGCGGTCTTTCTGTTCTAGGGCTGTTAGAATGGGATTTAAATGTATCACCTCATCTATTTGTATTATAATATGGATTTTAAACTCTTTTAGTTGTGATGCGATACTGTCATATGCAACACTCTCGCCTCTAAGGGAGGAAACAGTTAACAGAAATACAGGCACGGCTATTCCTCTGTTTTTACTATTACCCCAAGTAAGATTTTTAACAATATGCAGGCATCATAGCTGTCTCGCAGAATCATTGTAGGACAGGACTGACCACCCCCTCCCACAGTTCTTAAATTATTCAACTATCGAGGGACTGCTAAACATTAAATTAAGCACCCTCTCCTCATCCTAAACCATTAACATATGCAAATGCGCAGATAATGTGACATGTGACAGCTGGAGGCATTAACCAAGCAGCTCTGTCTCTGGGCTGTTGTCATATGAAAACCCCATCTGCTAACAGACCGAGCGGCCACCATTAGATCCCACTTAATGGAATGAAGGGAGCCTCCCTTGCCCTCTGCGCTCGTGTTAGGTTGTAGACCTGGGAGTGAATGGGGCACTGGGGACAGACCTGCCCGTTGCCGCTGCCCCCTCGGCTCATCGATTGCCTGTCTGCTATAAATACCTGCGTTTCCCATGGAAATGAGGAATTCCCGCAAATGTTGAGATTTGTCAACAAACCCCTGCAGAGACCTCACCCACTCCTAATAAGCAGATGTTTTTATTGTTCCTCGCTAAGCCTCTTTGGGGAACACCTTTGTTTTTTACTAAATGTCTTTGTAAAACAAATAGGTAACTCATTTTAGGATTGGAATTACTGCTTAGCAGAGTGGAAGTTATTATTAAGAAGTACGATAATTTTTTCATGTATCTGCCAGACACTTGCTCCTCTGTGCATGAACAAATTCACACATTACAATAATACAAAACAGTTTAACAGATTGTTCAAAAGTAATGTCGCAGAAGCAAAAGAAACAGCCTGGATTCATTTTACAAAAATAAACAGACAATCGTCAACTTTATACCCCATCTCATAAAAGCCATTGTGGTCACGGCTTGTCCTAATCCACACCACATGATTCTACCACACACAACACATTTGAGCATCTCATAATTCCATGCCACACAATTCAACTATATATACTTCCACTCCACAATATTCCATGCCACATAGTTACAGTCCTAAAAATTAAAAAACACATATTTACCCTTCCCACCATACCACATAATGCCTCATGAAATAATAGCACTCCACACAACTTAATACCACTCCAAACCACATAATTCCATTCCACACAATACAATTCAGCTACACAAAATGTCACTTCAACCTACATAATTACAGTTCATGCCACATATTTACACTCAACTCCAAAACACATAATTACACTCCACAAAATACAACTCTGCAACATGCCACATAATTACACTCCACACAATTATACACCACACCATACCAAATAATTTCACAATTCAGCCCTACACAATTCACCACACAACATAATTACACTCCACATAATACCACTCAGCACTACATAATTCAAATATACATAATTACACTCTACTTCATACCACATAAATACACTCCACATAAATCCAGTCTATGCCACTTGCCAACACTCCACATAACACCTCTCAAAATAATTTTCACTCAATGCCACCCATTTCCATGTCACACAATTCAACTCTACACCTTTACATTCTGCACCACATAATTCAACAACAAACCACATAATTCAACTCAACAGCACCATTACACAACACACCACATGAATCTAATCCACACCACAAAATTCCACAGCATGCCACAAAATTCAACAGCACACCACATACGTAAACTCCACTACATACCAATCCACAACACAAAATACCATTCCAAATAATTCCCTCCATGACACAATCCCACTCCACATGATTCCACTACATTCAATACCACATAATTGCCATCCACATAATTCCACTGCACGCCCTTCCACAATATTCCACTACAGAACTCCACTCCACACCACACAATTCCACCACTAACAATTCTACAACTAACAATTCCAATCCGACCCACATAAATCCACTTCACACCACATACATCCACTCCATTCCAAATAAAAAAAAAATAGGTAAAAATCATTGTAATTTACAACGTCAATAACTCTAACTCTCAGAAATGCGAGACCCATTGCATCACAAATGCTTGATTAAAATGCATCTCATTTTCCTGCTCATAGCAAAATGTTTTTTGAAATCCTGTAGACATCCTAATAAATTTCTATATGATCTTGACTCTCCTGAACAACATGACATAATCTGATGGATAAAAGGAGGCTATTCACAATGGTAACTCACACTTGCTATTAATTTATATGTATAATTTATTTTTTGACTTTTGAGTAACTTTATTATTTTGTGATATTCAAAAAATTTGATTGCAAAGTTACTCAAAAGTGTAGTCTTTGAGGTCTCCACTTCCTGAAAAAGGGAGTGGAGCCAAATTTACAAGTGTATGTTACAATGGAGATTTCCTAAATTAAATATAGGGAATATTTTTAAAGTTTATTAAACTTTAAAAAGTTAGGAGAAATATTTTTATGTTAAATATTATTGCAAATTAATGCCATATATTTATTTGAAACATAGAACAAAAGAAAAATGCTACAGCACTAGAAACATAGGGCATGGTTACGAGTTTGATGATCTTTGGACCGTCGTACCATCAGCGTCAGATACACCTCCCGCTGACAAGGCAGTCTGCCCACCGTATTACGATGTTGTCAGTTTTCAAAACGAAAGACCACCAGAGCACCACCGACACGGCAAGCCATTCGCAGACTGTCACAGCATCAGTAGGGTGAAAGCAGCTGTCAGAGGGTGGTACAGAGAAGTTCACCACCGTCCAAATTACGAGTTGACTTTCAGACAAGTTGACCATGGAGGGAAGACCACCTGCTTTGAGTCATCGAAATCAAAGGATTTGTGGTGCATAATCACCCATTTCTGTTTCTCCCCTTCAGTCTCCGACGTGGATCCCTTCCTCCTGATCTCCCCTTCATGCAGCCTCTTGACCCCAAAGAAAATTACCCTGTTGGCACCTAAATCTATGTAAGTCCTTTTTGTGCTATTTACCCATTGACTGGACTGCTCACATATGGGCCAGACTCCGGCAATGGGAAAGAACTCGTTGTAGGTGTTTTTTCACAGGTGTCATATGTGCACATTGTGCAGTCAAAATGTACTCACATGCATCAACACATATAAAAAAACATTCACCGCCATCAGAAACACCATCAGAAACACCACCAGCGGGCGGGAGACAGCCACTGCAGCTGTCTTCTTGGGAGTGCTGCTGCAGAGGTACAGCTGTAAGACCGCAGAACTCATAATCAGGCCCTTAATTTTCTTGCTGATGTTTAAATTAAAAAATACATTTGCATCTAAAGTAAAAAAAAATCATGCACTAATAATTATTAAGATTTGTTGGTATTGACCATCTTTTGCATATTGTAACTCCCCCTCTCGCCAGATTTTTACATTTACTTTGTTTTGCTGGCTGTAGAACTCTGTGTGCTTTACCCCTAGTAACCAATGGTGAAGAGCCTATTCTCCCCCTTTCAACAGGATGAAAATGGCAACCCCCTGACTGGAATATTTACCTTATCTGTAGGACCCTAGCATATGATACAAAAGTGTACCCAGGGCCTGTAGTTTAAATATCACAAGTGAACCGATTGTAACACCTACTACAGTGTCAGTGTAAACAAGACTGCAGGTGTGCCATTGTAACCTGGCTGTTCTGGTTTGAACTCCAAATTCAACCTGTCAAAATAGCCCATTCTGATAGGCATAAACCATCATTTTAAATATTAGTAGGTCACCACTAAATAGGTCTTACTGCCCATAAAGCTCATAAAGAAGGGTGCATGATATTTAAAAGTAGGATATGTAAATGTTTAATGTTAAACATGTCCTTACAGAGAAAAAGGTCCTAAAACCAATTTTCACTGTAGCAGGGTTGGCCGTTCCATATGAAAGGATTGGGATACAATACTAAATGTAATATTGTTATCTACAGCTAGTAAACCAATACAAAGTTCATTTTGGACTTTTTCAAATGTTTACTAGAAGCCCAATTAATTGGTGAAGTCAGATTTGTAATTAATATTTTAGAATGTGCATTTTCGTGAGCTACAATGGTCACCCGGGAGCTGAGTAGCATCCTTGATGAGGTGTATGCATGCTTCCAGAGCTGGGACAAAGTCCTTAGGTGTGGGAAACAGTCCGGTTCCTCTGGCTGGGGTGTTCCCAGTAACTTAATAAACTTCAAAGAAGCCTACATTGTCAAAAGGAGATGTAGCTAACACCTGGGCCTGCTTGCTTCTGTGTCCCTCTAGTCAACCAGGCACCAATCCCAGTGGAAGAGGAGCTGCCCCCAGAAGGGGGTTTGAGTGACCACAGAGGATGGGTTACACAAGAGCATTGGATAGGGGTAGAACATTTCTGGCATCTTGGTTTTAGGTAGATAGAGGCTATATGTGATTGTTTGCAAGAGGGCAGTCAGAAAATGCTGCAAATGTAGGTAGGCTCTCTCCTGGGAACTTGCACCCCTTTGTTTAGGGAGTGGCCAAGAGTTTCTCCCATCCACAGGCGTAGTGCCAGGTATAGATGTGGCACCCACATTACCAACTTCAGAATACACTTAGACATGAGGAAGATCCAAAGGGGACCCAGCCTGTTGTCTACAATGAGAAAATGCCCTGGGAGACTGGACCTGCTCTCTTGTACCAAGGACTAAGACAAAACACACTATGGGGCTCATTAGGATGGTGGACGGAGGCACATCCTCGGTGCTGGCGGTGGCGGAAAATGTCCTTTTCTGCACTCCAGCAGCGGTCCTCGCGTCCGCCATATTACGATGGGCAAACATAGCCCATTTTCAGTCCTCTGTGGAGTTACGTGAACCGCCAGAAATTTCTGCCCGCAACCGCGGCGGAGGGAGCCAATAGAGACACACCGCCGTGCGGAATGACGTCCCGTCCGCCGTACAAATCACGATGCCGCAAACAGCCCATCACACCGCAGCGGAGAATCCACCCACCCGGAGACGGCGGAAGCACTACAGCGGAGAGCGAAACTCGACTCCCGGTCCCCTCCACGTGGTCCTGACCGCTATGGATCCAGCTCTTCAAGCCTTACCGCTGCTGTACCTCATCCACTACCAGCAAATAATACACCGTCGCGGACAACGCCGCAGGTACGCAAATACACAACTCTGCATACAACCACAACACACAACTCCTGTGCTGACATACGGTTCCTGTCCACATCAGACACTCTGGTGGGGACAGGAACATATCCCCCAGTGTACCCACACATGTCCTACCTGTTAGAAACCCACACCTCCGCATCCGGGTCACCCATCAACCGCGAAATCACTGCAATGTCCAGGGAAAGTCACCGCAGCGGTGAAGACGCGGGAAAACCTGCGCACAATGTAGTAGGCAGGGCCGGCGCCAGGCATGGGCAGTCCGGCCAGATTCACAGGGCTCCACCTTCACCCTTCCCACAGTACGCATCACACACCCATTTGGGCACATGCTGTGTGCCCCTCCTGTGCCCCCCCTGCACAATTAATCAGCCAGGTGTAGCCAGACCTCGCACCTCACACATCAAAGGACAAGGGAGATTGACTGGGAAGGTGGGGGTGAAGAGGAACACCCTGCACAGAAGCTCAGGGGCTGGACAACCCTCCTCCTCACACCTACCTTCCACTCATGTGAATCAAACTGAGTATAATTACAAAATGAAGACTCACACTGCATATGAACATCCACTGAACTGTTCACACTGCCTGTCAAGTCACTCAGAAACACCCCACACTGACACCCAGCCACATACTCATACCATAGGTCAGCAGCAATGGAGGACAATAAATGGGCCAGCCAAAAGTGAAGTGGACAGTGCTGGAAAACCATGGAGCAAGCCACATAGCATGTGTACATCACATGCAAGTGAAGGAACATATCACACCACCCTTAGGCCATCAAATCAGACATGGGTGGCACAGTGAGTGAAATTAAACCAAAGTGACCTCTGTGCAACAACTCAGGGATACATCAAGGCAAGCCATGCATAGGCACAGGAATGATAGGAAGTGTCTGAAGTCATACAGTGACCAGCCACACATCTGTGTCAACTTACTTGACATGTGTATGCCATCAGCACAACACACATGGCTCATTGTCACACTCCCTGACTGTCAAACACAAGTAGGACCTTCACACATGCCCCTCATCTACCCATCTCACACCTGCAACACTCAACACCTGTGAGAAACACACAGAATGGTGCAAATGATGTCCTGTGAGGTCACTGACAACCAATCACACACCCTGTGGTGCATCCACAAATATCAGACTCACACTCAGGGATGCCTGAACCAATGCTGACACAAAAACAATAGCCAAACACAAATCTCACAAACAACATCCACAGAAGTCCAACAAGCCCAGACATGTGCAGCCAAACAGTGGAAAGGCAATGTGACCCTAGACAGAACAGGAATACACAACATTGTCACTCTGGACCAATGCACAGACACCATACCCCAACACAAACAAGAATTGCATCATCAAAAGCCAATCATGAACACTAACTGGGATCAATGTGACAAATCAGCTAACACACACATACACACCACACCAGTCATCAAGTGAACATGGTGTCATAGTGTACCACAAGCATGCACATGCACAATCCTGACAAGTGACAGGTCAAAAATAGGAGGACAAACCACCATTGTGCACTCAAAACAAGCTCATGAACAAGAATCCACATTGCTGCATGTGACAGACACACAAGTAATGCACACTACACATGCAACACACATCTGAATGTATCACAATGCACAAACTACTCACACACAATGTCATGCAAATAGAACATCACACACACATTGCACCTGTCAGTAGAAAGAGCCAACACAGGCCAAACACTGCATACATCTACAACAAAAACACAACAGATGCACATACCAATCCATCACATAGCAAACTCAGCTGGACATCAGGGGGATGCACACCAGGCAAGTACAAGGCAACATACACTGACAGCACTGCATGCACACCAAGCAGTGTGTGCACACCAACCAAACCAGTAGCACACATATCTGAGTGCCACACCATGAACTCCCACAACACAAATCATCACAGCACAAACATAACATCACACCCAGGAAGGGTAGCAGTACCTCAGCAAACACACATACAGCTTACCCATCACCCACAGATGCACAACTCAGGGAAACCCAGATGCAAACAACTTGACTAGAGAACTGTGCTGCTCAAACATATGCACTGCACATGAGCAACCATGACTGCAAAATAGTAGAAGAAAATAACACATAAATAATTGTGAAACTGTCCTGAGTGGCACATTGGTCTTGTACACAGATCATCCTCCCACAGTATAGTGTCACACTATGAAGTGGTGGGGAGGCTCACACACTGGCAAGCCATGGGGTGGAAGACATGAGATTGAAGTGGTGTGTACTTCAGTAGTGGACAGGTGAGGAGTGTACAGTACACAAACACATAGAGGAGTTACTCACAATGTGTAGGCATCAGAAGCACATATAGGGGATGGCATGACTCCACATACCACATACCATACTGGAGCCAAAAATGGGTCAAGTGACAGCAATGCATGAGAAAACTCACAAATAATGTCAGTGTGGCTGAGCAGGTCTGCACAGTGAGCACAAACAGTAACAAGACACATGGCTGATCAACAAAACACAACACAGACTTGGCAGTCACACTCTCTGCATACTCACAACTGGCAGCGACAACAAGTAGGTGTCCCCCAGGAGTGCAAGGACACAACAACACACTGCACAGTGCCCAACCTACAACTCCTACATGTGCCCACAATCTGAAGCACATGGCTGACAATTGAAACAAACAGGCACTCATTACCTGGATCATACATGTGTGCAGTTGGCATTGCAGTGGCACACACACATCAACACTACTGACAATGACAGCCCATTCACACTGTATGACCACTCAAGTTCACATATTCAAATGTACCCATGTGACTAGGAAGACAGGCCTACACAAGATGACCACACATCAACACTGCTGTTCACACATCAAGAAAGATCATACAGATATGATGGGCCCTGGCCAGCCCGCAAGTAATCCTGTGGATAGAATTCACCTCTGTTGTGGTATTGGATCATAACATGACATGTGTACAATTTAGCAAACCTGACCATAGAATGATTAGGATAACAGTAGATCATCACAAACAACCATCATTGCACCCTCAAGCCTCAGAGTCAAGAAGAACTAAAGTGCCTGTCACCTCTGGCAAACTCTGAAAAAGTAAAACAAGCAATTGGAAATGTTAAAGTGACATACAGAGCATGTGTCACATGAAACCATACCCATACATAAAACCTTTTATTTAGCAAGGACATTGACAAAGCAGACAACAGGAGTAACTGTCTTTAACACATAATACACAGATACGCATCAAAAGTAGAAAATTGCAAGGCCATTATCCAGTACAAAATCAAAGTATGTACATGTGTGCATGAGAAACTGCACAGGGAATGGGCATCCAAAGTGACAAACAGCAAGGCCATTGGCCAGTCCATAGTTCAAAGTATGTACATGTGTGCATGAGAAACTGAACGCAAAAAAGAGGTACGCAGTTCCTCAGTATGCAGGTAGTGTCCCAGGCACCCAAAAAGGAGGGGAATTCCTCCTTTTGGAACTAAGGCCCTCACACACCCAGCAAGCTAGGTGTCATGCTTCATCATATGGGTCTGCTCCTCGTCGGGTCGGCGCTGCAATACTCGACGGGCACCCATAAAGGGCTCTTTGCCGGAGATCTTTGTTCCTGCCGTAGGGTGCCGTGGGTGTAAGGGACCTAGTGTGAGTGTAGATGTGCTGAAAGTGAATATAAAACAAGAGGATTCCTATGAGAGCAAATTTTATTCTAAATGGATCCCTACTTGATTAAAAATAGTGAGGAGAGGCGACTAACAAGCTACCAGGGTTCAAGAGGCGCTCTACTGACCATCAAGGAGTAGAGCGCCTCTTGAACCCTGGTAGCTTGTTAGTCGCCTCTCCTCACTATTTTTAATCAAGTAGGGATCCATTTAGAATAAAATTTGCTCTCATAGGAATCCCCTCTTGTTTTATATTCACTTTCAGCACATCTACACTGACACTAGGTCCCTTACACCCACGGCACCTTACGGCAGGAACAAAAGATCTCCGGCAAAGAGCCCTTTATGGGTGCCCGTCGGGCATTGCAGCGCTGACCCGAAGAGGAGCAGACCCATATGATGAAGCATGACACTAGCTTGCTGGGTGTGGAGGGCCTTAGTTCCAAAAGGAGGAATTCCCTCCTTGGGTGCCTGGGACACTACCTGCATACTGAGGAACTGCGTACCTCTTTTTTGCGTTCACTCTGATAGGGCAAGTACGCTGGACCTCTTGATTAAGCCCTCTGTCCCCCTTTTTTTGGTAACATGCATGAGAAACTGCACAGGGAATGGGCATCCAAAGTGACAAACAGCAAGGCCATTGGCCAGTCCATAGTTCAAAGTATGTACATGTGTGCATGAGAAACTGCACAAGGAATGGGTAACACCGTACACTGCCATGGGAATCACCACAGCTCCGGGTATACAAATGGGCAGTCCAGGCACCGCTGTGGGAGAGATGGGTTTGGGAGGGGGACTTTGCCTCAGACTTGGCTGTCAGTTGAACTGGGAGGTGGCTGATTGTCAGGCCAGTTGGAGGACTGGACCTGGGAGAGAGAGGATCAGCTGAGGTAGAGGCATCAGTGGCTGTGGGAGCCTGAGGGCTGCTTGGACCAGGTGGCATCGTGGCACGGGGAGGCAGAGACATGCTGCTGTGAGACAGTGTATGAGGGTGAATGTGGAGGGCTGGGTCTCCACTTCTTGGGGATTCAATAGGCAAGAATTGTCTTGGCAGGAGTGGGAAGTGGGGTGGGCACAACAGCCTCACTCTCCACCAAAGGTGTATCAGGTGCAGGTGGCCCTCCCTGTGGGGATTTGCTGGATCTGGTTGTACGCTTGGGGTGGCATTGCCTTTTCCCCTCCATCCCCTGTTGTCCAGGTATACCCCCACTTTGCTCTCCTGTCCCAGCTTCACAGGGGTGTGGGTGGGAGTTGACGTTGTGGGTGAATCTGCCTTAGAGAGCTGTTTGTGCTGACTCTTTGCAGGTACCAGCTTCACAGCAGACAGGGCAACTGTTTGTATGTCTTTGGGAGCAGGTGTGGGGATGGGAGTGTCCTTGGATGGGGGTGATTTGGATGAATGTGAGCTTGAGGCCTGCTTCTTGGCCTGATGCCCCTGAGTGTCACGTGAAGGGCTTTTGCCTTTGCGCTCCTGTGTGTCTGTTTTTTGTTTTGGGGATGGTGTCTGTGCTCTTGGCCGCTTGGAGTGCTGCTGTTGTGTGCTGCGTGTGGAATACTTGGTGCCTGAGGGCTGTGGTGTGTGGGCACTCTCGTCAGGTGGTGCCATTGGCAGGGTGGTTGCTGAAGGGACTGGAGCTGGACTGGGAGCCGGTGACAGCTCAATGGCTGCCGTCACTGTGGAGGACAAAGACTGGACAGTTCTGTGTAGCCCACCCACGTCAGAATGAATGCCCTCCATGAAGGCAACTACCTGTGCCAGCTTCTTGTCATGATCTTGGAAGGCATTCAGGAGAGTAGTCTGACCCACATACAGCTGGCGCAAAAGGTCCACCGCCTCCACACTGAGGGCAGCAGGGGAGACAGGGGCAGCGGTGCCTGGGGGGAAGGACACTCTACCCTTCCTAGGGCTGCGGGCACAGCCAGCACTAGTGGTAGTAGCTGGGAGGGTGGGCACTGGACAATGTGTGGTGGAAGAAGAGGCAGATTTCGAACTCCCTGTGCCCGCCAACATCGAGGAGTCACCGCTGGAGTCAGATGATGCTGAGGTTGGTGTTTCTGGGCATGATTCTTCCAGGGCACTCCTGTCCCCCTCCAAGGCGCTGGTCACATCAGTGTCAGTGAGCTCATGTGTAGCAGTCGTGCCAGAAGCTTCACCACTGGTGTCCGTCCCCTGTCCTTCCGTGCCCTCGGTAGATGCTGCAATAGACAGAGTCGTAGGTTCAGTATAGTGCCATACTCACAAACATCATATGCAAGCAAAGCACAAAACTAGAATATGATACCCCCATGTTGCCCACCACCCTGTGCAGTCTGCATGTGCAACCTTAATGCAAAACTCAGAAGATGCATGGAAACATGCATAGTGGACATTAATGACCCATGTGACGTTGACACAGCCAAATATCTGGCCCGTGCCTCCTTGTAACCTAACATACTGATCTCTGTAAGCATACCTACGTGCCTGTAGGTGAGATAGATATACACCTCAACATGTTGGCTCAGTCACATATGGAGTCACTTTAAGGGAACAACACAGATACTGACTCCAAAATGTCCATTTACAATGGCCATGAGCTACTGATATCCACCATGTTGTGCTTTGAAGCACAACGACCGTTGCACATTGGTGTTAGATGTGTAGTTCTCACAATTTCGAAGTCAGGCACTGCACACATCTACGAAAGCACACTAAGATGATGCACACTGCTGTTCACTGCCCGGTGATGTCTCTGACACCCATAATGCAGCAGATGTCATAAGGCCACATCTCATCTTGCAATGTCAAGGGCCATTGTATTAAGCACATGAGAAAGTACATGTAGCGAAAATGCATGACAGCTGCACTCAACACAGAGGCCACTTAGAAGCCCTTGCATCACACTAGAAACATCACAGAGCTCCGCACTGGCTCAGGGTTGGGATACATGCAGTCACTCACACCCAAAGTCACCCTTCGCACAATACTCACCCCCAACTTGCTGCTGATGGGCCCTCAAACGTCCATCCAGCTCTGGCTATGTCACTGCCAAGATGCGGGCCATTAATGGTGTCATCCTCCTGCGCGCCAACCTTCCAGTCCGAGGGAGCATCCCCAGCGTCATCTCTGCCACGTATTTGCTCAGCCGGCAGATGTCATCCCACCTCAGTGTCTGGATGCAGTGGAAATGTGTGGCTCTCTCACAGACATATATAGACCCCTGGGGTTGTTTCAGTGGTACTCAGCTGCTGCAATTGGTGTTCCAGGTCAGCATTTTTCAAATGTAACCAATGACCGGAACCGCGGTAGCAGAGCACGCCTACCGCGAGTTTCAAAAGTGTATTTCACTACCCGATCGCGGTTCCCATTGGCTGAAAGGGCATGGGCATTGGCAGTGTCACACCGCGGGGCCCAGGCGCTCGCTACCGCAATCGTGCATCTTTCAATTGTATCCAATGACCGGGCCTGCGGTAGCGGAGCACGCCTACCGCGGGTTTCAAAAGTGTATTTCACTACCGTGATCGCGGTTCCCATTGGCTGAAAGGGCATGGGCATTGGCGGTGTCACACCACGGGGGCCAGGCGGTCGCGACAGCGAATTGGCATTTTTAAATTGGTGCCAATGACCGTGATTGCGGTGGCGGTGCACGCTTACGGCACCTATGGACACATCTTGCTGTAGCAATGGCAATGGCCAGTTCTCATCATTGAACAGTAGACACTTACTATGAACCATGCCACCAGATAGTTAAATTCAATGCTAGTGTGACATTTAACTCACTGATGACTACACATGCCATGTCAGTGCACAGGATTACATGCATTGGCATGTACTCCCTCACATGTCACTTATGATGTTGTTGTGCATGTACACAGATCTGTTGTGTGATGGACTCTCAAATATGTAAACATGTCAATGTGTGAGATGGCTAAGCAACCCACAGTAATGATGGACTGACTACATAATGTGCCTATTTCACTGTGTAGATTGCTGAACTCATGTTGATACTTGATCTTCATGCACACACTGTGCTCATTGTGTTGTTAATGTGTGCCCTGTCCGACTCACACAAGAAGGTGTGTCAGGAACAGCAGCTACGTAGAAGCCAGCAGTGTTGCTGTTTCAGACATGTGCTATGTCAACTACTCTCAGGGCTGGTGACACAAGATGTCGGAATGTACCATTTTACATTCACATAGTCTGAATCTGTTTTGGGGGTACTCACTATGTAAATACTGAACACGTGTACAACTACTTTAGATCAAGGTGTCTCTGCATGTGACTTGTGCTGTAAGCTGTTGTTTCAGGCCAGTCATTGTTGGCGCTGTGTCAGTCAAGACGTAAGATGTTGGACTTATCTCATAGGGGAATTGAATTGACATGTGTCCCCTTTTATCTTATGTAGGAGGCAACCAAATGTGCATCGTCCATTCACATTGCTGGCGGACATGGAGGATGAGGACATCATACGTAAATTCCGTTTGGATCGACCTACCCTTCAAGACCTATGTGGTCAGTTGGAGCCCCATCTGAGGCCTCACAGAACCTGTCCGACTGCTTTGACACCAACATGTAAGGTGATGGCGGCCCTGCATTTCTTTGAAACTGGTTCGTTCCAGTACACGGTGTCCAGCGCAGGTGGGATGTCTCAACCAATGTTCAGCATGGTGCTACGTGATGTCCTGTCCGCAATGATGACATACAAGGACCGTTACATCCATTTTCCCAGGAGACATGAATTGGCAGCTGTGAAGGGTGATTTTTATGACCCTGCCCACATCCCTAATGTTGTTGGCGCCATTGACTGCACACATGTTGGCCTGGTTCCACCACAGGCGCGTGAGCACATATACAGAAACAGGAAGCATTTCCATTCCATTAATGTGCAAGTGGTATGCCAAGCGGATATGATAATCTCCCATGTCTGTGCCAGATTTCCAGGATCTGCACATGACTCCTACATACTGCGTAACAGCATTGTACCACAGCTGATGGCAAATCTGCATCCAGAGCGTGCGTGGATTGTGGGTGAGTACGCAGAGTCAAGTAGTGTGCTGTATGTGTGACATGCTGTCCTCAACTACAGTTATATTACAAAATTGGTCAGTGTATCTCACACCCAGGTGACTTTGCATATCCCAACCGGCCTTGGTTGCTGAGCCCACTGAGGAATCCCAGGACCCCGGGTGAAGTCCGCTACAATGATGCTCATGGGAGGACACGTTGGGTGGTGGAGCGTACTTTTGGTCTTCTTAAGTCTAGATTCCGGTGTCTGGACAAGAGCGGAGGTGCACTACACTACTCTCCCCAAAAGGTGTGTCAGATCATAGTTGCATGCTGCATGCTCCACAACCTGGCCTTGCGCAAAGAGATCCCCCTGCTCCTGGACGATGATGAGCAGAAGATGCCCCCCCTGCAAACCCACACATGTCCAGTGACGAGGATAGTGGAGAGGAGGAAGGTGTCGACCTGCGTCAACAGCTCATCAACCACTACTTCCCTTGAGTGTGAGTGACATTGTACAACAGTGCCATTGTCTGCTGTCTTTGATGGTAGTGAAAAGGCCAAGAGGAGCTTTTTGACTGCTGCCTGTTGTTGACTCTGTGCTGATGGCTGATGTTTGTGGCACAGGGTAGTCATGACCAGCCACATGATGTCTATGTTGATATTGTTTCTCATTGTAATGTGTGCTGGTTTGTGTACCTTGATAACTAGTGTTGTTTACTGGCTGTGATGCCATCACCTGACAAGTAAATGTCGTTCTCTTGTGTCTTTCTAGGTCCCTTCAGCCTCTCAATGCCTCGACACAATCAGAGCTTATGGTACATTGGAATCAGAGTCAACATTGTACATACTGTGATAAACATGGAGCTGACACAAAGACATAGGTGTGTAAAGAGTGTTTATTTACAATGAGTATTTGTGGCAGACAAGTGATGTTTTCCAAAACAGGTGCTAAGTGAATTAATGAGTTGTCAGTGACGGTAAATGAGACAACAGAGTAGTCACCACATTGATGTAGTGACCCAGTCCAACAGACCCCTGCCATCGACATGGCAGTTTGGGTAAGGATAGTCAACAAAGTCAATTTGAAGGGGAACAGAGGTGCCATCATGGCTGGCTGTGCGACTGGCGTTCGGATGGTGCTTTGCCACGTGTTCCTCCCGTGGTGTTTCTCGGATGGCCCCTTTTGCGTTTTGCAGGGGGGGCCACTGCTGCGGGCTCAGCGGTGTCTGAGGAGTCATCCTGTTGCAGCTCACCCCTCTCTGTGGCCGCAGCTGAGGTGGTGGGAGTATCATCCTGCGGGCCACTGGAGGGGGGTTGAGCTTTCCTTTGGGCCGCATGACTGTCCCTCAGAACACCCACGAGCTGGCCCATGAGGTCCACGATTTGGCCTATTCGCGTGTCCATGGACCTCAGCAGCAGGCGGAGCTCACACATTTCTTCCACAACCTGGCCCATGTGTCCCTGGGTTTGTTCGTATGCCCCAAGGACTCTGGCGATGTTGGCCAGGGCTTCGGTCCCAGTGTCCTCGCAAATTTGTCCCCCAATTGCCCTCCCATCTGCCCTGCTGTCCCGGACCTGTGGTGTTGCCACTTGACGCACCCGCAGACTCGCCCTGCCCTCCTCTGATTGTGTGATGGTGTTGGTAACCACTGAGGCAGGGAGAGTGTTGCAGGCAGCACTGGTGGTGGTGGTGGTGGTTGAGGCCGCACAGGTCGTTGCAGCAGGGGTCAGCGCGGTTGTTGTTGCTGAGGTGGTGGGGACAGTGGGGTCCTGGGACGTGGTGCGCCCTGGCAGTCCGGATGGGCCAGGTTCGGGCTCCTCATCTGAGAAACATAGGTAGTCTGCATCCGAGAGTCCATGTTCCGGGGAGGGAGACAGGCTCTGCAGGTCGGTGTTGTCTTCTGCAGCAGTCAATTGTTGATCTCCTGTTGAACAGAGGTGAAATGGTCATTGAAGTGCACCCCACAAGCTTGATGTTAGACGTTTGGATGTTACATGTGATACACCACACAGTTTACATTGATATCACTTTGTATGGCTGCAAGGTACTGCGCATCATGACATGATGTGGAGGTACCTACATTACTTGTCCATGGTGCGACATGTAAATAGATACCATGTTCCACATACAGATTGTGTGATTACAAGGACATGTCGTCATCTAACGACTTGCAGCACATCAACTTTCTGTGATGCGTTTTTTTGGTTTGCTCTGCATGGAAGACATTAGATCAGAGCAAGAACTGGCCATTGTAATCTTATGCATACCCTTGTCATATCATGTACTTTATTTTCTTTTACCAACTGACCATGCATGTTTTGTGCTCATATGGGCCTTCATGCTCTGCCACCATGGCACTTACACATAGCATTCAGTGCTGTGCATGATTGTGCCCTGAATTTCTTCAACATGTGACTTGGTGGTTCAAACTTTAATTTCTGTGACAGTTACATACGCTTAGCTGTCTGCACACTAGAAGTGGCTATTGGATCTATGCCAAGTTGGGTGACATGTGAGGGCTGGTGTGGTCATATGGCTCCATGCTTTTTGAGAGGAATGGCAGGGTGCATGCACTGTCTACCTACCTGTTCTGTGACACAGTTGAGGGGAATTGCTGCCACATGGTTCTGGGTGTGGGGGGTGTATCATCCTGCTGAGCTGTGGGACAAGGGGGACTGGTGGGAGTTGTAGTGCTGGCTTCCCACTCACAAACACCCCTCCCTGTTAAGATGGCTACCTACCTGTTAGGTGAAGGTGAGCAATGCAATGGCTGCCACATGGTTGTGGGTGGGGGGAGTGCTCCATCCTGCTCAGGGGTGGGACAAGAGAGCATGAGAAGGCTACCTACCTGTGCGTTTGGGGAGAGTAATGCAATGGCTGACACATGGTTGTGGGTGTGGGGAGTGTTCCATCCTGCTGAGCTGTGGGACAAGGGGGCCTGGTGGGAGTTGTAGTGCTGGCTTCCCACCCACAAACACCCCTCCCTGTTAAGATGGCTACCTACCTGTAAGACTGAAGAGAGCAATGCAATGGCTGACACATGGTTGTGGGTGTGGGGAGTGATCCATCCTGCTGAGCTGTGGGACAAGGGGGCCTGGTGGGAGTTGTAGTGCTGGCTTCCCACCCACAAACACCCCTCCCTGTTAAGATGCCTACCTACCTGTAAGTTTGAAGAGAGCAATGCAATGGCTGACACATGGTTGTGGGTGTGGGGAGTGTTCCATCCTGCTGAGCTGTGGGACAAGGGTGTCTGGTGGGAGTTGTAGTGCTGGCTTTCCACCCACAAACACCCCTCCCTGTTAAGATGGCTACCTACCTGTTAGGTGAAGGTGAGCAATGCAATGGCTGCCACATGGTTGTGGGTGGGGGGAGTGCTCCATCCTGCTCAGGGGTGGGACAAGAGAGCATGAGAAGGCTACCTACCTGTAAGTTTGGGGAGAGCAATGCAATGGCTGACACATGGTTGTGGGTGTGGGGAGTGTTCCATCCTGCTGAGCTGTGGGACAAGGGTGCCTGTTGGGAGTTGTAGTGCTGCCTTCCCAACAACAAACACCCCTCCCTGTTAAGATGGCTACCTACCTGTTAGGTGAAGGTGAGCAATGCAATGTCTGCCACATGCTTCTGGCTGGGGGGTGCTCCATCCTGCTGAGCTGTTGGACAAGGGGGCCTGGTGGGAGTTGTAGTGCTGGCTTCCCACCCACAAACACCAACTCCCTGTTAAGATGGCTACCTACCTGTGAGTTTGAAGAGAGCAATGCAATGGCTGACACATGGTTGTGGGTGGAGGAGTGCTCTATCCTGCTCAGCTTTGGGACTAGGGGCCTGGTGGGAGTTGTAGTGCTGGCTGCCTGTACACATGCTCCCATGGAAATATTGCTACCTACCTTTGGGGTGAATCAGAGGGAGACATGTGTTGGGGAGAGTGTGGTGCACATGAGTGCATTTGGGCCTAGGAGGTGTAGCTTTGTAGTTGTGTAAGACAGTACATAGCAGTGTAATGATAGCCATTTGTTGGTACTTACCAGCCTCCACTCCCCCGGGTATTCCTGTGAGACTCTCTGGATGCAGTATGGCAAGCACCTTTTCCTCCCATACAGTGAATGTTTGTAGTGGAATGGGAGGGCCAACGCCAGTCCTCTGAGCCAGCTTACGGTTCTTGTTGTTACGCTCTTTCACCTTGGTCTTGAGGTCATTCCACCTCTTCCTGATCTCCTTCTGGGTGCGCGGGATGGTCCCTAATGCATTGACCTTGTTGACTATCCTTGCCCACATTTGATTTTTGGTGGCTAATGGTGTCTGTTGGACCAGGTTTCCAAACAAATGTGGTTCTACTCTGATTACCTCATCTACCATCACTGACAACTCATTGTCAGTGAATTTGGGCATTTTCTTCTGTGACATGGTGTGTGATGTGCAAATGGGTTAAAGGTGCAGGTGTGAAGGTGGTGGTGGTGATGTGTTTGGTGTGTGTGTGTTTGTGATGGTGTGATGTGTGCAGATTTGCCTCTCCTTTGTGCTGTGGGGTTGGGCCCTTCAGTTGTGGAGTAGTGCAAAGGATTCTGGTCAGGGAAGGGGCTGGTTTTATACTCAGCTATGTGGGTGGGTCAAAATAGAGTATTCATGTCAGGTGTGTTGTGTGGGTTGACCTGGGATTTGTGTTTTTTACTTGCCATGGGAATGTGTCATTGAGGTATGTTAGGTGTTTTTTGAGGCTGAGCCAGATTACTGGCCATACTTGGTAGCCTTGTTGTGTGGTTGTTTTCGACTGCCATTACTCTTCCGGAGGGACCGCGGCGGTCGGAATACAACAGCCCTTCCACCGGCTCTCCCATTCATCAATGGTTGCGATCGCGGTGGTGGGAAACAACTGATCGTTCCGCTGTCACCGCAATCGTATCCTAATTACACGTGCGGTCAATCCGCTGGCCGTGCAGCGGTTTTGGGTCTTTCCGCATCAAATCCGACCACCGCGGACAGATTTTCACCTGCTCCGCACGCTCCTGGCGGACTTAGTGGAATCCGCCCGCCGCGGTCGGATTACTCTGGCGGTTCATCCTAATCTGACCGCTGGTTTTCCCGCGGTACATGCGGACGGTTAATTTCCGCTACCACGGCAGTCGGAATGGTTTTCCGACCGCCCTCGTAATCGGCCCCTATGTGTCATAAGGCTGACCTCCTGGTCAAGCTACATGGATAAAACATGCTACAAGAAGCCTTTCCTGCAACTGTTCAGCTGATGAGTACCAGACTGACACCCTGTGAATCTGTAAGTGCCTTTGTTGATGTCATGAGTGACTTTAGATGAGTACTCCTGTGGTGGATTGGGGCTTAAAGGAGTAAAGTCAGAAGGTAAAATCTTTTGTCCTGGAGAAATCTGGTTGGAGTATATGACCCCTGCTCCATCGCAGCTCGTATTAAATTACACCTTAGTCCTGTTCGATTAATTAAAAGAAACATCAATATAGTTTATTAAAATTTAGTGTTACATTCATTTTTTTTTTTAAAAAGGGGATAAACTATTTTTGTAATGAAATAATAAATGTGTATTTTTTATATGTTTCTTAATATGAAATTATATTTATTTGTGTTTTTAACTATGGTTAAATAATTTAATTTAATTCAACATTATTTCCTATGGGGTTTTATTTTAAGTCCCTATCACCATTATTTTCTAAGGGAGGTTGTTGCAGTACCAGTGGTTGGCTATGTGTGGTGCTGGACTTACTTCAGCACTGAGCCCTGAGCTGGAGTAATGTACTATTGTTTTGGTTGCTTTCTTGGCTGTAGTAACTTTAGAAGAACAGTTTGTGGAAATGGGTTATTCTCTGGAGGGTGGATGCTCACACCTCTCAAAAACACTCCCTGACTCTCCATTAACTCCTCCTTTCTCCTCCCTAAACCCCACCTATTTTGTAGTATGTATGCCCCATTGTTCAACCACTCCCCTTGATCCATCCCTCGTTTACTAATATGTAGTAAACATACATGTGTGGTTCTTTCCATAGAAAAGCTAGGAAATGTGGAGGTGGAGATTTCCACTCGTAGGTTTGTGATTGGCATTTTCTAGTGCTTTAGTGCTACTAAACATTCTACAAAATGCAATATGTGAATAGGCCCCATAATACTTAAATCATGCAGTCTCTGTTTTTTACCAAACAGAGTTCAACTAAACAATCTACTCTGATATGTGACAGCGCCAATTAGCAATATCTCTGAATTTGGCTTGCTGGATTTGACATTAATGATCACTTTATTTGACATAGTTGTGCAACCTCTATTCTCCAGAAAACTTATAGTGTGCATGCTGATCAATGCTTATCAAGGGGTTTCCGCTCCACAAGGTACAAAGCATGGCTGACATCTCTCTCATATTTTCCCTGTTTTGCATCTGAAGTCATTAATATTTCAGATCAAGAAGGAGCCCTGACCTTATTCCTCATCCAAGAAGGGATAGCAAGTCAGGAATATCAGTGGCTGTTTAATTGATGAACAAGACACAAACTAGTTGTATCTACTAATCTCCGTAACTTCTCAGCCTTCGCCCATAACAATGCATCGACGACGAGGGAAAATTAAATAAATAATGAATTTTCCCTCATCGTCTGTTGGGTCCTCCCCTCACCCTGCCCCACCGCTCTTACCTGCACAAGTGCTCCGATACAACGCATTGGAGGGTGAATGTCTCCAAACTATGCAAACATAATGACTATTAACTATGAAGTGTTGTGTAGTTCCTATAAAACCTATATAGGATCTGCGCATTTAGACAACATACACTGCGGGTTTGGTGTCCAGACTGATTCCAGACACCCCCAACAGGTATGTTGGCCTGTATACCAGCTAGCTCACAGTGCCACTAGAAACCCCTCTTACCAAGGGGAGAATAGTTCTTGGCAACTATCGAACCTGACATCCCTGATCCCTCAGGACCGTGGAAACAGTGTACTACTTTTCGCTCAGTCACTCGTGCTCACTTAGTCTCAGAGAGATACACAGAATAAACGGTATGGACGTTTTTCAATACGTATTTATTGAACAGTCATTATTCTAGTGTAAAATAGGTGTGCTGAAACAACCATTAGACAGTAACAGATATAAAGGATTTAAAAGCACTAAGAAAGTAAAAGGATGGTAGATTTCTACCATCTTGCTATAATCATGAGTATAAGCAAGTACATAAAATACATGACAATAAAATGCCTACTCCTACGATGCTCCCCTAACTTGATGTACCTACGTGTACCTAGCATTTATGTAGGCGTTAAGCCAAGAATCCCTCTAGGAAAAAGTCAACCCCATTACCTGAAGTGAGAGACTGCGGGACCCTGTCTTGGTCTCAAGTTGGCCACCTCGCAAGGGATGTTAGACCACTGCGAGCTAGAGTATCTGCATGCAGGAACCTCAGCGTCTCACGTAAGTGTGTCGGCGGGGAAATCCTGATCTCCTCTCCTTGTCTCAGTGATCCAGCGCGATATTAGCAAACAGCATTCATACACAAAACACTCACTTGGGCCCATACATTCATACTACGCTAATACTTACGCTGGGTTGGATAGAGACAGCAGCGCAACTAAAGGTTGCATTATATTTACCTAAGTGCGAGAACCAAACCCCTTGGCCAAGAAGTTGGAAAGAATAGGACCCAGGAAGGATGAAGAGCAAAGACCTCCTCCAGGATCAGGACAGGACCGGTGACCTCTCTACAACGACGCCTGCGTCGTTCCCCTCTCTGATACTCGACTTCTCCTCGATTCTCCCGTGCCTTCCTTCTAATGGACTCCGCCGCCCCCTCCTCAGGACCTCTCTGGACAGCGGTTCAGTCTGCAATCAATCAGCTTGGCAGTCTGGAGCTAGAAGCTAACTAATTAGCTAATTCTATATCTATTATACCCTTCTACGCCCATGTACCTCCTCTTAATGTTGCTAAAATATGGGACCACTACTTCTGATTGGACAGGGGGTTGATCCTCACACCATATTGATTTGTCGTGAATTCTGAAGCCTATTGTTTTTAAACTACCGCCCCTTCAATTTAATACATTAGCTTTATTTCCCACCCGTCTCACGACAAAATTGACAATTTATTCATATAAAATGTTGCGTTTTGACAAGAACATTTTGGTATGTAGTGGTGTCGGCCAGCAGGTCTTGGCCTTGGGTGATGTCCAAGTTGACTTCATCTTTTTCTTTCTGGTCTGCCACTGCAGGGCGCATGTGCGAAATCTTTGTCACACGAGATTTCAGTTCACCAAACCCATGCCCAAGTTTACGAACTAATAAAGGTCAAAGAAGAAAACATTAAAATCACAAATAATATGTATCACTGTATGCCCACTCTTTCTACTCTATTCCCATTTAATTATAACTTCTATCCCGCATTAGTAGCGTTAGAGAGACGACAGTTTAATAATGACATGAGAGCAAGCTGAAGCATGTGAAAACATCAAGCAGCCATTTTAATACACACTGCGCAGAAGCAGAAATTTCCCACCAAGCAAAAAGAGAAGTCACACCATGTGATATGGTTGTGACATGCGCAGTGATATTCCCGCGCTTTAGCGGCCATTTTAGATTACAGACAAGCGTTATTCATTAGTAAAACACATAGGCAAGCATCCTTTCTATTCGTGTCGTGTATGCAAAGGTTAGTAAAACAATACAAGTTTAATAAATTAATACTATGAGGAGGATTGTATACAAGTAAGTTTCATTTATGAAACCTTGCTCCATCAATCCCCTCTCTGATGGCGTTTCTGAGCCATCAAAATACTACCCACAATCAGATGCCAACTTCTAGCAAATTACTTCATTCTCATTCTTACACTTTCCATTTTGCCATCCCCTTTCAATTTCTTGTATAATTCACTTCTCCATTCTTCAAGTTCTATTTCTTCAAATTTTCGCTTCTTTCCTCTACCTGTTACTTTATATGTTCCACTCTTTCTACAACATTAGCACCATATTGTTATTGCCAAGATTATTATTGCTATCCCTGCTAAGGGTACTAATATTTGACCTATAAGTCCTTTTCCTACATTAGCAAACCAGGTACCAATTGACGCAATACTATTTGTCAATCTTTCCCATACACTATCAACTTCCAGTGGTTTAAGTTCCTTCTCAAGTTTAGTTATATTCTGTATATACGTTCCAATTTCTGCACTCTTATCAGGAATATAAGTGCAACAATGTTTCGTCTTCAATAATTTACAGACTCCGCCCTCTTTTACCAATATTATATCAAGAGCAAGTCGATTTTGCATAACCATGGATCTAATCGAACCATTTCCGCATTAATCATTAGAAAACCTCCAGCAGTATCCGTTGATAAACGATCAACCACTGTAGACAATTTACATATTTTCCTTGAGTTCAGAATTATTCCCACTGAAGGTATCAATGCACCAAATATATCACCTACAATTTCTGAAAAACTAGCTCTTTTACTACGTATTAATTCGCTATTGTTTTCATTGTTCCCAGTGTTTCTTTTACGTGGTATATCTTTGGAAATACTATTCCAAAATAACAACTACCATACCACCGTGCAGGAAGCCTAAAGTAAGCCTTATTCCCACACACATAATAGATTCCAGGAAAAACTGAATCTGTTCCTCCTTTGAGTCCCCAACCTCCAAGAATTAAAAAAGTGTGTTCACATTCACTGGTACCGATGAAAACATTGTTATATTCAGTTTTTAACCTATGAAGACACATTTTTCCTGTCTTTACAAAATCCAGAGCCATAGCAGCTTGAGCCTTGCCAGGTGTGTAACTCCTTCTTTCTCCGCCCAAGGTGGCAAATGAGCCTTATGCTCAGAAGCTTTCTTTTGAAAATCTTGTCTTCTATCTTCTACTAAATTCAAAAATATCTTTTCTTCTTCAAGTAAAGAACATGTTAGATTGTGTCTATGTGCATGTGTTATGTCTATTGATTTCATTGTTAAGAAAAATTCTCCCATAAACTGTGCATGTTGACTACTAAGCACTGGGTTCATACTCTTGCGAATCGGAACCTCAGAAAATATCACATCTAGGTTTGAATAATAATACTGAAGTCTCCCTGTTCTATAAAATAAACTGGACAAAACACTACATGATATGCCATATGTCAGTGGTAAGTGATGGCATGTTAATTCTTCTGCTACTGATTCAGGTAACTTCATACAGACATAACAGTTACTAACTTCCATTGTGTCTACATATTGAAACAATAACTTTGTGAAAACGTTTAAATTAGTGTCGTTGTCAGCTATTTCATGATGAATTTCTGGTTCATTCTCTGCCATTAGTTCTATTCTATTGCCCTTCATGTTTGCTGTCCCCTCCTTAGTTTCATTATTAATCTTTTTATCTATTATCCTAAGGTAAGGAACTGCTACAATCAGGACTAACCATACTATAAGCACCATTACTAGACTACATATGCATATTGCACAGCATCTTCTACAACATCTCTGTTTTGGTCTCCCAGCAACTCTATCGTCGGGCATTTTCGACAAGGAAGATCGCTCTTCTTATCTATTTCCTCTTTTTCTTTATATGATTCTTTTGCTTAGTCAAGGTGGTCTTGTTTCTTTTTCGTACGTCAGTTCTGTACTTGTTCCTTCGTCACCACTTTCACTTGACTCTGAGCTTTCGAAATCTTCAAGAATGATGTAAGTCCAGTCAGGACCCTTGAATTTGTTATTCACAAGTTTCAGTCTTTTACTTCTTCTTTTCTCAGTTTTATTTTCTTGTTCAGTTTGACTTGTTACTTCATTCACTTGATCTGGATCTTCACTTCTGGTTCTTATGTGGTATTTTTCTCTTTTAATGACACTCGGCCAATGATCTCCCTTTCTTGTTTTCTAGTTTTGTAATTGTAATTGTAATTGTAAAAACATTTGTAGAGCGCCTGGTTACCAAAGGCATCCCAGCGCTAGAGGCCGAAGTTCATAATCTACATATCAGTTATGGAAACAAGAAGGTTTTTATGCGTTTCCGGAAGACCAGATGATTAGTTTCACACCGAATGGCAAGGGGGAGGGAGTTCCAAAGCCTAGCAGCGTTATATGAAAAGAGGCGACCCCCTGTGCGGGCTTTCCTAATTCTAGGAACAGCTGCCAACTGTTTATTGCATGATCGCAGGGTTCTCTCAGGATGGAAAAAGAAATGAGAGAGCGTGTAATAGGTGGGCCAGAACCTAACAACACCTTGTGTGCAATGCAGAGAGCCTTAAACTGCACTCTCTGCTGAATGGGCAGCCAGTGAAGGGCGGCCAGGGCAGCCCCTGCTGACTGTCGGCTGGGGATATTCAAGAGTTGTCGTGCCGCACAGTTTTCTACAATTTGTAATTTCTTAATCGTGGAGCAAGGTGCTCCTAAGTATAGGGCGTTGGCATAGTCGAGCTTAGAAAGAATAAGGGACTGGACCACCACTTTCCTTGCAGAGAAAGGGAGGAGGGGAATGATTTTCCGTATCATCCTCATCAGCCCAAAGCAGCTACCAGCAACCTTCCTTGCTTGTTCCCCAAAATCAAGGTTACGATCTAACCAAACTCCCAAACTCTTAATATAATCTTTGGGGGATGGGGGAGGGCCGAAACAACTCGGCCAAGAAGATATTATATTAGGTATAGAAGGTTTACCCAGGAACATGAGCTCTGTTTTAGATCCGTTCAGCTTCAGGAATGAACCCTCCATCCATACTGAGAACTCTCGAAGACACATTGCCCACTCCGGGGCAGTGGTGTTGAGCTGATTAAAAGAGACAATCAACTGCGTATTGTCGGCATATGTGATGATTTGAATGCCGAAAGGCTCCACAACACCTGCCAAGGAGCTCATATACACGTTAAAAAGAGTGGGGGACAGGGAGGATCCCTGAGGAACCCCACATCGGAGGGGCAGAGGGTCAGAGATACAGTCTTCATGGAACACTTGAAATGACCGGTCGTCCAGAAAGGAAAAGATCCATTTAAGGGCCAGATCAGTCACTCCTACATCTCTAAGCCTCTGAATGAGCAACTGATGATTAACTGTGTCGAAGGCTGCGCTCAGATCTAAAAGCACGATGGCAGCACAGCCCCCATTGTCTAGGATTTTCCTAGTTCCCTCAGCCACAGCTAAAAGAGCGGTTTCTGTACCCTGTTGGGGCCTGAAGCCAGTTTGAGATGGATGAAGACAGTTATTGCTTTCCAAGAACACGGACAGAGCACTATTCACATGTTTTTCAGCAATTTTGCTGATCCCTGGCAACAATGCACTGTTTCTTTATCTTTGTCTTCAGAAATCTTTTTAATTTCACTGCTTAGTACTGTTTCGTGTTCTGCAATTACTGTGTTTCTTGTTTGCTCTTTTTCAGGTCTGATTGGTTTCTCCGTAACAACTCCACTGTGAGTTTCCAATAACTGACCTTGTTCTTTAATTAATTCTTCAAGTTCATGTTTTTCAAGGTTTTCTTTCTTCTGTACACTCTTCTTGATCTAACTTGTTCTGATCAGGGCTTATTGCACTGTGAACTTCTGCAGCTTGACTGGATTCTTCTAAACCTGTCTGTCCCTGCTCAAAATCTATCAGATCTTCGTTGCTTTGAGCCCAGTTTCCTTTCCCTATCTGCTCTTGTTCAGGTTCTCTTATTGTCTCTTCTTCTTGTCCCTGAACTGCTTCTTCTTCACCTATCTGATTTTCTTCAATTTCTTCCAAATTTGTTTGACTTCTTGTTCTGTGGTAAACTTCGGAAACTTCTACCACCGGTATCCAGTCCTGACTTGTGCTCGGTTGTTCTTCTTCAGCTTCTCTTGAATCTCGAACCTGAGATTCCTCGGCTGGGCAACCTTCAGCTTCCTCAGTGATTGATGCTGTCTGAGGATTTTCTTCTTCAGGATCTGGTACTCTTTTGGTGTGACTTACGTGAATCCAGTTAGGAAATCTTGCACACTTCACTGCTGTGTTGGTGGTTAGTATGACTTGACAAGGACTGCTCCATCTGGGTGATAGGCACGTTTCTCTGGTGTGATTCTTCACTACCACCCAGTCACCAGGATTCAGATCATGTTCTTGTTCGTGCTGCCTGGAAACTGCGTCTTCTCCAACCTGGTGAGAGACAGAACGCACTAGGTCAGCCAGTCCTTTACAATAGTCCAGAACCATATCATCAGATATATTCAGTAGTTTGTTTGTGGGAACATGTGTTTGTCTCATTGCTCTTCATATCATTATTTCGTGGGGGCTCAATCCTGTGTTTCTGTCAGGTATGCTTCTGAGTTCCATTAAAACAAGTGGCAATGCATCTGGCCATTCTAATGATGTTGAGGCACACATCTTTCCCAATCTTGACTTTATAGTGCCATTCAATTGTTCAACCACTCCAGAAGCTTCTGGATGATATGCACAGTGCAGTTTCTGTTCGATTTGGAATGCTTCACAGATTATTTGGATCACTTCACTGTCAAAATGTTTTCCTCTATCTGATTCCAAAGTTACTGGGAAACCAAACCTAGAAATAAGCTCTCGTAGCAACAGTTTTGCGACTGTAATGCTATCATTTCTTCTGGTAGGGTAAGCCTCCACCCACTTTGAAAACAGACATACTATGACTAGTACATATTTCAGCCCTCTGCATGGTGGTAACTGTATAAAGTCGAACTCGGGTCTTATAAAAGGACCCTCTGCCTTTCCAATTTTTCCAAACCCAATTATTGTTTTCCTCCCGGGATTGTGCATCTGGCAAGTTAAACACCTTTGGCAAAGACTCTCTGCAACCGCCCTGAATTTAGGATTATACCAGTTTTGTCTGAAGAGCCTAATCATTGCATCTCTCCCTATGTGTGTGTCTCCATGATGCATTCTAGCCATTTGTGAGAGTAGACAATCTGGCATGACTGGTCTGCCATCAGCACTGATCCACACTTCATCATCTCGTCTCTGGGAACAACCTACTTTGATCCACAAATTCTTTTCACTTTCATCCACTTCATCTTGCAGTCTTTTAACATCATTCCATGTTTCAGGCGGCATGTATAGCATAAGTTGGCAGCTGATTCCCATTCTTTCCACCCTCTTATTGACTGACAATCTATTTTTGGCACAATGTTGAGCCACCAGATCTGCGTATCTGTTGCCGACTACCACCCAGTCATCTCCTGACTGATGTGCGGCACATTTCACCACAGCCAATTCTTTTGGTGATTGTATTGCTTCCAGCAATTCCTTTACAAACTGTCCATTTTTAATGGGGGATCCTGAAGAAGTCAGGAAATCCTCTGCATCCATAGTTGGCCAAAATCATGCACAACCCCGTAACCATATTGGCTGTCTGTAAATATAGTTACTTTTTGATTCCTCACAATTTTGCAGGCTTTTATCAACGCAATCAATTCAGCTATTTGTGCAGATTTGACTCCTGGTAAATAAGATGCTTCAACTATTCCAGTTAATTCACATACCGCATAGGCAGCAGTTAGTTTACCGTCTTCATGTCTTTGACATGAACCATCAACAAATAGCTCCCTGTCTGGCTTTTTAAGAGGCTGTTCCTCAATATATGGGCGTGGTTTTGTGCATAGTTCTGTAATCTGTAAACAATCATGTTCATCTTCTTCGTCATCTTTAATTCTCTCATGATATGGGTCTGGTAGTAAGGTTGCTGGATTTATTATAGTACACCTTACCATGGTCACATTTTCAGCACCCATTATGATTCTTTCGTATTTAGTCAGCCGACTAGGAGTAAGATGCTGAGTTCGTGTTCTTGTCAACAGAATCACAACCGCATGTGGAACATACACCTTTACAGGATGTCCCATCACAATTGACTCACTTTGTTCAATGCTTAAATAAGTAGCCGCCACTGCTTTTAAGCATCCTGGTAACGCGGTTGCTACTGGGTCCAATGTAGCAGAAAAATATGCTATAGGACGTCTGTCTAATCCGTGCCTTTGAGTTAGGACAGAAAGTGCACAATTTTCTCTTTCATGACAGAATAATGCGAATTCTCTTTTATAATCTGGCATGCCTAGGGCTGGTGCTGAGCACAGAGCATTTCTCAATTTTACAAAAGCTCCTACTTTCATCATCCCATTCAACAGGATCCTTTGCTTTCTTTTTCGTCATGTTAATTAAAGATTTCGCTAGTAGGGAAATTCCTGGTATCCATTGCCTACAGTAACCTACTATTCCTAGGAACATTCTTACTTGTCTTTGGGTTACAGGCATTTGCATTTTCTTAATTAATTTTACTCTTTCCGAGGTTACTCTTCTTTTTCCCCTCTCAATTTGGTGTCCAAGATACTTAACAGCTGTTGTACAAAACTGCAACTTTTCAGGTGAGACTTTATGCCCTTCTTCTGCCAAAATATTTAATAATGCTATGGAATCAACAACACAGTCCTCTCTGGTGTTCGATGCCACCAATAAGTCTTCGATATATTGCACTAGGACTGAACTTCCTGGCATCACTAGTTTCTCAAGGCACTTTTTCAATATTTGATTGAAAATGGAAGGACTTTCTGTGTACCCCTGAGGAACACGATTCCATACATAGACCTTGTTCTCAAATTTAAATGAGAAAAGATATTGGC
Source organism: Calotriton arnoldi (assembly GCA_963921515.1). Classification (NCBI taxonomy): domain Eukaryota; kingdom Metazoa; phylum Chordata; class Amphibia; order Caudata; family Salamandridae; genus Calotriton; species Calotriton arnoldi. Next base: position 461,671 of record CAWUFW010011988.1, read on the forward strand.
TGTCTGGATGCAATGGTATTGAAAAGACGCTTGACACAAATCAATTACTGTGAACCATCCTGCACTCCACGGAATCTGGTATAGGATTACTGCAGGATTTGGTACTATGGGACAACATGGTTCTACAATCTTATTTTTTTCCTCAGGTCCTGAACAATCCTATATTTTCCACTAGGTTTCTTTAATCCCATTATTGGTGAATTACATGGGCTACTCATTACTTCTTTTAGTATGTTTTGTTCAACCATTCGATCAATTTCTTCAATGACTCCTGCTTTTACTTCTGCACTCATTCTGTATTGTCTGGTATTTGGGAAAATTGCACCTTCCTTTACAGTAATTTTAACTTGGTCTATTTTAGCCATAAGTCCTACTTCTTTTCCTGTGAAATCCCAAACTATGGGGTTTACTGTGCCTTTTAGTTCTTCTGGCAACTCGTCTTTTGTTATTAATGAAAACATCTCATCTACTTCTGTACCCTGTTTTGCAATCATAATTTTATATACATGGTCTTCATCTGGTGTCTGAACTGCCACACCATCCGGTGTGCAGAAAATTGTACAATTCATCTTGCACAACAAATCCCTACCTAATAAGTTTACTGGACTAGAATCACACACTACAAATTGATGCATTTCTCTGAAATTTCCGATTTTAACTTCCATGGGTTCGGTAAGAGGTGTTCTAATGCGCTTATTAGCTACCCCCACTACTTGGATATTTTCACCAGAGAGAGGAAGGTCGGGAATGTCTGCTGTTCTTACAGTAGACCTGGTAGCACCAGTGTCCAAAAGAAAAGTAATATCATTACCTTTCACATTTCCTTCAACATATGGACCTGACTGGTCTACCGGTAGGGATGCGCCAAGTACGCACTCCTTCTCCCCCTCTCCTAGGCACCGTCATGAATTGTTTTGACAGAAACCGTCCTGAAAAAGAAACTGTGATGTTATATAATCATTCTTACCACTTCCTCCTTGATATCCAATGTCTGTACCATGCTTTGCTCTGCTTACATTACCCTGAATAGGTGCAGGTGGCAACTGACTCTGAGGATTTACACCCTGCTGTGAGTCATTCTGCGTCTGTGGATTTAAATTTTGATTTGGACCATTATTATTCCGAATCTTTTTACATTCATCCTTCCAATGCCCCAATTTTCCGCATCCATGACAAGGTAATTTCTTTTTAGCTTCTTCTCTACTCATTCGTCCTCTAAATTTTCCACCATTCCCAGTATCACCATTCGTTCCAGAATCTTTTCCTGGATTTTCACTTGGATTTTCCAAATTAATTCCCTGTTTCTCAGCCATTTTCACCTGAGCCACATCACTTTTTCCTGCAATTTCTTGTGTCTATCCTCAATATCGTCTCCACAATATTTTGCATACTTCAAAATCTCATCAATGGGCTTTCCCTGCCAACACAGCATGTGTTGTTTAATCATCTGACAAATCTCTGGCTTCAAACTGTAAACAAATCGATACACAGACTGACTCATGTTCTTGTCTCCAATGTCCTCAAATCCACTATACTGTTTAAATACCTGCAATAAACGCTCATAGTAGGAATGTACCGATTCATTAGCTTCTTGGGTAGTTCGATCTATTTTTACCCAATCTGTTTCTTTCGGGGGTATTTTCCCTTTCAGGTAAGTTATCACCTGTTGATACTTTTTCATCACTTCATTTGACGGGCACCTGTTTTCGGATCTCTAGGATATTCGTCACTTGGCCAATCCACTGTGATTTTGCAATCTGTCCATAAATTGGCAGGTACCACTATGTCAAACAAACCATCCAAATCCTTCAACAATACCTTCGACACCTTCACAAACCTGTCAACCTGCTTGTACCATTCAATTGGTTTTTCTCTCAACTTTGGAAAATCATTCAGTAAATGACAAAATATCCTGTCTGCTCCATGGGACATGTACATATCCTCCTCCTGCAACTTCTCGCATTGGATACATTTGATCTGCTTTCCCTGTTTCCTTCATCACATATTCAGATGCTGTTCTACTTGTTCGTGCTTCTTTCTTTTTCTTGGCCCACCTAGTTCTCCATTTATCTAGGTCTCCCCATTTTTGCAAAACTAACATTAATTCTCTTATTTGCAATCTTCTTCCAGAGGCATTCATATTTTCTAAATCTTTGTCTGAAAATTCTGCTCTATAGGGTTTCTGTAGTACTTTTGATCTCCCTATTTCTATTCCCATCTGTAGTGCTAAATTGGATAATTTTTCATGAAATAACCTTACATTTCTGGTGATACTCCTGCACAGGAACAATAATTCTTCATCATCGTAGGTATTTAAGCGTTCTAGTCCTACATTTCCTGCTATTATTTCTTCTAATTCGACTTTCAATTTATGAATCTCTATTATTTTCGGAGGTGTGCACTGTTTAACTGACGCGTGTACCCATTTTTTTAAATCTTCAGGTGTTACTATGGTGGCACTTTTTGCTCCCGATGAAGTTATTAAACTTACATCTTTTGAACATCCAGGTACATCTTTTCTGGGAGTGCTATTTACAGTACCTCGAATAGGCAAGTCCATGAGTGATATTGTGGATTCACAGTCACTAAATTGATCCTCAATTATAACTGGAGCTTCAGGTTTGGGATTATTCACAGGAGTAGGTGCAAGTATCGGTGGAGGATAGCTTCCCTGAGTACCATATAATGGAACTACTGGACCAATTGTTACAGGTATGGTCAATGAATCAGGATGTACTTTTATCTGTGTTATTTTCTGTATTAATTCTGCTCTGGTCTTCTCTAGGGCTTCCCTTTCTTTGTCATGAAGTATTCTACTAGGGGTAAATTCATGCATTACCTGTGGCACTAATGGAGTTTTTATCGGTGGTGCACTTGGGGTGCATCCACTTGTTCCTTCCTGATATGGTGGAGGGTTTCTTAACATTTCCTCCATAAATTCATCTTCAGAGTCATCATTTCTCATTAAATGTTTTGTCTTTTCTGTGCATTTACTTCCTAATTTCTCCTCTGCTGTTAACAATGGATATAATCCTTCTGTAATCATTGCCCTTCTCCATTGTTTCATCTGACCTTCTCTAGACTCATGTAGGTATCTGGGGAAAAATCCTCGATAACCCCTATTACTCCTAGATCGGTCACGCTCAAATGCCTCGGTTTCCCATTCCTCTAGAGCTTCGTACTGAGTTAATCTAGGTCTGGGTTCTAAGTCATTCATCCTCAATCTCAAGTTTTGCAGAATTCGCCCATTGAATGTGCCATTCTCGGGAAATGCTAGTATATTCTATCCAATTCTCCATCCATACACAAGTATGATAACCTCTCTCCATCATCATGAATGAAGCGGGCGTTTTAGCTGGTGGAATAATAATTCCTTCTCTAGTTTTGATTGGTTTGTCCTTTTTAAAATAATTCTTGATCTTTTGTAAAAATGACATTTTTCTCCTTTCTCCGTACATCTTGGGTAAGTACCGATGTATAAAATTATATTCTGCAAAGCCTAAATATCTCCTATCCTGACGAATTCCTGTTAAAGTCGGATCGCGTTTTAACATGCAATCCTTATCCACTAAGAATTTCGCTTCTATCATTTTGACCAATCAAATGTCTGCTATCTTTTATTTCCGAGCCAATCCTTGAGCGGCCTTTTGGTGACGTTTGTCTGTCAACCCCTCCTTTACAATCTGCTCTTTCCTGTCCTTGCTGGTTCAACCAATCCCAGCGCGGCACCGGTGACGTCAGTACTACTCCTGACTACTGACCCCTCCTTTACAAGGGTCTTTCCACACCCGCTGATTCAACCAATCCCAGCGCGGCGTTTTGTGACATCAGCTCCCTCTCCGGCAACTGACCCTCCCTTTACAAAAATTTACGCAAACTTATTTTCTCTACAATTCTTAATTTCAGTAACAATATAAAACATTCGCTATCGTGCCAGTTTCTTCTAAATTCGAAAAGATAGTTTTCTCTCACACTTAGTAAAACCTTTCCGTTTACTAACATATACTACGAGTAAAACCCTTCCGTTTACTCTTCACACAAGCTCCAGAAGTACCTGTTACTTCTTCAATGTTACCCTTTCTAGGTGACATAACATCAAATTTTCACCAGCGTACTCTTTTGCTATTACTCACACGCATAGAGTCCCTAACGAGTACTGAAAGTCCTGCTTAACTTTTCAGTACTATTTCTGCCTGGCAGATAACCTCACTGCAGTATGGCTTCCACTTACCATCCGCTATTCCTTTTACCCCGGGGATTCTAGACAACATAAAACAAACTTCGAATATACGGATGTTAGTTCATAAAAATAAAATTCTCATTACCCAACTAACAAAGAGTAACCATCCTCTGATTACCAGAAAACTGATCCAGCGCGATATTAGCAAACAGCATTCATACACAAAACACTCACTTGGGCCCATACATTCATACTACGCTAATACTTACGCTGGGTTTTATCAGTTGTTACTCTTTATCAAAATCCCTGCTACCAATTACCTTCTGAATGAAGAGTAATGACTTACCAATGAATCCTTTGCTAATTGGGAAGTTTAAAATGAGTGACATTCATTATAGTACACAATCCTGAAATAACCACTGAGTCAGGAAGTTTTAAAATGTTTATCTAAAGATTTAGCAGAGTAAAATACAGAACCACAAGGTACTTAATCGCAATACCCAAGATGAAGCATAGAATAATTATTGCTAATTAATGACGGTCCCTCAGGAAAGGAGAGGATAGAGACAGCAGCGCAACTAAAGGTTGCATTATATTTACCTAAGTGCGAGAACCAAACCCCTTGTCCAAATAGGTGGAAAGACTAGGACCCAGGAAGGATGAAGAGCAAAGACCTCCTCCAGGATCAGGACAGGACCGGTGACCTCTCTACGACGACGCCTGCGTCATTCCCCTCTCTGATACTCGACTTCTCCTCGATTCTCGCGTGCCTTCCTTCTAATGGACTCCGCCGCCCCCTCCTCAGGACCTCTGTGGACAGCGGTTCAGTCTGCAATCGATCAGCTTGGCAGTCTGGAGCTAGAAGCTAACTAATTAGCTAATTCTATATCTATTATACCCTTCTACGCCCATGTACCTCCTCTTAATGTTGCTAAAATATGGGACCTCTACTTCTGATTGGACAGGGACAGGGGGTTGATCCTCACACCATATTGATTTGTCTTGAATTCTGAAGCCTATTGTTTTTAAACTACCGCCCCTTCAATTTAATACATTTGCTTTATTTCCCACCCGTCTCACGACAAAATTGACAATTTATTCATATAAAATGTTGCGTTTTGACAAGAACATTTTGGTATGTAGTGGTGTCGGCCAGCAGGTCATGGCCTTGGGTGATGTCAAAGTTGACTTCATCTTTTTCTTTCTGGTCTGCCACTGCAGGGCGCATGTGCGAAATCTTTGTCACACGAGCTTTCAGTTCACCAAACCCAGGCCCAAGTTTACGAACTAATAAAAGTCAAAGAAGAAAACATTAAAATCACAAATAAAATGTTTCACTGTATGCCCACTCTTTCTACTCTATTCCCATTTAATTATAACTTCTATCCCGCATTAGTAGCGTTAGAGAGACGACAGTTTAATAATGACATGAGAGCAAGCTGAAGCATGTGAAAACATCAAGCAGCCATTTTAATACACACTGCACAGAAGCAGAAATTTCCCACCAAGCAAAGAGAGAAGTCACACCATGTGATATGGTTGTGACATGCGCAGTGATATTCCCGCGCTTTAGCGGCCATTTTAGATTACAGACAAGCGTTATTCATTAGTAAAACACATAGGCAAGCATCCTTTCTATTCGTGTCGTGTATGCAAAGGTTAGTAAAACAATACAAGTTTAATAAATTAATACTATGAGGAGGATTGTATACAAGCAAGTTTCGTTTATGAAACCTTGCTCCATCATCAGCAAGATGTGATGTTTATATACCCAAAGGCCTCCCCGGGGGTTCCACCTTGCTGTGCCACTTGTCAGACTTAGGATGACGTTGGGAATTAACTTTATACATAGTTATTATACAGGAGATGGTAGTTCTGCTGAGTTTCCAAGAATCCTCATGCATAATGTATGAGGCTTTTACCAGGGAAAATCCTGCGTTCTGTGTGCAGGGTTGTATCTAGGAAAAAGGTCAGTCCCTAAGAACCGTTATGTATGTAATGTAGGGAAGAATATAGGTGAAGGGTTAGGATGTTACCTGAGCCTATATTGGGGTACCTATATGGAATATAACCCCCACTCCTCATTCGACTTGACGGCATAATTAAATTCTAACGTACTACTAGGCTGTCAGGCACTGGTACACAAACAACTACAGTAAAAAAATAGTTTTGCCAAAAAATGGTAAAAACTCTAAAAAATGCTAAAAAGGAAATATTGTCACTCAAGCAATAGCTCTAATGCGTCCGTATATATAGTTCGAACTACTACAAGCATTGGAAAGCCAGGCAGGTTAAAAAAAGTGTCAATTTCTTTTGGAGTTCCAATTGGAGTTTGTTTAAAAAAGGCCAAATTTTTCCCAGCACACGATGAGCCAAATGTTTGTGTGTCCTGGCTGGTAGACGCAACATTGCTGTTGCCTGCCTCCGCAGACGACGATCCCTGTAACTCCTCGCAGATTACGTCAATTGAACACAGATGATCTTCCGTACTGCCTGCAGCCGTTGCTGGGGCAGCCTGTGTGCCATCCAAAGGCTGGGTGTCAGTGGAGGAGCCGGTATCCATTCCAACAGGAGCTGAGACTTCCTGTGGAGGCTCTAGGAATGCCGCCATCAACATAGGAATACGCTGGGGACACTGCAGAACATGGGCCGTTATCGGGTCCAGTAAAGCATCAACATCCGGTTGCGCAACTGATGAAAGTGTCAGACAGAGATCCAACACGCATTCTTCTCCGCAGAACAGGCATCGGAGAATAGGTAGAATGCAGTTCATCCAGACTGGTCTAAATGACAGGAACCAAGAGGCGCTCAGTTCCTGTAGGCGAGGTGTGCCCAGATGTTGTACCATGCAGTCACGGTATTTATGCTCTTGTAGTACTGTTTCCATCTCCTTGGTGACTAGGATGTCCATTGCGTAGCAGAAAAAGTACAAACAGGATACCTGCTATCAGCGGATCAGAGGAAGTCCTCCAAAAATGCTTCCGTATAAGGAGTGTATAAAGTTTGGTATAACTCCGAGGACCGTCTGAAAGGTGCTTAACAGTCCCAAACCTATGGTCTTAAATAGGTGGACTATACCCATCGTATCAGACATGTTAAAGATACGATTTACCATTTCTGTGAAATGGAAGGGGCAGTTCGTACGTATGAGTGCCTGTATCTCAGCCGAGGACCTTGCGATCTGGAGATCAAAAGTCTCCCGTGCGGAGGTTAAGGGCACAGTTTTCTATAGAAGCCTGACTTTCATTCTACTCAGAGTATCAAACCGTATAAAGAAAACATTCAACGAAGGCCATAGCGGCGCCTCCCTGACTGTGTGTTTTGGTGGAAACAATACTTGCATACAGCAAGTAACCCTGGAGCTCATGGTAACAAAATATGCGATACCCGGAAGCATCCCGCAACAACCTTGATCATTCAGCATCAAGTAACTCCTATTCGAAAGTAGCCTGAATACTGGAGTAATCACGGCTGCAGGGGTACCCCTCAAGTGACAGGATAGGTTCACTACTGAACCATTGCAGGCCTTGTGCAGCATAATATCCTGGCATATGAGAGATCCACTTAAAGCGTTCTCACAGTTTGTACCGCTTAGAAATACTTCTAGATCCCCACTCCTGCATTGAAATCTGTACGGTAATTCCCAAGATTCCTTGATGAATTTCATACCCATTTCTTCATATCTGCCTGCCTGTTGTTGTTCTAGGCAGTACTGAAACTGGAAAGTTGTGACCGGTAATGTTATATGGCCATGGATCAACCATTCTGTGGACGGTGATTCTGCCACCGTAAAAGGTAATCTGTCCAGTTTTTTAATACTCAGCATTGTATATTTTGCTCCCCTCTGTGCCATTTTCATCTGTTTTTCCATTAGATTGTATGCAGAAAACAGTGACATACTGTTAATGAAATTCCAAGGCACATAACCTGCACACAAAGATTGCAGTGTCCAGCTCAATAACATAATAGAACGTAATTGAGATTGCCCGTGCTGTAGTCTGGACAAATCTTGTTCTAGTACATCAATAGGAGAAGATACAATGCTGCCCAGTGAATTAATCCTGGAAGTTAACGTAGTCATACCATTTTCAACTACGGCGAACGCCTTTTCTAGATTGATCCTATCTATTTCTCATAGTCTCTCCGCTGCTTCTTGTTTCGAGATTTTCCAAATTTAATTATAGAGAGCATAATAGAAACGTTTTTGAAGTGGCTTTTTGGGACCTAATAAAAAATCCCCTAGGTCCACATCCTCTGTTAGTAAGGATAAGTGTTGTTTCACCTGTGGTAGTGTTGAGGTCTTTAGCCAATCGAGGCATAACTTCCCAACACTGTATGATGTCACCACCCCCGGATGTTCTCTTTGTACATAGCGTGGGTCTGGCATACAGATACTGTGCCCTTTGGTGGTACCCCTGAATCTTTCCTGACAGCTATTAGTGTCTCTGGGCCAAACCAACCATCCCTTCTAATTGGGGTCTGATCTATTGTATCATAAAATGTCATCTAATGTAGCCCCTTTTAGTGATGTAAAATTACCCTCGGCCTGTGATGGTGTTGGAATTCGAGGTGTATTTAAATCCTTGTTCTTGCCTATTCCAAGGCAGGAAGTCTGTTGCACAGTCTCATTTAGAAATATCATCTGCTGAGGAATGAGGCATGCTCTAAATAACGCTTCTGGTCCCTGGACTTGCCAGTCTCTAGAACCCCAGACTGATTTCAAGTCTATAGTGTCCTTCCATAAGTCGAAACCCTGTTCAGACAGTTGGGTAATAAAGGAAGCAGAGTAAATCTATTTGGTGTTAGTCAACATATTTTTCTGTGCGGATGTCGGCGCAACCTTACAGTAATATGAGGTCGAGTCTGAAATGTTAAACCCTGAAAAATATAAACATTTCTGTGCCAACGTTTTTGAACTACTTTTTGGTGGTGTAGGGCAATATTCCCATTGGTGATATGTGAAAACATTCCTAGGGGTACTGAATTTGTGTAGAAAATGATAACCATAATGTTGATAAAAAATACATGGTGTTAAAATCTGATGTATCTTCTAACATTTCATTGCTCGAAAATGAGGCAGCAGATTGTTCTAAATCAGACAACATATTGTTTACAGTTTCAAAATCCCAATCATCAGAAAATGTACTGGAGGTAATGACATCATTTAAGGAAATTTTAAACAAATGTGGTATTTTTAAAAGTTCTGTCGGATCAAATATATCATAATCAACCTTGTCCCATACTTTACCATCAGGTATAGGGACTGCTGTAATGTTCACTGATGACAAGTCTCTTTGTTCACGATGAGATGAAACATGAGGTTTCAAGATTAATTTCACTTTTGATGTTGCAGAGCTTTGGCAAAGGTAAGTTCCATTGACAAGTAAGCAAAAGACAGTTACTAAGCCTAATCAGAAGAGAAAGAAAAGTATCCCGATGATTATCCAAAGTTCTATCCAAGGTGACACCAGGTAAGTCTTTTTAAGAAAAATTTAGAAGTCTTTGATTTGTTGTTTACGAGATATTGGGGCTGGCGTTGTTTCAGGTTCACTTGGATCCTAAGAAAAGGTATCAAAGTCGATGAAATAGTCAGATGCAGTTCGATCTATTTTTGGTAGCTCAGCAGGTTTTGTTGAACAAGTAGATGGCTCTTGTTGAGGCATGTTTATGTAGACATCAGTGTTAGGTTGAATTGAAATTTGTCTTTCCTTTTGATTTTGTGTTCCTTGTTCAAGGGGAACGAGTTCCATGGCATTGTTGCTTAGCCCATCATTCCGTATGGGCGGCTCTTTGAACGTGATGAGCCTTTCTGTCTGACCTTCCTGAATGGTAGCGAGAGGAGGGTGTCGGCTACCCAGGAGCCCACTAGGCCTACTATTCAGTATCGGCCATATAGTGTGGTTTGATTAGGTCAATTGAGACAAATTTCTTCTCCTTTTTTCCGGCAAGAGGTAGCAGAAGTACAGTTCTTGTTCTTTCAATGGCCAGGACAGGTACATGCTTTCTGTATGATGGGCCAAATTCTTTTTTGTCCACTATCTTTTCTCTGACCAGATCTCCAACTTTAGGAATCCAGGCAGGTCTTGCCGTGACTGATTTGCCTTCCCCAGTTGCGGTCCGCTTTTCCTGCACATTGCTCTGTAGTGCCCTGGATTAATTCAGATCCTGTAAAACAGCCAAACGTTTATTGATGTCAAAAGGTTTTTCATCCGCCACTGTGCCTTCACAATCAAGATCAGGTACCCACATTTTCGTCCCAAATAGGACCTCATAAGGAGTGACACCCCCTAGAGAACTTCTTGACATATTGTTGAGGGCCCGCTGTACCCCATATAAGTGATTGACCCAACTACCACCCGAACCTAATACTCTAGCTGTTAAATATTCCTTTAAGTCCCGTTTTTTACACTCCACAACCGAATTTCCGTCAGGATGGTACAGAGAGGAGTACCGCAATGCTACACCCAAACCTCCCATGACTTCCTTGTAAGCCCGAGAGCTAAACACAGGGCCACGGTCAGAATATAATGTGCCAACTGCATATGTCCCTATAAAGACTCTCAAATCTTTGATAACAGTTCAAGCGTTAGCCAAGCGCTGAGCCCATACCCACAGGAATCTCGAGCAGGAATCCACTGCAACCATGATGTACTTATAAACCCCATCAGATTGTGAGGGGCCGCAGTGGTCCTGGGTAGGTCCATATAGACACATGCAAGTGGTCTGTCAGATATTAGCAATGGTGTCTGTGCTGGAAGTGTTATGGTGGAGCCCTTCATCTGATGACAAATGTCGCACTTTAAGACATAATCTTTGGTCTGCTTCATTAACCCTGGCCACCAATAGCGTTGTTTCAGTAACAAAACTGTCGCCGACACTCCTGCGTGCGCAGAGCTAAGTCCCTCGTGTGCAGCTAAAATTAAGCTTAATCTGCGATCCATGTTTGGTATTACTCTATCCCCCACTCCAGGAATCTGAGCAAATGGAACGTTATTTGCATCTAACTTGTAGGAGTACTTGAGTGGAAAACCTTTCGGCAGTGCCTTATTACAGATACCGAATACTCTCCTCAAGGCGAGCAACTCTCGAAAAGAGGAAACCCATTGGGTTGAAAGAGAGTGCTCCTTAATCAAATAAATGTGAAAATGATGAACTGGTGTAATTTCACAAATGTTTGTATGACTCACACAGGCACTGAATTTAAGCACTATTTTTTTCATTTGCTAAATGTACTGTTTATGAAAGTTTTATGTTTTGACCATTGAGACTGTATGCACAGAACTAAACAGTGTATCACCTCATGTTTTCAGACTTATAAAACTGTAGCAATGTTTCTTTAAAAATGTATAAATCAAGGCGAAATAATTTAGCCAGGACCAAGGATTTTGTATATTGGCCCTCAGCCTGCTAAAATAAATAGCAGCAAGAGAAAAATAGTTGCCAGGTTCTATTTTTTGTAAAACTTTCTCTAACTACAGCAGTCTGTACGGCTGTCAGAATTTTTTCTGTAGATGCAAAACACATCTCAGCGTTTGTGTACAAGTGTGATTTGTAAGCTATAGGTACTGTTTCTCCTTCAATGTATGTGAGGTAAGTGTACCCAGATTGACCCGCAACCACACGGATCACCAGGTTGCAGACATTTATGGAAGTCTGTAAGTGTTTGGACGCTATCATGTCAGCTTGTAGGGAATGAAGGATATCTGTGTGTTCCTGTGTCCATTGCCTAACTGAAAAATAAGGTCTTATGAGGTTGTGGAAAGGTTTAACCCTTTCTGCATAATCCAAAGTGTAAGTTCTACCAAAATTCAGGAATCCCAGTATGGATTGTAATTTTTTCAATGATTTCGGAGGTTGGAGCAGCGCACACTTTTCTACAAAGTTAGCTGCCAAGCTCTTGCCTTCACTTGAAAGCCCATATCTCAAAAATAGGACATTAAGGTGGGCTATTTATGATTTTTTGAAGTTGAATTTGTAGCCCTCAGAGGCAAATCCCCAAAATTATGGTGCTTACCCTGGTCAAGTGTTCCTCTATGTTATCATCCGTCAGATAAATATCATCCACATAGGACAATGCCTCTTTCTCCAGATTCTGAAGTAACTCAGTTACCCTGGTGGAAAACAACCCTGGGCTGTTCTTATACCCCTGGGGGAGTCGACAAAATTGCTGCTGGGACCACAGCGCTGAGAATGCTGTCAAATATCTGCTCTCAGGTGCTATATTTTGGCAGAAAAATCCATTCGAGATATCTACTGTTGTATTGTATTTTTTCCGCACAATGTTATTCATCAATGCGGCACTGTGTGCGTTTTGTACTGCAATAGTTTTTGTGCATGAGATTAGATGTCTGTAATCTAAAACTAGACGAAATGAATTATCAGGTTTCATCACGGGAAACAAAGGATTATTCATTGAAGAGGTGCAAGATTCAATCACACCCTGATATTCAAGTTGATCTAAGATCTCCCTGGCCTGTTTTTTTGCTTCCTGTTTTATTGGATACTGACTTTATGGAGTTGGAGTAGATTTTAATGGTATCATGTGGTGGGTTGAGGCTTCATCCCATCCAACATGGTTTCGATATTGTGCTGGAGCAAGGGCTACTGCCCACTCCCGTGCATATGTATGTTTTAAGTATTGGGGAATGAGGTCGGAAGAAGCTGGCATAATTACCGTTTCTCCTTTTGGGCAATCCATAACAATAGCGGGCAGCCAATCTCTTTCAGCTAATACAATGTCATAACCAAAAGTTGGGTTCTCCCAAAAGAGACCTTTAATTTTTCTGGGCTTGTCCCCTTCCAATTGGAGTATTATTTAATGTAACCTATGTGGGACACTTAACCTAGTATCAGGCGTTTCCACTGTGATATGTTCACTCAACTCCGCTATCACCAGAAATTCCATCAGGTTCTGGCAAGGGCACACGCGGTGAGGGTATTGACAATATATTAATCTGTTACGAAATGTTATATAAATGCAGAGGTCGGCATCAGTAGTGGAACAAAAAAGGGGTTTATTTATGTCTCAACACCAACTATGTTGAATACAAAAGGCCAGCCGACACGTGTTTCGTCACTGGGAGAAATCCCGTGACTCATCAGGGCTGGGGAGGATACAAAAGAAAAGGGGTGAGGGAAACATTGAAGGTTAGACACAAAACCTGGTTAATGTACGAAAGATAATTGGAAAGGGATCATCCTACGTGACTACTGGATAGAGAGAAACTGAAAATGCACATTGTGACACGTGATGTGTGATGTGTGAAATTCCACTACTTCAAATTCAGAAGTCATGGAGGCAATACGGGAGAACAAGTTAAAAACACATTGTGACTGACGTGTTCGTGCCGCTCTCATGAGGAGGATACATGAGGTAAAGCACGGGAAAAACATGTTATATTGTGTGGTGTGACAGCTATAAAGTGCAAGTAGAGGTGTGTAACAAGGTTTGAGAATAACCTCTATAGAGGAGGAAATGATATAGACCTGTAACCGCAATAGGACTGAAATAAGCACGAAAAGAAAAGGAAAAGGTCATAACACAGAAGGATAGGCCAGGACTGGGGAGGAAGGACAGGGGGCCCCGGAACTGTATTGCTAAAATTACCTAGAAAGCGAATGTATCAGAAGGAAAGTTGACCCTGAAGGAGAAAATAAAGCAAGAATAAGAGAAAGGGAAGACGCATTGCTATGGGAAGATAGCAACGGGAAACGGAATCTACATGGAAGGCTCACCCGAGGACCGGTGATAATTCCAACCCGGTGTGGGGTGAGCTAGAGGCTGGAGCAACAAAGTTGATAGGCGCTGGATATGGCGCTACGAAAATTACAGCGGTGAAAGGAGACCGCTGTGGAGAGATAGGGTGAGTAAGGATGAGGACGGTGAGAACAGACAAGAGGGGCACTAGGTAAATACAACGAATAAATTCTTACCGGGCTGGAAGGCAGCCGTAGGCGGATTAGAGGTAATGCATGGGTTTGGAGTTGCCAGGTACTATAGGGAATCCATAGAAAACGGAAGTGAAAGTAGAATAAATGTAAGGCGCTGGAGGGACCAGAAAGGAAAAACAGGACAAGGGCTTACCCTGTGAAGGCAGGTAGTGGCTGTCCAATGTCCGGCGTAGTGAAAGAGTAAAACGTCAGCCAGGCGGAGTGCAGAATCTAGTTAACTGGTGGACAAGCGAGGAGATGGGAGTGGGGAAAGGGGAAGGTAAGAACCGGAAGGTGCAAGATTGAATGAAAAGAAGAACAAAAATGAAACAGGCTTACCCTGGGTACGGGATGACTAGGAAAATAACATTGGCGGGTTGTCGCAGAACTCTGTAGTGAGACACGGAGATGCGAGCAGATTAGAAAAGAACAGCAGGAAAGTGTATATTATTAGCGGTGTGCCAACAAGACAGTTACCTGGAGTCCGGTGCGGAGGAAGACGTCAGGACAAATACCCCCAGACAGAAGACCCATAGAGGGAAAAGAGCAGGAAACAGGAGAATACAAAAAGAAACTAAGATCCGGAGATGAGAAGAGCAAATAGATCAAAACAACTTAGGTATACAGGTTGTCAATCTCTCCTCCCAGCACCTCAATAGTGGTATGATCTCTCTGCTGAGCAAGGGCCTTAGCTTTAACCCCCATGAACAGGGTGATACCTGCAGACATAAGATAGACCTGTTTATCAGGAACATAAAAATCAAAAAACACTTTAGTGGCACTCCACCTACTACCAATAACAGTAGTAAGATTATCTCTAACAATATATCGGGGATACAGAGCATAAATGACATCCAGGTCACTCATTTACTTCTCTCGCTCACTGACGTAGATGAAACACCCACCAACATGGAGAATCTCCTCCAAGAGTTGAACATAGAAGAAGATCTTAGTCTACATAGTGGCTTTAAACCTAAGTCCAAGTGGACACCCTTGCTCCCAGGGGGCAATGCCGTTGACACTTTCTACAACCTAGTATTAAACGACATGGACAAACACGAAATGAAAACATTTAAGACTAAGCACAGGACCAAAGACAATCTCCGTAGAGAAGAAAGAGTAGCTTTAAAACAACTCACCTCTAACAGAGACATCATAATCAAGGAAGCGGACAAAGGAGGTAACGTGGTGATCATGAACAGATCAGAATATCACACAGAGATCCTGTCCCAACTCGGGGATACCTCCTGTTATGAACAGCTCTCTTACAATCCTACAGCTCCCCTTGTCACCAAAATCAACAAATGCCTGTCAGAATGGCACACACAAGGTCTCATTGATGACCAAGAACTGCTATATCTGAAAGTCCACAGGCCAGCTTTTCCCTGTCTATACACCGTGCCCAAAATACACAAGTCCGCACCCTTCCCTCCAGGGAGACCTATTGTGTCGGGCATTGGTGGACCTACTGAAAAAATAGCACAATACGTCGACCTCTTCCTTGGCACTCTGGTCAAAAACTTGCCATCATACATACAGGATACCAAACACATTCTCAGCATCCTATCGGATGTTCAATGGCAACCGGATATGATTCTGGCAACCCTTGATGTAGTCTCTCTTTACACCACCATTGAACCCAAATTAGGGCTAGAAGCAGTTACTAGCATACTCAATAACAGACCAGCAAACCTGTGGCAGCATACCCAGATGCTTGTTGCTATGATGGATATCATACTCAACAACAACTTCTTCATCTATGACGGTATGTGGTACAAACAGAACAAAGGAGTAGCCATGGGCTCGAGATTTTCACCATCGTTTGCGAACCTGTACATGGGTGTTCTAGAGTCCAAATGGATCTGGGGCCCCAAAGCCGCACAATGGATTGATTCCATAATATACTGGGGTCGCTACATAGATGATTGCCTACTTCTCTGGTCAGGGTCACAACTTGAACTTAACGAATTCTGCGCACACCTCAATCGCAATGATATGAACATGAAATTTACAGAGAACTCCAGCGCCTCCAAAATCACATTTCTAGATGTGGAAATTTACATTAAATCCAACACCATTCAGAGCCGTCTCTATAGGAAAGAAACTTTGTGTAATGCCATCTTACACGCAGACAGTTCGCACCCCGCACATCAAATACAGGCAATTCCCTATGGAGAATTCATGAGAGCCAGGAGAAATTGTAGTGAGGAACCAGAATTTCAAGAGTGCCTCACTAACATGAAACATAGATTCAAAGAAAGGGGCTATAGTGCCCGTACTATCAATTCTGCGGAAAAGAGAATCAGGAACATAAGGAGAGAGGACATACTACTAACCAGGAGGACAACCACTAAGCAAGACCAACCTGTCCGACTGATTACAGACTATAGTAACATGGGGCAAGCTATGAGGAAAAGCCTCAACAAACATTGGAACGTATTGCTTGCGGATAATACACTCAGAGAGATCGTACCTCCCAAACCACAAGTTACTTACAGGAGAGGTAGAACATTAAAAACGAGACTTAGTCCTACCATCCCAGGCCCAGACACCAGTCCCTCATGGCTCACCACCCGTAATCTAGGCTTCTTCAAGTGCGGACGCTGCGGTGTCTGCAAACTAGCCCAACATGGGATCAGTAACTTTATGGCCATCAACAGACAACAGTGCCAGATTAAACAGAACATCAATTGTAATACCAGATTCGTGATCTACATTCTCGAGTGCACCTGCAAGCGCTGGTACATCGGGAGCACAATCAGACCACTAAAAGATCGAATTGGTGAACACGTCAGAGCCCTACACAACCTCGACAGCAGGTATCCAATGGCGGTCCATGCTGCCATTTGTCCAAACCAAGGCCCAAAGAAACGGATTTCCTTCTTCGGTTTCGACGTAGCACCCATCAATGCCAGAGGTGGAAACAGAGAACTCAGACTCAGACGCCTGGAAGCTACTTGGATCATGCGCTTACGGACAGTTCAACACGGATTGAACACAGACCATGAACTACATTACTTCCTGGGAGAATGAACATTGACCCACTATTTTTGCTCTAGCAATTTCCAGTGATTAGATCATCAGTGTCATTGTATATTTCATATGGAGTAGATAATACTAGCATGTTTCTGCACCATGCATGTACAACCATTTTTTCTATTACCATAGTAGCAACACTAATAATTATCAAATATTATGAATGATGTCACCGTTTTTACTTTCTCTTCTTTATTACATTGTTTACCTCTTTTTCATTCCATCACATGATCTCAATATGCGTTTGCACTATTTCGGAAGTGACCTCTGTACACTCCGCTCTAATAGTCCTGCTCGCCGGTCTCACATTGCTCTCAATCATTTTCGACGTCTATTTTCAGTTTCAGTTGAGTACTAGTCATTAGTGGAGTGGTCATTAACTTAACCTTTCCATAATAACTGTTGTTATTATTATCCACAGTAATCGTCCTAGCTGTGGCTACTTACAGATCAGCTCACCTTCTTGCTCGATTTTCTCCTTAATTTGTCATACTCCCACAGTAATTTATCCTATCTGAGGTAACTTACTGATTAGCTCACTAATTCGTTCTAGTCCTCCCAGGTGCTCGACTCCTTCAGTTCTTTCCATTTTTCATTTTTTCTTGTTACTTACAGATCAGCTCACCAACTTGCTCGATTTTCTCCTTAGTTTATTTTACTCCCCACAGTAATTTATCCTATCAGAGGTAACTTACTGATCAGCTCACTAATTCGCTCTAGTCCTCCCAGGTGTTTAACGCCTTCAGTTCTTTCCATTCTTTCATGCCGTGCACTTTGCCCCAACTCGGCTATAATGTCCTTAGCTTCAATTTCAAACCGGACCCCAGGTTTTTTGGTTTGGTTTTCGCCGTTATTGCATGTCCGCCTTATATTTCGGACCTTGCCCTATAGCCATTCGGATTATTTTGGCCACTTAATGGTTGCTTTATTTTCCGCCGCACATGCGCACCACTTGTTTTCGCTTGCCCTTCATTTCCAACATGGCGACTGAACGGCATATTCGTCAGCGGTACTCGGTCTAGTCTTCCGAATTCAAACACTATTTAGTGTTTCCCCCCATTTTTCATTCTACTTTCAGTCCCTCACTACTCGGTTCCATTGTCCTGACGTCTTCCTCCGCACCGGACTCCAGGTAACTGTCTTGTTGGCACACCGCTAATAATATACACTTTCCTGCTGTTCTTTTCTAATCTGCTCGCATCTCCGTGTCTCACTACAGAGTTCTGCGACAACCCGCCAATGTTATTTTCCTAGTCATCCCGTACCCAGGGTAAGCCTGTTTCATTTTTGTTCTTCTTTTCATTCAATCTTGCACCTTCCGGTTCTTACCTTCCCCTTTCCCCACTCCCATCTCCTCGCTTGTCCACCAGTTAACTAGATTCTGCACTCCGCCTGGCTGACGTTTTACTCTTTCACTACGCCGGACATTGGACAGCCACTACCTGCCTTCACAGGGTAAGCCCTTGTCCTGTTTTTCCTTTCTGGTCCCTCCAGCGCCTTACATTTATTCTACTTTCACTTCCGTTTTCTATGATTTCCCTATAGTACCCGGCAACTCCAAACCCATGCATTACCTCTAATCCGCCTACGGCTGCCTTCCAGCCCGGTAAGAATTTATTCGTTGTATTTACCTAGTGCCCCTGTTGTCTGTTCTCACCGTCCTCATCCTTACTCGCCCTATCTCTCCACAGCTGTCTCCTTTCACCGCTGTAATTTTCGTAGCGCCATATCCAGCGCCTATCGACTTTGTTGCTCCAGCCTCCAGCTCACCCCACACCGGGTTGGAATTATCACCGGTCCTCGGGTGAGCCTTCCATGTAGATTCCGTTTCCCGTTGCTATCTTCCCATAGCAATGCGTCTTCCCTTTCTCTTATTCTTGCTTTATTTTCTCCTTCAGGGTCAACTTTCCTTCTGATACATTCGCTTTCTAGGTAATTTTAGCAATACAGTTCCGGGGCCCCCTGTCCTTCCTCCCCAGTCCTGGCCTATCCTTCTGTGTTATGACCTTTTCCTTTTCTTTTCGTGCTTATTTCAGTTCTATTGCGGTTACAGGTCTATATCATTTCCTCCTCTATAGAGGTTATTCTCAAACCTCGTTACACACCTCTACTTGCACTTTATAGCTGTCACACCACACAATATAACATGTTTTTCCCGCGCTTTACCTCATGTATCCTCCTCATGAGAGCGGCACGAACACGTCAGTCACAATGTGTTTTTAACTTGTTCTCCCGTATTGCCTCCATGAGTTCTGAATTTGAAGTAGTGGAATTTCCTCATTTGTCACTTCACACATCACACATCACGTGTCACAATGTGCATTTTCAGTTTCTCTCTATCCAGTAGTCACGTAGGATGATCCCTTTCCAATTATCTTTCGTACATTAACCAGGTTTTGTGTCTAACCTTCAATGTTTCCCTCACCCCTTTTCTTTTGTATCCTCCCCAGCCCTGATGAGTCACAGGATTTCTCCCAGTGACGAAACACGTGTCGGCTGGCCTTTTGTATTCAACATAGTTGGTGTTGAGACATAAATAAACCCCTTTTTGTTCCAATACTGATGCCGACCTCTGCATTTATATAACATTTCGTAACAGATTAATATATTGTCAATACCCTCACCGCGTGTGCCCAGGACAGTACTCATTTTACAGTGTGGATCCTGCGATTCACACATTTTTCAGGGGTTATTGGGTTATTCCCCTGACCTGGAGGCATCGCATGCATATAAGCCTATAGTTAGTATACGCAATAGCCTGAGCGCCACTTTCCTGTCTTAACTAAAAAAACCCCACCTAATCTCCAGTTTACAGTTTCAGGAAGGGCAGCCGCAGCGTTTGACCCCAAAATTCCCAGCCTCCTAGTGTAGAGCATGGATAGAGACAAGGTCGCATCGGAACTATTTGAGAATCTATCCAAAGGGATCACCAGCTCCTCTACATCTACTAACAATCACCATACACGCAAAGAAGGTCTCAAAGAAAAATTTCTCAGATTAGAAAGACTCAAAAAAACGAGAATTCTAGGTGGTGGGACAGCGCCACACTAAAACAATACTTAAGATTAAATCGAGTCCCAAGAGGACTCCGCTCTCAAATTTTCCCAACGTTTGACGACTTAGACGACGATCTATTGGGCAAATGGGAAGAAACCTTAAATCTTAACTCAAATACACTAATTAACATTTTGATAGAGAACGCAGAAAGAAAAGTGGCCAAACTTCAGATTGAAATCACTAATCTTGAAAAAGAAATAGACCTTAACTTAGAAGAAGCCACGGGTAAAAACTACGTCATCTTGAATGACATTCTAATCAGACACCAAAACGAAATAAAAGATAGAAAAACGCGTCAATTGAAGAGAGACGAAGCTGACTACAGGGAAGGACGAGTCTACACCTTCGCTAGAAAATACGATAAGCTGATTAGTACCACAAAACAGGGAGATAAACAAACCAAAATAGACACTGCTTCTTTCTCATCCAGCTCCACATCACTCAACACTATTGCCACTAGCGACAGTGAAGGAGAGAACCAGAGCAGTAACTCCACTAGGACAGTACCCACGACATCGTCTTTTTTAAAGGAAGTACAGGCTATAAGGAGAGAGAACAGAACACAACAAAAACAAATACCCCCAGACAGAAGACCCATAGAGGGAAAAGAGCAGGAAACAGGAGAATACAAAAAGAAACTAAGATCCGGAGACAAGAAGAGCAAATAGATCAAAACAACTTAGGTATACAGGTTGTCAATCTCTCCTCCCAGCACCTCAATAGTGGTATGATCTCTCTGCTGAGCAAGGGCCTTAGCTTTAACCCCCATGAACAGGGTGATACCTGCAGACATAAGATAGACCTGTTCAAGTTTATCAGGAACATAAAAATCAAAAAACACTTTAGTGGCACTCCACCTACTACCAATAACAGTAGTAAGATTATCTCTAACAATATATCGGGGATACAGAGCATAAATGACATCCAGGTCACTCATTTACTTCTCTCGCTCACTGACGTAGATGAAACACCCACCAACATGGAGAATCTCCTCCAAGAGTTGAACATAGAAGAAGATCTTAGTCTACATAGTGGCTTTAAACCTAAGTCCAAGTGGACACCCTTGCTCCCAGGGGGCAATGCCGTTGACACTTTCTACAACCTAGTATTAAACGACATGGACAAACACGAAATGAAAACATTTAAGACTAAGCACAGGACCAAAGACAATCTCCGTAGAGAAGAAAGAGTAGCTTTAAAACAACTCACCTCTAACAGAGACATCATAATCAAGGAAGCGGACAAAGGAGGTAACGTGGTGATCATGAACAGATCAGAATATCACACAGAGATCCTGTCCCAACTCGGGGATACCTCCTGTTATGAACAGCTCTCTTACAATCCTACAGCTCCCCTTGTCACCAAAATCAACAAATGCCTGTCAGAATGGCACACACAAGGTCTCATTGATGACCAAGAACTGCTATATCTGAAAGTCCACAGGCCAGCTTTTCCCTGTCTATACACCGTGCCCAAAATACACAAGTCCGCACCCTTCCCTCCAGGGAGACCTATTGTGTCGGGCATTGGTGGACCTACTGAAAAAATAGCACAATACGTCGACCTCTTCCTTGGCACTCTGGTCAAAAACTTGCCATCATACATACAGGATACCAAACACATTCTCAGTATCCTATCGGATGTTCAATGGCAACCGGATATGATTCTGGCAACCCTTGATGTAGTCTCTCTTTACACCACCATTGAACCCAAATTAGGGCTAGAAGCAGTTACTAGCATACTCAATAACAGACCAGCAAACCTGTGGCAGCATACCCAGATGCTTGTTGCTATGATGGATATCATACTCAACAACAACTTCTTCATCTATGACGGTATGTGGTACAAACAGAACAAAGGAGTAGCCATGGGCTCGAGATTTTCACCATCGTTTGCGAACCTGTACATGGGTGTTCTAGAGTCCAAATGGATCTGGGGCCCCAAAGCCGCACAATGGATTGATTCCATAATATACTGGGGTCGCTACATAGATGATTGCCTACTTCTCTGGTCAGGGTCACAACTTGAACTTAACGAATTCTGCGCACACCTCAATCGCAATGATATGAACATGAAATTTACAGAGAACTCCAGCGCCTCCAAAATCACATTTCTAGATGTGGAAATTTACATTAAATCCAACACCATTCAGAGCCGTCTCTATAGGAAAGAAACTTTGTGTAATGCCATCTTACACGCAGACAGTTCGCACCCCGCACATCAAATACAGGCAATTCCCTATGGAGAATTCATGAGAGCCAGGAGAAATTGTAGTGAGGAACCAGAATTTCAAGAGTGCCTCACTAACATGAAACATAGATTCAAAGAAAGGGGCTATAGTGCCCGTACTATCAATTCTGCGGAAAAGAGAATCAGGAACATAAGGAGAGAGGACATACTACTAACCAGGAGGACAACCACTAAGCAAGACCAACCTGTCCGACTGATTACAGACTATAGTAACATGGGGCAAGCTATGAGGAAAAGCCTCAACAAACATTGGAACGTATTGCTTGCGGATAATACACTCAGAGAGATCGTACCTCCCAAACCACAAGTTACTTACAGGAGAGGTAGAACATTAAAAACGAGACTTAGTCCTACCATCCCAGGCCCAGACACCAGTCCCTCATGGCTCACCACCCGTAATCTAGGCTTCTTCAAGTGCGGACGCTGCGGTGTCTGCAAACTAGCCCAACATGGGATCAGTAACTTTATGGCCATCAACAGACAACAGTGCCAGATTAAACAGAACATCAATTGTAATACCAGATTCGTGATCTACATTCTCGAGTGCACCTGCAAGCGCTGGTACATCGGGAGCACAATCAGACCACTAAAAGATCGAATTGGTGAACACGTCAGAGCCCTACACAACCTCGACAGCAGGTATCCAATGGCGGTCCATGCTGCCATTTGTCCAAACCAAGGCCCAAAGAAACGGATTTCCTTCTTCGGTTTCGACGTAGCACCCATCAATGCCAGAGGTGGAAACAGAGAACTCAGACTCAGACGCCTGGAAGCTACTTGGATCATGCGCTTACGGACAGTTCAACACGGATTGAACACAGACCATGAACTACATTACTTCCTGGGAGAATGAACATTGACCCACTATTTTTGCTCTAGCAATTTCCAGTGATTAGATCATCAGTGTCATTGTATATTTCATATGGAGTAGATAATACTAGCATGTTTCTGCACCATGCATGTACAACCATTTTTTCTATTACCATAGTAGCAACACTAATAATTATCAAATATTATGAATGATGTCACCGTTTTTACTTTCTCTTCTTTATTACATTGTTTACCTCTTTTTCATTCCATCACATGATCTCAATATGCGTTTGCACTATTTCGGAAGTGACCTCTGTACACTCCGCTCTAATAGTCCTGCTCGCCGGTCTCACATTGCTCTCAATCATTTTCGACGTCTATTTTCAGTTTCAGTTGAGTACTAGTCATTAGTGGAGTGGTCATTAACTTAACCTTTCCATAATAACTGTTGTTATTATTATCCACAGTAATCGTCCTAGCTGTGGCTACTTACAGATCAGCTCACCTTCTTGCTCGATTTTCTCCTTAATTTGTCATACTCCCACAGTAATTTATCCTATCTGAGGTAACTTACTGATTAGCTCACTAATTCGTTCTAGTCCTCCCAGGTGCTCGACTCCTTCAGTTCTTTCCATTTTTCATTTTTTCTTGTTACTTACAGATCAGCTCACCAACTTGCTCGATTTTCTCCTTAGTTTATTTTACTCCCCACAGTAATTTATCCTATCAGAGGTAACTTACTGATCAGCTCACTAATTCGCTCTAGTCCTCCCAGGTGTTTAACGCCTTCAGTTCTTTCCATTCTTTCATGCCGTGCACTTTGCCCCAACTCGGCTATAATGTCCTTAGCTTCAATTTCAAACCGGACCCCAGGTTTTTTGGTTTGGTTTTCGCCGTTATTGCATGTCCGCCTTATATTTCGGACCTTGCCCTATAGCCATTCGGATTATTTTGGCCACTTAATGGTTGCTTTATTTTCCGCCGCACATGCGCACCACTTGTTTTCGCTTGCCCTTCATTTCCAACATGGCGACTGAACGGCATATTCGTCAGCGGTACTCGGTCTAGTCTTCCGAATTCAAACACTATTTAGTGTTTCCCCCATTTTCATTCTACTTTCAGTCCCTCACTACTCGGTTCCATTGTCCTGACGTCTTCCTCCGCACCGGACTCCAGGTAACTGTCTTGTTGGCACACCGCTAATAATATACACTTTCCTGCTGTTCTTTTCTAATCTGCTCGCATCTCCGTGTCTCACTACAGAGTTCTGCGACAACCCGCCAATGTTATTTTCCTAGTCATCCCGTACCCAGGGTAAGCCTGTTTCATTTTTGTTCTTCTTTTCATTCAATCTTGCACCTTCCGGTTCTTACCTTCCCCTTTCCCCACTCCCATCTCCTCGCTTGTCCACCAGTTAACTAGATTCTGCACTCCGCCTGGCTGACGTTTTACTCTTTCACTACGCCGGACATTGGACAGCCACTACCTGCCTTCACAGGGTAAGCCCTTGTCCTGTTTTTCCTTTCTGGTCCCTCCAGCGCCTTACATTTATTCTACTTTCACTTCCGTTTTCTATGATTTCCCTATAGTACCCGGCAACTCCAAACCCATGCATTACCTCTAATCCGCCTACGGCTGCCTTCCAGCCCGGTAAGAATGTATTCGTTGTATTTACCTAGTGCCCCTGTTGTCTGTTCTCACCGTCCTCATCCTTACTCGCCCTATCTCTCCGCAGCGGTCTCCTTTCACCGCTGTAATTTTCGTAGCGCCATATCCAGCGCCTATCGACTTTGTTGCTCCAGCCTCCAGCTCACCCCACACCGGGTTGGAATTATCACCGGTCCTCGGGTGAGCCTTCCATGTAGATTCCGTTTCCCGTTGCTATCTTCCCATAGCAATGCGTCTTCCCTTTCTCTTATTCTTGCTTTATTTTCTCCTTCAGGGTCAACTTTCCTTCTGATACATTCGCTTTCTAGGTAATTTTAGCAATACAGTTCCGGGGCCCCCTGTCCTTCCTCCCCAGTCCTGGCCTATCCTTCTGTGTTATGACCTTTTCCTTTTCTTTTCGTGCTTATTTCAGTTCTATTGCGGTTACAGGTCTATATCATTTCCTCCTCTATAGAGGTTATTCTCAAACCTCGTTACACACCTCTACTTGCACTTTATAGCTGTCACACCACACAATATAACATGTTTTTCCCGCGCTTTACCTCATGTATCCTCCTCATGAGAGCGGCACGAACACGTCAGTCACAATGTGTTTTTAACTTGTTCTCCCGTATTGCCTCCATGAGTTCTGAATTTGAAGTAGTGGAATTTCCTCATTTGTCACTTCACACATCACACATCACGTGTCACAATGTGCATTTTCAGTTTCTCTCTATCCAGTAGTCACGTAGGATGATCCCTTTCCAATTATCTTTCGTACATTAACCAGGTTTTGTGTCTAACCTTCAATGTTTCCCTCACCCCTTTTCTTTTGTATCCTCCCCAGCCCTGATGAGTCACAGGATTTCTCCCAGTGACGAAACACGTGTCGGCTGGCCTTTTGTATTCAACATAGTTGGTGTTGAGACATAAATAAACCCCTTTTTGTTCCAATACTGATGCCGACCTCTGCATTTATATAACATTTCGTAACAGATTAATATATTGTCAATACCCTCACCGCGTGTGCCCAGGACAGTACTCATTTTACAGTGTGGATCCTGCGATTCACACATTTTTCAGGGGTTATTGGGTTATTCCCCTGACCTGGAGGCATCGCATGCATATAAGCCTATAGTTAGTATACGCAATAGCCTGAGCGCCACTTTCCTGTCTTAACTAAAAAAACCCCACCTAATCTCCAGTTTACAGTTTCAGGAAGGGCAGCCGCAGCGTTTGACCCCAACATTCCCAGCCTCCTAGTGTAGAGCATGGATAGAGACAAGGTCGCATCGGAACTATTTGAGAATCTATCCAAAGGGATCACCAGCTCCTCTACATCTACTAACAATCACCATACACGCAAAGAAGGTCTCAAAGAAAAATTTCTCAGATTAGAAAGACTCAAAAAAAACGAGAATTCTAGGTGGTGGGACAGCGCCACACTAAAACAATACTTAAGATTAAATCGAGTCCCAAGAGGACTCCGCTCTCAAATTTTCCCAACGTTTGACGACTTAGACGACGATCTATTGGGCAAATGGGAAGAAACCTTAAATCTTAACTCAAATACACTAATTAACATTTTGATAGAGAACGCAGAAAGAAAAGTGGCCAAACTTCAGATTGAAATCACTAATCTTGAAAAAGAAATAGACCTTAACTTAGAAGAAGCCACGGGTAAAAACTACGTCATCTTGAATGACATTCTAATCAGACACCAAAACGAAATAAAAGATAGAAAAACGCGTCAATTGAAGAGAGACGAAGCTGACTACAGGGAAGGACGAGTCTACACCTTCGCTAGAAAATACGATAAGCTGATTAGTACCACAAAACAGGGAGATAAACAAACCAAAATAGACACTGCTTCTTTCTCATCCAGCTCCACATCACTTAACACTATTGCCACTAGCGACAGTGAAGGAGAGAACCAGAGCAGTAACTCCACTAGGACAGTACCCACGACATCGTCTTTTTTAAAGGAAGTACAGGCTATAAGGAGAGAGAACAGAACACAACAAAAACAAATACCCCCAGACAGAAGACCCATAGAGGGAAAAGAGCAGGAAACAGGAGAATACAAAAAGAAACTAAGATCCGGAGACAAGAAGAGCAAATAGATCAAAACAACTTAGGTATACAGGTTGTCAATCTCTCCTCCCAGCACCTCAATAGTGGTATGATCTCTCTGCTGAGCAAGGGCCTTAGCTTTAACCCCCATGAACAGGGTGATACCTGCAGACATAAGATAGAACTGTTCAAGTTTATCAGGAACATAAAAATCAAAAAACACTTTAGTGGCACTCCACCTACTACCAATAACAGTAGTAAGATTATCTCTAACAATATATCGGGGATACAGAGCATAAATGACATCCAGGTCACTCATTTACTTCTCTCGCTCACTGACGTAGATGAAACACCCACCAACATGGAGAATCTCCTCCAAGAGTTGAACATAGAAGAAGATCTTAGTCTACATAGTGGCTTTAAACCTAAGTCCAAGTGGACACCCTTGCTCCCAGGGGGCAATGCCGTTGACACTTTCTACAACCTAGTATTAAACGACATGGACAAACACGAAATAAAAACATTTAAGACTAAGCACAGGACCAAAGACAATCTCCGTAGAGAAGAAAGAGTAGCTTTAAAACAACTCACCTCTAACAGAGACATCATAATCAAGGAAGCGGACAAAGGAGGTAACGTGGTGATCATGAACAGATCAGAATATCACACAGAGATCCTGTCCCAACTCGGGGATACCTCCTGTTATGAACAGCTCTCTTACAATCCTACAGCTCCCCTTGTCACCAAAATCAACAAATGCCTGTCAGAATGGCACACACAAGGTCTCATTGATGACCAAGAACTGCTATATCTGAAAGTCCACAGGCCAGCTTTTCCCTGTCTATACACCGTGCCCAAAATACACAAGTCCGCACCATTCCCTCCAGGGAGACCTATTGTATCGGGCATTGGTGCACCTACTGACAAAATAGCACAATACGTCGACCTCTTCCTTGGCACTCTGGTCAAAAACTTGCCATCATACATACAGGATACCAAACACATTCTCAGCATCCTATCGGATGTTCAATGGCAACCGGATATGATTCTGGCAACCCTTGATGTAGTCTCTCTTTACACCACCATTGAACCCAAATTAGGGCTAGAAGCAGTTACTAGCATACTCAATAACAGACCAGCAAACCTGTGGCAGCATACCCAGATGCTTGTTGCTATGATGGATATCATACTCAACAACAACTTCTTCATCTATGACGGTATGTGGTACAAACAGAACAAAGGAGTAGCCATGGGCTCGAGATTTTCACCATCGTTTGCGAACCTGTACATGGGTGTTCTAGAGTCCAAATGGATCTGGGGCCCCAAAGCCGCACAATGGATTGATTCCATAATATACTGGGGTCGCTACATAGATGATTGCCTACTTCTCTGGTCAGGGTCACAACTTGAACTTAACGAATTCTGCGCACACCTCAATCGCAATGATATGAACATGAAATTTACAGAGAACTCCAGCGCCTCCAAAATCACATTTCTAGATGTGGAAATTTACATTAAATCCAACACCATTCAGAGCCGTCTCTATAGGAAAGAAACTTCGTGTAATGCCATCTTACACGCAGACAGTTCGCACCCCGCACATCAAATACAGGCAATTCCCTATGGAGAATTCATGAGAGCCAGGAGAAATTGTAGTGAGGAACCAGAATTTCAAGAGTGCCTCACTAACATGAAACATAGATTCAAAGAAAGGGGCTATAGTGCCCGTACTATCAATTCTGCGGAAAAGAGAATCAGGAACATAAGGAGAGAGGACACACTACTAACCAGGAGGACAACCACTAAGCAAGACCAACCTGTCCGACTGATTACAGACTATAGTAACATGGGGCAAGCTATGAGGAAAAGCCTCAACAAACATTGGAACGTATTGCTTGCGGATAATACACTCAGAGAGATCGTACCTCCCAAACCACAAGTTACTTACAGGAGAGGTAGAACATTAAAAACGAGACTTAGTCCTACCATCCCAGGCCCAGACACCAGTCCCTCATGGCTCACCACCCGTAATCTAGGCTTCTGCAAGTGCGGGCACTGCGGTGTCTGCAAACTAGCCCAACATGGGATCAGTAACTTTATGGCCATCAACAGACAACAGTACCAGATTAAACAGAACATCAATTGTAATACCAGATTCGTGATCTACATTCTCGAGTGCACCTGCAAGCGCTGGTACATCGGGAGCACAATCAGACCACTAAAAGATCGAATTGGTGAACACGTCAGAGCCCTACACAACCTCGACAGCAGGCATCCAATGGCGGTCCATGCTGCCGTTTGTCCAAACCAAGGCCCAAAGAAACGGATTTCCTTCTTCGGTTTCGACGTAGCACCCATCAATGCCAGAGGTGGAAACAGAGAACTCAGACTCAGACGCCTGGAAGCTACTTGGATCATGCGCTTACGGACAGTTCAACACGGATTGAACACAGACCATGAACTACATTACTTCCTGGGAGAATGAACATTGACCCACTATTTTTGCTCTAGCAATTTCCAGTGATTAGATCATCAGTGTCATTGTATATTTCATATGGAGTAGATAATACTAGCATGTTTCTGCACCATGCATGTACAACCATTTTTTTCTATTACCATAGTAGCAACACTAATAATTATCAAATATTATGAATGATGTCACCGTTTTTTACTTTCTCTTCTTTATTACATTGTTTACCTCTTTTTCATTCCATCACATGATCTCAATATGCGTTTGCACTATTTCGGAAGTGACCTCTGTACACTCCGCTCTAATAGTCCTGCTCGCCGGTCTCACATTGCTCTCAATCATTTTCGACGTCTATTTTCAGTTTCAGTTGACTACTAGTCATTAGCGGAGTGGTCATTAACTTAACCTTTCCATAATAACTGTTGTTATTATTATCCACAGTAATCGTCCTAGCTGTGGCTACTTACAGATCAGCTCACCTTCTTGCTCGATTTTCTCCTTAATTTGTCATACTCCCCACAGTAATTTATCCTATCTGAGGTAACTTACTGATTAGCTCACTAATTCGTTCTAGTCCTCCCAGGTGCTCGACGCCTTCAGTTCTTTCCATTTTTCATTTTTTCTTGTTACTTACAGATCAGCTCACCAACTTGCTCGATTTTCTCCTTAGTTTATTTTACTCCCCACAGTAATTTATCCTATCAGAGGTAACTTACTGATCAGCTCACTAATTCGCTCTAGTCCTCCCAGGTGTTTAACGCCTTCAGTTCTTTCCATTCTTTCATGCCGTGCACTTTGCCCCAACTCGGCTATAATGTCCTTAGCTTCAATTTCAAACCGGACCCCAGGTTTTTTGGTTTGGTTTTCGCCGTTATTGCATGTCCGCCTTATATTTCGGACCTTGCCCTATAGCCATTCGGATTATTTTGGCCACTTAATGGTTGCTTTATTTTCCGCCGCACATGCGCACCACTTGTTTTCGCTTGTCCTTCATTTCCAACATGGCGACTGAACGGCATATTCGTCAGCGGTACTCGGTCTAGTCTTCCGAATTCAAACACTATTTAGTGTTTTCTCCCCATTTTTCATTCTACTTTCAGTCCCTCACTACTCGGTTCCATTGTCCTGACGTCTTCCTCCGCACCGGACTCCAGGTAACTGTCTTGTTGGCACACCACTAATAATATACACTTTCCTGCTGTTCTTTTCTAATCTGCTCGCATCTCCGTGTCTCACTACAGAGTTCTGCGACAACCCGCCAATGTTATTTTCCTAGTCATCCCGTACCCAGGGTAAGCCTGTTTCATTTTTGTTCTTCTTTTCATTCAATCTTGCACCTTCCGGTTCTTACCTTCCCCTTTCCCCACTCCCATCTCCTCGCTTGTCCACCAGTTAACTAGATTCTGCACTCCGCCTGGCTGACGTTTTACTCTTTCACTACGCCGGACATTGGACAGCCACTACCTGCCTTCACAGGGTAAGCCCTTGTCCTGTTTTTCCTTTCTGGTCCCTCCAGCGCCTTACATTTATTCTACTTTCACTTCCGTTTTCTATGATTTCCCTATAGTACCTGGCAACTCCAAACCCATGCATTACCTCTAATCCGCCTACGGCTGCCTTCCAGCCCGGTAAGAATTTATTCGTTGTATTTACCTAGTGCCCCTGTTGTCTGTTCTCACCGTCCTCATCCTTACTCGCCCTATCTCTCCACAGCGGTCTCCTTTCACCGCTGTAATTTTCGTAGCGCCATATCCAGCGCCTATCAACTTTGTTGCTCCAGCCTCCAGCTCACCCCACACCGGGTTGGAATTATCACCGGTCCTCGGGTGAGCCTTCCATGTAGATTCCGTTTCCCGTTACTATCTTCCCATAGCAATGCGTCTTCCCTTTCTCTTATTCTTGCTTTATTTTCTCCTTCAGGGTCAACTTTCCTTCTGATACATTCGCTTTCTAGGTAATTTTAGCAATACAGTTCCGGGGCCCCCTGTCCTTCCTCCCCAGTCCTGGCCTATCCTTCTGTGTTATGACCTTTTCCTTTTCTTTTCGTGCTTATTTCAGTCCTATTGCGGTTACAGGTCTATATCATTTCCTCCTCTATAGAGGTTATTCTCAAACCTCGTTACACACCTCTACTTGCACTTTATAGCTGTCACACCACACAATATAACATGTTTTTCCCGCGCTTTACCTCATGTATCCTCCTCATGAGAGCGGCACGAACACGTCAGTCACAATGTGTTTTTAACTTGTTCTCCCGTATTGCCTCCATGAGTTCTGAATTTGAAGTAGTGGAATTTCCTCATTTGTCACTTCACACATCACACATCACGTGTCACAATGTGCATTTTCAGTTTCTCTCTATCCAGTAGTCACGTAGGATGATCCCTTTCCAATTATCTTTCGTACATTAACCAGGTTTTGTGTCTAACCTTCAATGTTTCCCTCACCCCTTTTCTTTTGTATCCTCCCCAGCCCTGATGAGTCACAGGATTTCTCCCAGTGACGAAACACGTGTCGGCTGGCCTTTTGTATTCAACATAGTTGGTGTTGAGACATAAATAAACCCCTTTTTGTTCCAATACTGATGCCGACCTCTGCATTTATATAACATTTCGTAACAGATTAATATATTGTCAATACCCTCACCGCGTGTGCCCAGGACAGTACTCATTTTACAGTGTGGATCCTGCGATTCACACATTTTTCAGGGGTTATTGGGTTATTCCCCTGACCTGGAGGCATCGCATGCATATAAGCCTATAGTTAGTATACGCAATAGCCTGAGCGCCACTTTCCTGTCTTAACTAAAAACCCCCCACCTAATCTCCGGTTCTGGCAAGCTATTGTTACTTCTGCTGCGCTGTCTAGCATCGTCAGAGCCCATTCGCTATTCAGTAGTTGAGTCCTCAGAATTCTGGGCATGTCTAACTTTGAGACCTGCCTCTTTCTTCTTTTTGAATTGAGGTTTTGATTTAGGCTTTTCCTCTTTCTTTGAAGTGTAGTCTGAAGTGCGTTGTGCGTCTCTGGACTTTGTACATTCTTCTTGTCTGTGTTCTGACCGTCCTTCCCTCTCTAAGTTTTTGGATGAACCCTGAAAGGAACGAGAGGAACGTGTATCAGTGTCCTGATAACTGTCAGGTTTTCTAATGTTGTCCCTATTCCTAAGGTTATACCTCCTTTCGGAGGGCTCCTGCTGAGGAGACCTACCTCTGGATTGAGATCTGTTCTCTTTATTCTTTTGTTGTTTATTATTGTCCCATTTCTTTGTTGAAAAAGCAGGTGCTTGCTTAAAGGTATCCTTTTCAGGACCCCCATCAGTTGAGGTTTCATTGCTTTACCCCCCAGACTGTCTCTGCCTAATTCTGCATAAGCAGTTTCAATTAATTTAGGTAATTCATGCTCCTGTTGTAGAGGAGCAAACTCCCTTAGGCGTTGGCGTATTGCCACAGATGCTGCCTCCCCTTTAATATTTGTTAATATTATAGCTGATACCTGGGCAAAATTACCTAGTAACTTCATCCCTAAGGTCAGAGCAGGTTCTGCTCCATACTCGTTCTGTATTTGTCTTAATACATCTGGTATTACTGCTAATGATGGGATACCATGAGTCCTGGTATATATGGCAGCGAAAACTGTACCCCAAGAGGTACAATACTCTATCTGGGGTGTTATCCCCATGGGCAAGCAAATTGTTAACATTCTGTGTTTTTCATGTGGGCTGGTGTTTGGAAATACTGTCTCTAGCTGTGTTATCTTCTGAGCCACCCAGAATGGCATTTGTTCACGTTTAGTGGGCATTTTACCCATCACTGCGTGTAATGTTTGTGATGAAATTTTAGTTGTTGATGAATAAATCGGACCTGTTGGTGTGTCCATAGCTGGCTGAACT
Source organism: Calotriton arnoldi (assembly GCA_963921515.1). NCBI lineage: Eukaryota > Metazoa > Chordata > Amphibia > Caudata > Salamandridae > Calotriton > Calotriton arnoldi. The sequence continues at coordinate 495,013 of CAWUFW010011988.1, forward strand.
GTGAGTGTTCTCATCACGAACTGTGTCATGTTTCTGTAAAGTCTTATTAGTTCTTTATGAAGAGTAAGTAAGTCTCCTTGCTGGCATTGTTTCAATGTCAGGATGTGGTGTGTAGGCTGCTAATACTGGCCATGTTGCTCTGTCTCTTCTGAGCGGACCGAGTCTTACTTTATTTCTTGTATGGGGTAGGGTGCCTTTAAACCAGTATAAATGCTCCTAGTAAGTGAGCGGAACTTCAATGTCTTTGTACGGACAATATTCGTTCGGTATTTTATCTTCTGTGTAGTAATGAAATATCTTTGTTCGTGCATATGCCTGTGGGAATGCAACCCATGAATACAATACCTCTGTTCTAAATGATTTGTGTGCCTCAATCACAAAGGTTACTGGCCCACCAACAGCTGTTAAACCATGCAAAAATAGTTTTAGGGTGATGGCATTTCTAACATTTTCTGTAATTTGTATTGCATCTGCATCTTCTTCGGCTGAGAGATTTAGCTCATGTACAGCGTTATCCACTTGCTCAGTCATTGTTTTTAGTAAGAAGAGTTCTTTTCAAGGGAATTAAGATAAGGTGTTATGCACAAAAGGGACAATGTGTCCTTCAAGCTTGATTAACCAAGAGCCAATACATAGGATTTTGCCTACTCAGCTGCAGCAGATTTTTGTACCCTTCCACTCCAGACGTCTCTGGGGAAATGTGAGTAGGGGGTCTATGAGAATAGCACGACTGAACTAATCAGATTTGACTGTTAAATAAGTACCCAACCAATGTTGGCGGCGCCATGTCGTGTAGTTCCTATAAAACCTATATAGGATCTGAACGTTTAGACAACATACACTGCGGGTTTGGTGTCCAGACTGATTCCAGGCACCCCCACCGGGTATGTTGGCCTGCATACCAGCTAGCTCACAGTGCCACTAGAAACCCCTTTTAACAAGGGGAGAATAGTTGTTGGCAACTATCGAACATGACAACCCTGATCCCTCAGGACCGTGCAAACAGTGTACTACTTTTCGCTCAGTCACTCGTGCTCACTTAGTCTGAGAGAGATACACAGAATAAACAGTATGGACGTTTTTCAATAAGTATTTATTGAACAGTCTTTATTCTAGTGTAAAATAGGTGTGCTGAAACAACCATTAGACAGTAACAGCTATAAAGGATTTAGAAGCACTATGAAAGTAAAAGGATGGTAGATTTCTACCATCTTGCTATAATTATGAGTATAAGCAAGTACATAAAATACATGACAATAAAATGCGTACTCCTATGATGCTCCCCTAACTAGATGTACCTAGCATGTATGTAGGTGTTAAGCCAAGAATCCTTCTAGGATAAAGTCAACCCCATTACCTGAAGTGAGAGACTGTGGGACCCCGTCTTGGTCTCGAGTTGGACACCCCGCAAGGGATGTTAGACCACTGTGAGCTGGAGTATCTGCATGCAGGAACCTCAGTGTCTCACGTCAGTGTGTCGGCAGGGAAATCCTGATCTCCTCTCCTTGTGTCAGCAAGATGTGATGTTTATATACCCAAAGGCTTCCCCGGGGGTTCCACCTTGCTGTGCCACTTGTCGGACTTAGGATGACGTCGGGAATGAACTTTATACATAGTTATTATACAGGAGATGGTAGTTCTGCTGAGGTTCCAAGAATCCTCATGCATAATGTATGAGGCTTTTACCAGGGAAAATCCCGCGTTCTGTGTGCAGGGTCGTATCTAGGTAAAAGGTCAGTCCCTAAGAACCGTTATGTATGTAATGTAGGGAAGAATATAGGTGAAGGGTTAGGATGCTACCTGAGCCTATATTGTGGTACCTATATGGAATATAACAGAGGTTGTGCTCCAACAAGCCAAATGTCTTATGCACAAAATTGAAAACCACCTTTTTGCTTCAAGAAAAAAAACAAGTTTTCCATAATGGCAGGCTAAGCGTAGGCAGAAGTTATTGAGTAACCTATTAAAGGGGCAGTAAAGGAATGGTAAGCTAAATTTTATTCTATAACTCTAATTTCTGTCCAATAATCTCAAGATACTGCAGGTAGACTAGAGATTTTGGCATCACATAGTATCATCCTTTTTTCAATATAACCTCTTATCTTGGATCACAAATGTAAATTCAACACCTAAACCAACTTGCCCAAACCAATACAAAATCCGACAAAAACCTTCCTGTACAAGATGGTGCCTAAAAATTGTTTAATAAAATTATTGTGTACTAAATATAATTTACAAAAATATCACCCCAGTTAATAATAGAACATCTACCCTTAATTGAGTGAACGTTGTGTAAGCAATAGTTAGGCCAACATATTTTTGTCAGACAATATTTTTGAGAATGATATTCTGACATACAGCTGTACAAGGTACAACTAAATCGATGCTTATTTCTCCATCTGATGACTACTTATCCCAACATTTTGGTTAGGTAGAAGTACATATCCAAAACATTTTACCATTTTAAAGAAATTCCAACACTACCTAAGTCATGTAATATATTGTTAGTTTAAATGATGCTTGATTTAAAAACATCGATTTATCTTTATCTCTTTAAAACTAGAAAAAGAATTTCTGATAATCATTCATTTTGAATAGGCCCTGAGGCATATTTGATCAAAAACTGCTAGGACAGACTGGCTTGCACACAAATGAAACAATATATCTAAGGAAGTAATGAACAATTAAGAGCTGTGTTAAAACTAATCAATGTTGCTTGTGATGACTGTATATTTCTTTGGATCTGAAATTAGATTTGTGATAAATAAATAAGGTAATAAATAAATAAAAGTCTGTAGTAGCTAGATAAGTAAATGCTGCTTTTTTAATGCTATCTGAAAATCTAGCTATGATGCTGAAATATGTCCATATTAAAAGTAGGGCTAAAAGAACATTCCATCTTAAATTAGGTGATATAATTCAATTGAATTATGACATTTTGCAAAAAAGGTTTTGACATGGTTTTGTCAGGATTAGAAAAATGAGAGGCTCGAAAGTCTTGACAGTTGAGAAATCAGGAGTGAGGAAACAAGCAAAAACAACTAGGAAGGAAAATGCCAAGGAAACCTGCACATGAGAAGTGGAGAATGTTTGTGGCTTCCTCAAAGCAATGGAGAATGGGCTGAAGACTATGGAAGAGCGCTCGACCCCTAACTTTGCAATATACTTATTTCCCGGTTAGATCCTCTACTTCCAAGACTTGTCAGGCAGAGTGATACTTAAGTCCCATGTTAGCATACAGACGTTGCATGGCAACTTTCCGATTAGCTGTGTGGCTTCCAGTTTTGAGAGTTCTGCACCTTTGTTATTTTTTTCTCGTTTGGTTCTTTAGTTCCCTCATGAAGTTGGTTTAGGCAGGATTATTCACCTGATTGTTGTTTACTCTATTACCTACGTATTCCAAATTCCATGGTTTCCTGGGTTTGGCATTGGTATCAAGGATCATCACAGCATTTTTCTCCATGGAGTCTGATAAGAAATATTTCCTTTGTATCCTCCTATTGTTTGTATCTTCATCTCCCAATTCCTTTGTTACTTATGTATTTATTTGTATGTTCAGTTCCAGGCCTACTTGACACTGTTAGCCTTGCTGCTCCCGTAACTAATTTCCAAAGAAGACAAATGCCACCTGCATCTCTTTATCTCACTCCTCTTCCGGTTCTCGCCTCTGGCTCTCTGCTTGATCTATGAATCCTCGTGCTGATTGAAGGAGAGGGACAGGAGGAGCAGGATTGTCGCTAGAACCACATGACTTCTCACAAACCTTGACATATTGGATCAAGGTCAATTGCTCAATTTGGCCACAGAACTGCTAATACTTTTTTGCATACTAAACATATTATTAAAGGAAGATGCATGCATTGTGGTGTTGCCTTGACATAATGTACTCATCATTCCATTGCATTGTCATCTGGCATGAGAATCCATTTCACATATGTTTTACTACATAAAGATTAATGATATGTAAACTTGTGAAACAAATTAGTGTTGATTAACAAAGGTGGTTGAGAATGGTTCTGTGACGTGTGATGATTGGAAGATCAGTAGAAAAGGTGAAGTTTCCTTATTATTAGCCTGAATAATTCAAAAGTGAATGAGAGCTAAGGATATGATTTGCATATTTTTCCTGTACTTTATCAGATTATGTTGCTTTTATTAACATAGATTGGAAGCAGATACTTACATTGATATTGACACTTGCAATGTGGCTTAGTCAGGACCTTTTACAAAGTCAGTTGTTGGATAATGTTGAATGCTTCATTTTTTTGAATGGTTGCTTTTAAATATGAGCTAACCGGCACATCTTTGTTTTCCTGCTTTATTTTACCCACAGCTACTATAGATTTTGTAAAACACTGAAATCAAATGAAGTCTCTGAGTGCTGGAGGAGGGGGTATAACATACTGAGATTTCACAAAATAGCTTTCAAGCATAAATACTTTGGTGGCCAGTAGGTTTGTACAAGATTAACTCAGGTGCTTGGCTGGATGACAGTCCTGAATCTATCTGGTAAAGTAACTTAGTCAATTTGCCATGTACAATGCATGGTCATTAAAGAAGGCTATAGCTTTAACAGGTAGCCAATGTAGTAATCTGGGTGATAAGTATCTTTTCACAGTATGCCACAAATGATCCTTCCTGCGTGATTTGGAGTCCTTGTTATGTTTCGAGTGTGTTATTAGAAAGTTCAATAAGAATGCTGTTGAAGTAATACAGGTCATATAACACCATGGTGAGGACTGGTGCTATCTATTTGGGTATTAGACGAAAGTGAGGAAGCTCTGAAGCAAGCAGAGATTTGATGGCACTCTTGACGGCTGAGTACAAATAAGCAGTAAATGTGAGTTTGCAGTTGACTCTCCAGATTGAAACTATTCTAAATTGCATTGAAGGATGACCCATTGTTTTTGTCCAAGTTAAAGGGGAACTGAAGGATTAACTGTTTTGTCTATGCCAGTCGTGGATCAACTGCAATGCCATTTCAGATTTCTTTACACTGACTTGTTCTAGTTTGCCCACCATAGTTTCTTACTTTCTGTGGGTTCCCTCTGTCAAAACTAATGATTACTTTGTGCTGTATGTTCTAAAGAGAGACTCTAGAGTAAATGTGTCTTGTGGTTCTTTAGTGAGCTAAAGAATGATGATGGATTCAACCCAGATCTGTGACTGGGGGTGAGTGTCTGAAAAGTTTCAGCACTCCGTCCATCATCTCCTTGTGTTTGCTTTGTGGTTCTTCTCAGCTGTTCTGTGGGTCTTCTGGGACAGTAAGACTTACCTAAAAATTATGCATACATTTAATGGGGCCATTCCAATGTTTCTTACAAGGATGGGGTCGGTATTTCATATTTGAATGATAGACGGTGATCAGTTAATGCCCTGACCATGTAGTTTAGCTGCTAGTTTAGTATTGTCAATATTTTTATGCAAACCTTAGTCCATTTATGCAGCTGTCTTTTTGTGGTGGGGCATCACTCATCATTTGAAATATTTATTTTGAAGCCAATGTGTCCCGCCTATTGATGAAGGATTGCATTTGTTTGGGGATCTCATCCAAGAAAGAGGTGTCTTAGGAGTGTTTCATAGAACCAATACAATAATAGACATATTGGATTTCATTAGCTGCCAGGGCAAGGCAGGCAGATGATGTATATGTTATGAGCGCCAGGAATGTCTTCTCTTTGGCATAACTACTGCCCTTCCATCTACCACGTGTTATATTTGTTTTTGCAAATCATTTAATGCTTTTGTGGAAATGCCTCATCCTCAAAGCTGTTTAAAAATTAGTTGAAAGTAAAGGACATGCCATCCATTTTCGGTAATATGATCACCAACAAGGATTTTGAACATGCTTTCATGTATTACTTTATCTGTTTATTTATTCATTTATATGTGTTTATTTTTAATTGTGAAAGATTTGAACAATGTTCACACATCAGAAACTTATAATTAAACACAATTTACACTAGGATTATCAGGCATGTGAAATACAAATTAAGGAGAAAAATACATCTTTTAAATAGCAGATCACAGAGTGGTATCCCTGAGTTGATAAATGGTCCCCAGTTCTTATTGAATGACTTTTGTCCTAGTGGCCCTTTAAAATGTTGGACTGCTGCCTTTAATCACATAATCAATATAACTGAGTACGAAATTCCTCAATGCTGAGTGTTAAAAAATTGATCCACTCTTTGGCAATGCACAATGCAGCAATAGCTATGCTATTATGCACAAAAAAGGGTGCTTTCGCAGAAGCGTCTCATTGATGCCAAGCATGATACTCTGTGTAGTCAGTACGATATTGTTTTTTATGCATCCAGAAAAAGCTTAAGTGATCCTGGACTAAATTTCTCTTAATTGTGTGCATTCAGCAAACATATGTAAATCATATGTCTCAGATTTTCCACAATTAGGACATTTTCAAATTTGGTCTGAAGCTTCCACTTAAATAGCTGCAGTGGTGTGTAATAGAACATATTTCAGACTCAAATGGTTGTAATCATAGGTTGGCAGTTTTAAATATTTTATAACCCAATTCAATTGTATTCAAAATCAATCTTACTGATATCTGTTCCTAATGTTGCAGAATATTTAGATAATTTAGCCAAACCAACGTCTAAGGTATTATGAAAATCTTATGAAATTCACAGGAGCAAATTTTATTATGCATCTGGTAAAATGTTCAATAATTTCTATTTTATTGGTCTGCAAAATTACCATATCTTGTTTAGAAAAAAACCTTGATTTGTAAATACTTAAAGAAATTAGCCTTGGATAAATTGTTCTCTTTCTGAATAAGGAAAGTTGGGAATAATAATTCTTAAACATCTGTTCAACAGTGGTCAGAGCCAGTTGTGCCAATTTTTTACCTGTAGTATCCTGAAAAAATACTTGGAAAGGATGGGATATCCCACATGGAAGTATACCCATTGATTAATGGGATATTAAACAATTTGGCCCTCTTACTCCAAATACGTTTAGCTGCCAAAATAGCCTTAAAGCAAACACCCTTAAAGTCACTTGGTTCAAAGTATTTATGCAAAGGTAAACTATTTTGAGGACCAAAACCTAATTGGAATATTATAGAATTTTTCTCTGAGGAGCCCCAGTGATTGAACAGTGGATTATTTTTGCTTTGGTGACCGAGCAATGGAATTTAATATCTGTGAGAGACATGCCTCAATCCATTAAACAAAGTTTCAGAAAGCATAACACTGTGATTTCTCTGTAATACATAAACCTACTAATTGCAGAGCTGAGTCTATGAACAAATGTAATGGGAATGAAAAGTGAGATTGATTAAAATAAATACAAGAATGTGAGGAGAATGTCAATTTTAATGATGTTGCATTGGCTGATCATAGTTAAAGGAAGCCGATTAGAGGTGCACAGCTGGGTGATTCATTTTTCTTAATAAAGCTTCATAATTTTTTGGATCATGCCAACCTCACTACTTCACTTGATACCAACATAGGTTGCCTGTTGGACTACCTGTGAGTCTATAATATTTTACCTACAGTTTAGCAGTATTTTTTCTAAGGTTTAGTTTTTAACAAGAGATCTGCCCAGATGCATGTGCCTTTTTCTCTATTGCAGTAGCTTTAGCAACATTGGTGGAATAAACTAAAAATGACATCAGCATAAGCTGAGATCTTCAAGCTACCATTGTGAATTTTTAAAGGTTAATTATTGGTATAATCGATCACTGTACATAGAAAAGGTTCTAAATATATAGCGAATAACTTTGGCATGATTAGACAACATTGGCGAACCCTATATGAAAATAAAATCTTTGCAGAAATATTCCCCAATAAAGGTATCCTTCCAGCTAAATGTTTGAATAATGTCTGACCTCATTTGATATATTTTTTGTACCAAAACCCATCTTAGACAGACACAACAAAAGAAATTGCCAATCGATGTGGTCGAAATTCTTTTCAGCATCAAGCAGGATCATTCTTACTTGGTGATATAGGGTATTGTCCGCATTTACCATCGCAATGGCATTAATGATATGTGTGGTGGTATCCTGCCAATGTATAAAACCTTGTTGCTCATTACTAGCTACTTTTTTATTGGCTGTGGTGAGTCTCATTGTTAATACTTTAGCATAAAGCTGAGCATCTGAATAAATTAACAAAAGGGGTTGATTGGAATCACAAATTCGTCAGAAAATTTATTTTTCTTTAAGAAAACTGCAACCTTTCATAACAACCATAAACATGGTATCTTTGACCCACCATCAAGCTTTCTAGCAACCTTTTTCATAACCGGAGCAAGTAATGAGGAAACAGGATTATACAATTTCATGGGAATTTAATCCTTCTCAGTGGCTTTTCCAGTAGAGCTTGCATCATGGTTATAACTTTGTGCTGTGTAATTCCTGCCTCTACCATCAATTACTTCTAAATGTGGTCCTCCTGTTCTATCAATACATTATTTAAGTGTTAACAGAGATGAGCAATTATCATTAATATACAATTTAGGATAAAAATATGTAGAATTGTCTTATAATACTCCCAAAATGTTTGACCATTTGTTCTGATTTATGAATAGTGGTGTTACTTCGCTCCCTGATTTTATATGCTAAATTCAATCTCTTTATGCAAGTCTTCTTTTTCACTGATTGTGCTTACCTTGTTTGTGGTACTAACATATTCAGTAGAGGTACTATTCAATAGTGAGCTCAGGTACAAAGGCTTTATTGTACCCCAAACTACCAGTTGTCCTGATTTATCAGTTTCACCCTCAGCAATAGTGGTGTTACTTTGCACCCTGATTTGATATGCTCAATTCAATCTCTTATCCTCTTCTACATAAATATACAGCAGTAACCTTTTCCTTTAAATGTCTACTAATTCAATGATGGCATAAAATTCAAAATGAATCCATTATTTAAATATTTGTTTATCATTCAGCCATTGTTTACCGATTGCAGTTGCATATTTAATCTTTGAAGTCAGCAATTTATGCAAATCCTCATTTTCACTAACTTTACTGACCTTGTTTATGGTACTGACGTACTCAGTAGTGGTACTATTCATATTCTATAGCAAGCCCAGGTACAAAGGCTTTTAAAGTACCACAAATATCTTGGATGGGGCCATGTTGTGATTATAATCCAGAAATTCCTGAATCATACTAATCATGTAGTGGAAGTACGCCTGCACCTTCAGCAAGGTCCTGTCATAAATCCACCTCACATCCAGATCACTTGGATTCCAAAAATTCAAATGTATTGATAACGGGTTGTGATAAAAAATCTTCATATGGCATATTTCAATATGAGCAGAATTGATTATATTACCTGGGAAGTATTTCATATCTATGCATGTTCTGATGAAAAATAAATAGACACATTCACATCTCCTCTCAACAATCACCATAAATCTCTAAGCTCATGCACTCGAGCAAATCTTGTAATCGCATTACAAACTTTGTTAGTTCTTGTGAGAAGTAGGCCTGGTATATGATGTCCACTAATTAAAGTGGGCACCTTGCACCAGTCCAAACAACCCTTATTGTGATTTAAGAGGTCAAACATAACCTTATGAAATCTATCCAAGTGGTAGCTGTGGAGAGCAGCCTTCAGGCTTCGTCTTGAAGGAATGTTAAGCAGCTTGTTTTACCAGAATTCAATCTTATTGTCTTGGTTAAATGAAAGGAGAACCACACAGTAGTTATAAGAATATATATTTATTATTATAACACCTTAAATACCTCACAGTATCTGCTGCACACGAGATAAACACAAAGCACACAAAACTGTAGCACAGAAACAATTGTAAGTAGCACTAATACACAGTGGGCTCCAGGGGGGAACAAACCATATACTAAAATAGTGGTATTAGAACCACGACTCGAGTCAAGACAGAGTCTAGAGTGTGTAGAATCACTGGGACCCCAAGGAACCACCCAAGGTGAGTAAGTAGGGACCCCACGGAGGACGGGTGCAGTGTGAGAAAATGACTGCGTTCTACGTACAATTCAATGGGAGAGTCGCGGTTGCAGTTTTAAAGTTAAAGGACCCTTCCCAGTGGATTACGAGGAAACCCTTTGGAACATAGAAGGTTGGAGAGCCACCCCACCCATGGATACCGAAGTACCAGAGTTACCTATCCCAGGGAAGCCGGGTGCATAGGTCTGAAGTGGCGTCGGAAACCGCCATCATTCTCAATGGGAGAAAGAAGAAAAGTGTCCGGTGGAATCCGCAGGTGGATTCTTGATGGAAGGAACCTGAAAGCAGAAGGGACAGAGTCTGGGTCACTCAGAAGTGACCAGGGGCTCAGTAGACGTATGCCAACCGATGTTGGGTGCTTCAGGTGCGAAGAAGGAGACCTTGACTCTACAGCTGCAGGGACCAGGAGACACAGAGGATGACCAGGAGCTAGATGCGAGCTGTCCCACAAAGGATGTCGAGTGCTGAGGGGTCGGTGTCTGGTGGGAGCACAAACAAGCCTTGGCAGCGGCAACCCATGAAGAAGGTCAAAGAAGGTTATGGTCTGGCCCAGCAACGACCAGAGGACTCACCACAGCAAGGGGAGTTAGGGCAGGTCTGGAGCAACCAGAGGAGCCCAAGAAAAGCAGTGTTGACCCCTAAATAGACCCACAGGCCGAAGGCACAGGAGTCGCAAAGGGACCTACAGCAGTTTCACAAAGCAACAGCTTGCAGAGCACAGAGTGTGAGGAGGCCAAAGTCCTTTGTAGAAAATGTGCGCAGAAGTGAGGGCTTTTGACAGCCCAATGCACAAAGTTGGGAACCACCAACAAGCATATGCAATTGCAAAAGTATGTGGTGCACAGGGGTTCAGGTTATGTGGTCCCCACGAGGGATACTGGCCTCAAACTTGGTGAGAGCGCAGCTCAATCTCAAGGAACATATGAACCCACCTCCTGTGATGCTGGAGCTTTTGGAGTCCACAGGAGCGCAGGATCAGCAGACCAGTCAGTTACGTTATGTTGCCTGTAAACGCAGGGGAGTGACTCCTTCACTCCAAGGGAGATACTTCAGTTGTCCTTGATGCTCCACAGGTCCTGCATGCAGCCTGTATGGTGCACGGGCACAGACGAGGCTTTGGACAGAGAGGGAGATGAAGTCGGGCCCAGTAGAAGTCTAGCGAAGTCCAGCATGTCCAGACGGTCGAAGATCAGCGGTTTCTTGCACAGAATCTTGTCCACGTCGAATCTAGGGTCCTACAGCCAGGTAAGCCCTTTTGTACCCACGGGAGAGGGTTGGACAGATTCAGGGGACCCTCCTAGGGGAGAGTCAGGACAGGGGGCTGGTTACACCCATGTCCTTTGTCCAGTTTTGAGCCAGAGCAGGAGCCAATGGCTCCCAGAACTGTTTTGAACTGGACTATGCACAGGGACACCAAATGTGCCCCTCATGCATACTTTCAGGCACTTTGGAAGTGCACCCACCCAGCTCCACTACACTAAATCCTGTCTGGGAGGTGGTCACACCTCCCTGTGACAGGATGCCTATTGTGCTGCCTTCCTCTGCTCGAGCTTGGCTCAGCAGCAGGAGGGCAGAAATGTGTCTCTGGTCGCCAGCATCCATTTTGTGCTGACTGGGTCGAGGAAGCTGGTACCGGGAAGACCAGGGACCCACGAAGCTTGCCTCTGAGAGGTGGAATCATACACTGGTTACCGGTGTGGAGGTATGATTCCAAGGTGATTGATACCAAACACGACATGTTTTGTTTCAGCCGTTTTCGAGATAGCATTTACCGCAAGGTTATAATGCACCTCTACCTATATGTCTGGCTGTGTCACCGACAACCTGGGAGAATGGTCTCTGAAGGCTGCAGAGGGGCTCTGCTCATGCAGGGGCACCCTCTCACGTAAAACCCAGCACCCTGCCTTCAGGACTGTCAAGGCCTGCTATAGGGGTGACTTATAGGTTTTAAGTGTAGTGACCTATAGATATAGTAAACCTATATGTAACGTAAGTGGTGCATGCACCATCTTACACAGGCTGCAATGGCAGGCCTGTAGTTCCATTTTGCATGGCCTCTCATGGGTGGCATAATGCATGCTTCAGCCCATGGGAGGCCTCCGGGGTACCTATGCCCTGGATACATGTGTACCATATACTAGGGACTTATAAGGGTACCCCAGTATCCAATCTGGAGTGTACCTAAGTACATGTCACTACATTTTAGGGAGAAAGCAGATAGACTGGGGTCCTGATTAGCAGGATCCCAGTCAGACAAGTCAAAAACAGTGTAACATCAAGCAAAAAGTGGGTATAACCATAAGAAGCAGATCCTACTTTCCTACAGTTCTCAAAGTAGCTAATCGATTAGTTGAGTCCAGTTTATAGCCCATAGCACGGTGAAAGTCTCTTACTAATATCAACTCGCCTGACCAACTATCTAGCTGGAGAGTAAGAAAATGAAAACTATGTCATGTACCTAAGTTGATGAAGAACCTGAAACAATGTAGTTCTTGCACTAAGTAAAGCAACTCACTCCACTCCCCATTCGATGTCTGTTGAGGTGTACGTGCCATTACATTTAAAACGATTTCCTTCAGTACTTTTCTATCTTAGTCTTCTGTATGGATTTCAAGAAGTGATAAAATTCTGGAGCATTACAGCTGGATCTCTGGGGAAGCTTGAGGTAAAATGTGATTTAATCAGGATTATAAATTTGATTCACCTAGCAAATATTATGTTCTCCCCTGTCAACTGAGAAAAAACAGAAGACCAATTCTAACTAATTAGTAAAACCTTAATGTTTACCATAAATGGACATAAGATCTTGTTGGATTGAGTCCTGCCATGGCTTTTTCGGAGGTCTTCCCACCCACCGTGCTGGCGGTATGCATGTCCTATTTAGATGTTAGCTGGTCCATAGACAAAAGACTGCTGCAGTCCCACCGCCACCGCCAGAAAATTTCGACCACATCAATGGTGGACTAGGCAAAATCAGCTGTCAGAGGGAGGACAGCAAGTTTCACCGCCTGGTCAATCATGATGTGCCTTCCTGCCGACATGACTGTGGTGGTAGATCTCCCATACTTGAGTTGGTGGAATGGAAGGGAAATAAGGCCGAAATGCACATTTTCTCACTTACACACTTCCTGTTCCACCATGGATCCGATCTTCCAAGTCCTGCCACTGCTGCTTGATGATGAACAAAACCAGCACCATCGTGGATGCAATGGACGGTAAGCTACACTCTTACCTGTTACCTATTGACTTGTCTATTAGTATATGCACAGGACTCGTGCATTTATAAATCTCTCTTACAAGCACTAACATATCAATATGCAATTCATATGTCTGTAATGTTGACATTTAAGAAATGTAAAGAAACACAACTGTATGATCATATTGTATGTATAAATTTGGGGCAAGCAGCCTACAAAAAAATGGACACTTGCACAAAAAAGGATATCCAAATAAAAATCAAAAAATCACCATGCAGGCGTGTTTAAGTAAATTATAAAATCCCTACATTAAAACATATGCAGCACACATCATAAGGATAAGTGCAATATAACATGATGTAGAAATTGCACTAGACAATATGTAAGCATTACCGTGGAAATTAACTGTAAAATCAATGTCTGTCACAAATTAGAAGTACTCAACATATACATCCATGTAACATTTTCCCTTGTCTAGTGCAAGTTCTGTACAAACTCAATAGTCAAAAAATATTTTATACTGACCAGTAATCAAGGTGAAACAAACAGACCTGTAGTAACACATCTCCCAAACATTTGTAACATGAATTAGTTGGTGCATGTGGCCATTACTATGATGGATGCCTGCACCTAAATTCAAATGGCCATCAGATTCAATGTTAACCAGTGTATGCACTTAACAAAGTAGACATTAAAAAATCAGATGTATTACCTGCCGTCATGGTAAAGTACTTCACATTTTACACTCAAACATTGCTAGGAATCAAACTTTGCTAAAGAAAATTAATGCTAGGACTAATCTAATCAAATCAAAAGTATGTATTTATTCAACAAAATGAGATAAGGTTCTCAAAAGATGAATTAAGCGAATTGCAGTCCATAAAGCAAATCATCTGCACTGTTGTTCAATGCCACAAAGCTTACCTCCAAATACAATGCCAAAGGGAACCTCCTCAGTACGGGGCATCTAGTGGGCAGACTAGGCCCCTCCAAGATCTTACATGGGAGGGGGTACTGGGTTTGGGAGGGATGCCTTTGGGTTTGGGAGGGGTGCCCTTGGGTTTGGGAGGGGGGGGTTGACGTTTTGGGAGGCATGCTCTTGCATTTGGCAGGGCTGGGTTGGGATGTGGAAGAGGTGGATTTATGTTTGGGAGGGGTGGTTTGGGATGTGAATGAGTTGGGTTGAGGTATGGAAGGGTTAGATTGGCATTTAGTAGGGATAGGTTGGGATGTGGAAGAGGTGGCTTGAGGTGTGGAAGGGGTGGATTGGCTTTTGCTAGGGGTGGGTTGGGGTTTGGCAGGGCTTAGGGCAAAGATAAACAAGAACATCTTCAATGGGAAAATGGGTAGGGTGTTCAGGAGGGAGTGGCAGTGTGTGATGTGCATGTGTCTGTTGAGGGTGCAGGAGCCTTTGGGTCTGGTGTATGTCGTGCATGTTTGGGTGTGTCTTGCGTCATAGGTATCTGTTGTTTGGATGAGTGTGAGTGTTTGAGTTTGTGGCTGTGGATTCTGGTGTGTGTGTGGGTATGGATGGGTATGCTGTGGCGCTGGTGCTGGTTGTGGATGTGGTGCATGTGGGTGTGGTGGCAGTTGCGGTGTCTGTGTAGGTGCTTGGTGTGGGTGTGGTGGTAGAAGCAGTGTCTGTGGAGGGGCTGGGTGTGGGTGTGGTGAGTGTGGGTGTGGTGGTAGCTGCGGTGTCTGTGGGTGTGCTGGTGGTGGGGGTGCATGTGTGCGTGATTGTGCTGGTGGTGGGGGTGGCGTCTGTCTGTTTGGATGTGCACCTGTGTTTTTTGTGATGTTTGTGTTTCTGTGTGGGTTTGCTGCTTGTGTCTGTGTGAGTGAGCACATGCAAAAGTTGTGAGTGTGCTTGGGACAGGTCTTGGACAGGGAATTTGGATGGGAAAGGGACAGGATGTGGGGCACAAGGTTGGGACAGTTGGGAGGCTGCGGCCAGTGAGGAGGCTGGACCCTGAAAAGACCTCTAGAGGCCAAACCCATGGATGGCATTCAGTAGTGCAGTCTGGCCTACAGAGTTGTTTCTGAGGAGGTCAATAGCCTACTCACTCAGCGCAGCTGGGTGGATAGGGGAAGGATTTGAGGTGCCTGGAACAAAGGAGACACCACCCGTTTCAGGGGGATGGGTTTGGCCAACTGGGGGAGAGCAAGAGGGAAGGTAGAAATGGTACTCTGGTTGATTGACAAGGATACAGTTGGTAGACTTTGTGTCAGTGCTCGCTGGAGGAGGCCTTCGAAGAAGATGTTGAGGAGCTGGCCGCCTCTGTTGCACTCCCCTCACCCTCCATGCTACTGTGTCCCTCGGTGTCAGTGGTGTCCACACCCAAACCACAGTGACTAGCTGCTTCCCGCCTACGTTGGCACCTTCTCTTTAACCTGCTCCGGATGATGCTGAAATGACTTATACAATAGTGTTATTGAATCTATGTTAACAGGACTGATCATGACATTTAATAACAAAACAGTTTTCAGATTTCACCTGCGTCAAGGCTCTCAAACTTTGCTTCTACATTAGCATAAGCTCATGCATGTACGTAATATTTACAGAAAACCTTTGGTCACAGTTGTGTCATTCCCCATGATAGCTCCTATATCATATAATCTATTATGATTTCTCCCCAGGAACTGTTTTATACCTGTGGTTGAACTTTGTAGTTTAGCATAGTGAACTGAAAAAGGATATCAACCAAAAATACCTTTCTACAGTGTGTTCACAAAGCCCTAAAATCTGCATACTTTTCATTCTGAATAAGTGAAAAATATGATTAAATGGGTGTCAACAAATGCTGCAATGCTGTATCAATATTAGCATAAACTGAAAGCAGGTTACCTTTGTTTGGGAATTTCACAATGGTAACACTTCAAGTCACATATTAAGTAAATATATATGCTGTTGAATACAGTTAGAAACAAATATTTGTATGGCTTGACAAATGACTTCTGCAGGATAAGTAAATACATAGCCATTGAAACATTTCTAATACACTTCAGTATAGAGCAAAAACATTTTCACATTTCACTCCTAAATACCTCTAGTTATTTTAAGTTAGTTGTATCTTTGTACAATTGTTTCACTAACTATGCTGGCTTTCACTGTAGTCACAGAAAGCATTACATACAATGATTCATACATAATAATTACTTAAAAATTTCATAGGAAAATCACAATATGCAACATATTACACCTTGATGCATTTTAACATTTGCCTAATTAGTCATGAGTTTGGCCTGTATCTGAGTTTTCCTGATGGGATACTCCTAAACACATGTGATATAATATTCCCTCTACTAAAATCCATAAATGCTTCCCGTTTTTCTCCATCATTGATTTTTCATCTGGACATGACAATGAGCATTGAGAAATGGTTTTGGGTATGTGTTACTCTGTCACCAATGTGTATACATTCCTGTCTGTGTTTCATCAAAGATTCTATGCCTATCAAAATTATTTGTCCAAAAACAGACTGGCTTAAACACACATTTGTGAAGGAGTAAGACATCATGCCAAGCTGTCACTGTTAATGTATGTATGTATGTTTTGTATGAAACATTTTTCTGATGCTAAACACAATTTGGATATGTTTTGATTCCAAAATGTAGTCTTCAATTCTGATGTCACTAGTCATTTAGGATCACATGCTTGCTCTTTAGGATCACATGCTTGCTCTTGTTTGTATAGAATCCTAACTTACCAATGTCACCAATGTACATCCACTGTATCGTGAGTGCCTAGTATAATATTCCCTGCAGCTCCACTATTAAAGGTATACCTGGAGATGGAGGACGATTTTTAATCTTTAGACCTCCTAGCCTATCTCTCTTAAGTGTTACCTGAAATATGGTCGAGCCCACCCTGACCTTTAGGAGTCAGGGTGAACCCAATGATGAAGCATGACACTACTAGAGTGTTATTTAACAAAAAGGAATTGCTTCCTTCCCTGTGCATGAGCGGTTGACGCCACAAGAGTATAGTGCCGAGCTTTCATCACCCTAGGTGGAATATATTTGGTGACTAGAACTTGAGATATACAACACCAGTTTGTGATTTTTTGTGTTGTGAATTTAGTGAAGTAAACATGAAGAAATTAAACAGGGTGAAAATGAATAAGCAAACCAAAAAATGAAGAAGTCAGTCAATGTAAATGAAAGCAATGTCCAAAATGTAGCTGGGCTCAGAAAGATAAATGTGTCCAGAAATAGTCCACAGAGTGAATGCTAGTCAGACACTGGAACAAATTAGGTTCAGGGTTTCTTGCTGGTGGTGGCAGAGGTCTTGCCATCCTCCCCTCCTGATAATTTGGATTGACGTACCCTCCTGCAGGCGAGGGTGGGACCCGCAGTTGCAGGGCCTGGGGTGGCTGCAGGTGGTTCTTCCAGTGGCAGGGTCTCCCTTCCTGTAGCTGTGGCAGATGTAGATAGGCCAGATGTTATAGGACCACAGGAAGGGGTAGATGGTGCTGGGGAAAATCCTGCACATATAGGTGTAAATATCCTGCAGCACTCCAGTCAGGTAGTTGTGAGCCTCCTTCTGATAATTGAGCTCCCTCTGCAACTGTGTCATTTCCCAGAGCTCAGTGAGTACCTGGCCCATCATGTCTTGGGACTGAAGATATGCTCCCAAGACTTGGTCTATGGTGATCTAGGTGAGAGTGACCATAGTGGCCACCTGACTATGCTGACTTACAGAATCCCTCACACAACCCCCTATCCTCACTACCCTGTGCCCATGGCCCGGTGTGCCCATCCGACTGGGTCCTGGGTGAGCTGGAACTGGTAGTGCTGTGGTTTCAATATTATCCAGGACTGAGGAGCACTCAATTTAAAAACACTGGGAGTGGAGTCTTCGGTTAGCTGAGGTGCTGCAGCTGGTGTGGGAGGTGTCATGTTGCCCTCACTGAAGGCTTGATCCTGGACTGAAGTGGAGGTCTATTCAGTGGCAGACTCCTGTCCACGTGGTCTATCAGTTGGACCTATTGAGAAATTTGGAACATTTTTATTAGTAAAAGTGTGCATTATACATCCAAATCTTTCGAGATAAACAATGTAGATACCTACAAGTAACAGTAGAGATTATTATGGTGATAGTTTTCAGTGGTATTGAACATATTACCCTAACCTTTAGCAATTTCAAACAGTACAACTTCAAATAATCAGGCCATGAGATGTCCTGAAATGTTTATGAAGGGATTAGGAAGTATACCTAATATCTCCCAACTATTCGACTCAACACAGTGGAGAGGTGAAATGTGTAATTGACTATTCCAAGGCCTAGCTGACTTCAAAATAGACATTTACATAACTTGGATGGATCATATGAAGAGTCCAGAGTCAAGTTTTGCAATTACCACTTATATTCAGCACAGTAATTTTCATACCTTAGAATTTGTGGGTAAACACAGTTAGATTTGTGAAACTCATGACATCAATTCAATTAGTTGAGAAGTGCACAACAACATTCAGAAAACAACACAAACCATTTTCAGAAGAGAGCATTGAATATGGATTGATCACAACATGACACTTTACCATATTTTGAAATCTGTTAGACAAGAGAGAATGAGCAATATGACATAGCAATTCTTTTGACAGAGACAGGGCATCTTTGTAGATGTAGTCAATTCAAAAACAACACAATACATTCACACAAACAATCCAAATTTTCTGATACTGCTACTTTGAGCTTTTTATGGCAAAGGATCATAGTCTGAAATGGAGTGTGTTTTGTAGTGTGGTATGCAGGTGTTTCCATTTGGCCAATGGACATAAGGTGTATTCTACTAGCATCCATCCAATGGCCACAATGATAGTGCATTGTTTTTTTTAGAAATCTTTTTATTGCAGAAAATAAACATTGCAATACGGTGACATTTACATTCACTACACCACTTATTACTATATAGTCCGACCGGGGGAAGATAGTGTTGAATGTTTTCCAGTACATATAGCTCAATTTTCCCCCCCTCCCCCAAGTTTCCCGTACCACCCCTCAGGCATCATTGAACAATTCCCATGGTCTCCGTCAGGGCATAGTCATGCATATCATACCTCGGTATTCATTCCATTTTCCCCAGATTCTAGTCCATTTATGAGGACAGCCCCTACTCTTGTATACAGCTCTCTCCACCAGCATGCACCAATCCATATCCATCTTCCATTCATTCAGGGTAGGGGCCGCTGTGGCTCTTCACAACTTAGCGATATTGCGTTTGGCCACCATGAACCCGAAAGTCACCCAGGGACATTGCTTTGCTTGTGAGGGTCATCTCATCCCATATATACAAAATGCACCACATTGGTGACATAGTTGTACCTACGTTATTTGCCTCTCACATCCAGGACAGCACTGCTTTCCAGTATCCCTGTAACACCTGGCATCCCCACATCATGTGGAAGAAGGTACCCTCCTGCTTGCATCTCCTCAGGCATAGCAAAGAGTCTGATCTTCCCATTTTTACTAGTGTAGTGCAGGCATAGTATGTTCTGTGCAGGATCTTTAGCTGTACCAACCTAAAATGCGAGCAAATGTCTACCTCTCTGGGGGAGGTCATGGCCTCCTGCCATTCGTTGTCATCTAGATATTCCACATCCCCCACCCAGCATTGTCAGATGACCGTCAGAGGGTCTGGGGAATTATTTATGATCTTACGGAATATTAGGGAGATTGCCTTTTTTTCCAAACAATCGCCTAATAGTATGTCCACCAACGGGGAGGAGTCAGGAAGTTCCTTCCCTTTCAGCAGTGCTGCTCTCAGGGCATGGCTGACCTGGAGATAGAGAAATGCTTCTGACTGTGCCAGCTGGTATTCTTTTTGTAGGGTCGCAAATGACTGCACTTCTACTCATTCCCACAGGTCACCCACCCTCGAGAGGCCAATCAGATCCTATCTGTCAACGCCCTGTTGTTGCTCCAATAATCCCAGCTTCGCAGAGTCCCATAATGGAGTTATCCACGTAATCTTATCTCGCCAGCCCAAAGCTGTTAGCGCCTCCTGCTGTTCCTGTAGTGGGGTTGAGGTTGGCTTGGGAAATTAATTCCCCATAAATCACTCTAAGATAGCTACCCGGTTGCATGTTGCGTCGGTCCATTCTGTATGCCGGGTCATCTTGGGGACTATGGACCCAGTGACTGACCACCGTGAGTTGGGCTGCCCAGTAGTACTTTTGGAGAGCCGGGAGCACCACCCGTCCGTCATACCAACCTCTGGCCAACTTCAGGATGATGATCCTAGGAGAGCCCCCATCCCACAGGAGTAGGCGCTCTGCGGCATCCACTGTTTGAAAGTACGCCGATGGCACCGGAAACGGTGTATTGTGGAGCACGTAAAGAAACCGGGGCAAGGGCATCATTTTAAAGAGTGATGCTCTTCCCAAAAGAGACAGTGGCAGGGATCTCCAGTGCTGGACATCATTTTGCAAATGCCACAGCGGGGGCTCTAGGTTCCATTCATAAAAAACATTTGGCTCTCTGGTGACATAGATCCCCAGCTCTCTGAACCCCTCCGTCTCTAGGGGTATTGTACAATCTCTATGAAGGCATGGTGGGTCTCCCACCAGCACATAGATCACTGACTTCTCAAAATTAATGGTGTATCCAGAGTATTTGCGATACAGATCAAAGATATGTAGTATTCTGTGGAGTATTGCCTTGGGTCTCGCTATATATGGTAGGATATCGTCAGCGTAGAGGGAGATCCTATCCTCCCACTTTGTGGCTCACCGCAGCCCCGAATTAGAGGGTCACCTCGTATCCACACAGCCAAGGGCTCCAAAACCAGCGCCAAGATTAGCAGCGAGAGGGGGCACCCCTGCCTCGTGCCACATTGCAACGGGAAAAGTTACGATGTGCCCCCATTTACTGTCACCTGGGCTAATGGGTCAGTGTAGAGGAGTTTAATCCATGCTAAAAATCTTGGCCCGAAGCCCTGTTTTTCCAATACTGTGTACATGAAGGGCCATTGCACTGTGTCAAATGCCATCCGTGCATCTAGTGATACTACTGCTGCGTCCTCACGGATGTCGGCCATTCTGCCCAGGGCTCCATGCAAACACCGCAAATTGAACACAGTTTTTCTACCCGGCATAAAGCCTAATTGATCTGGGTGGATCAGTAAATGTATGACTTGGGTTAGCTGGGTCACTAGTAGTTTGGTCTGGATTTTTATTTCCATGTTCAGAAGTGAGATTGGTCTGTAGGAGGCACATTAATCCCTAGTGAATCACCACTAGCTTTGCTATTCTTTGGTCTCTCAGTAGCAAACCCGTTTCACAGCTCTGCCAAAGCATCGGCAGGAAAAGAGGTGCTACTTGCCATGCCGTGAGCTTGTATAGCTCAATGGGTAGACCATTTGGACCTCCCACCTTCCCAGAGTGCAGTGCCTGGATTGCCTGAACAATCTCAGCATCAGTCAAATCCTGTTCAAGGAGGTCTCTGACCTCCACTACTAGCCCCTGGAGTGTCGCCAGTAGTTCACATGCCTCTTCTATTGTGGTTGTGGTTGGCAGGGTGTAGAGCCGACTATAATATTCTGCAAATGCAGCTGTTCAGGGACTTTGAGTTGTATGCCTTAAGGATTTTGGTTATGGGTTCCTGAGAACTAGTGCTTGCCTCTCTTGTAAGATTTCTCTCACTTCTATTTCTGTAAAACCTGGGAGGTGGTTGTGCTCTTTCAAATTAATTACAACATTTTCTTTTGTAGTTGGCCTTCCATTGCATGCATTAGAATAATATTTAGTACATTTCCAGTTTATAGTTTTTGTTGATGCACTTTCTTGGCTGTAGTTGTAGCCCATATGGCTTAATAATTGCTTTCCTTTTTCTGAAGTGATAATTTGGCGCCTTCTGTCATTGTATCTGTAAGTAGTTTAATCATATCAATAAATATTATAGTTACATTTTGCATGTTAGTTGCTAATATATTTAAAAATTCAGTTACTTTTCTTTTATTTCAGTCAGTCAGTCAGAATAACTTTATTTCGCCATCACGATGAAGGCATAAAAGTATACTATACATAAAAACGTATTCAATACTACATATAGTTAAAAATACAATAATTACACATTTCCAGCAGCAAATACCTAATAAAGTACATCAAACTCATTGAGCGGGAACAATATAATTCATAAAAACATACTAACATTATAACAAATCTAAGATCAGTTCATTTATTGAGTATAAAATGATAAAACATCAAATTAAGCATCTCTTTCTTTCTTTCCTTTTTAAAACTGATAGCAAGAAAGAGGCTACAGTAAAACAAGTAAAACAATCAGATAATCCCTGTAAAAAATAAAGGGCCACGCGACATTGTGTAAAATTCATTTTACGTAGCAAAGGGACAATAAACCTTTTTCTCTCATCGCAATAAAATTTACAGAAGAACAAAAAGTGCAAGTCATCCTGGGCAGATCGATGGTCACATGAACAAAATGGAAGATCAGAAGCTACGTAAGTATTCAGTGGGAGACCCAACATCAAGGGGATGTAACCTAGTCTGAATCTCACCAATATGTACCGATGTTGCAAATTGGTCACAAATGATAAATAAGTTAAGTTCATGTCCATTTGCAGAATACTCGGAGTCGCCAGAAATGCTCTTACTGTTGATAACTTACTATTTATAGAGTCTCTTTTCACTTGTAAGCTAGAGAGTAAGTGGGTTTTTAAATCTTTTTAGAAATAGACTGGCATAACATAGGGTCAGCAAATAAATAATGTAGCCCTGCAGCTTTTAATGTGGATTCAACATAATGTAGCCAGGCGACATTACCCACACCATCTAGTTTCAAAATATCATTAATTATATCTCTTGTCAGAGAAAGAGTCTCCTTCCGCCACACTGAATGCCACATCAAAATCGGTGCCATACGGATTTTATCAGTTATATAGGGAACATTCAATTCCATATGACAAATAAAATTCGAGCATGACTTTGGTAAAGAGACTAACTTTTTTACAAAGGTATCTTCTATACATTGCAATCGAGAACAATCTCTTATCCCCCAGATGGCTGCTCCATAAGTAGCAACTGATACCGTTTTTGCCTCATAGATTGTCTTTATTGCTTCTATTGGTTTTGAGCCAGTTTTTTTAATAAATTTAAAAAGTGCTCCAATGTTTCTTTCCATTTGCAATGCCCTATTTGCAACCATAGTTAGCCAATTAGATTGTCGATCAAACATGATCCCCAAATAGTTAAAAGAATCCACAACTCCCAGCTTACTTCCTTCAACAGTAATTTGTGGTTGTTTCCGCTGCTTTGTCCCTGCCACTAAGACAATCGACTTTGAATAATTAATTTTCATGTCCAACTTATTCATAAATTCTGTGTATTCTACCACTAAGAGTCGCAGTGCATTACTGGTGCGGGCTAGAATGACTGCGTCGTCCGCGTATAGTAATAGTGGGACCTGCAGGGAATTGATGTAAGGGACATCAGGAGTGGCACCCAGGAGAGCGGTTTCGACATTGTTGGTATGTAGTGCAAATAAAAAAGGGGCCAAAACGCACCCCTGTCTCACCCCTCTAGTGATTTTAAAATGTGTTGTGCATTCTCCTCCCATTCCATATCGAACACAGGCTGAGGCACCTGAATATAAATTGCGAATAATATTAATCAATTGTATGTCAATCCCCATTGCCTCCATGATCTGCCAGAGCCTAGACTGTGCCACACAGTCAAAGGCTGCTGACAGATCCATGAAGGCAAGGTACAAGTGACCCTTTTCGGCTGCAGTATATTTTGTTATTATTAAGCTTAGGTTCAGGCACTGATTCACAGTGCCTTTCCCCTTTCTAAAGCCAAACTGGCAGGGGATTATAATGTTTTTTTCCAGGGCCCATTCCTCAAGCCTGTTTAAAAGCAGACGTCCCATTAATTTTGCAGTGGAATCTATCAGGGATATTGGCCGGTAGTTTTTCGGGATTGACCTATCCCCCTTTTTATAAATAGGCACAATTACTGTTGTTTTCCATGATAAGGGAGCACCAGTGTGGACAATCTTATTAAAAACATTAGTTAAAAGAGGGGCCCAAAGATCTTGGTTATCCAGAAACAGGTCAATTGGGACACCGTCAGGTCCTGGTGCCTTTGCACGTTTACACTGGTTTAGAGCAAGCTTAGTTTCTTCCAGTGTAAATTTGACCATCTCCCTCGCCCCGGTTAGGGTAGCAGAGGTAACTTGGGGAGTTGTCAACTCATTAGATCCAAACACCCTTGTAAAATGTGTGACCCAATCTCCCTGTTCTACGTGATTATCCAATGAGATAGAATGTTCGTCTTTTAAGAAAGGCGCATTAATAACAGACCAAAAGGCTTGCGAGCTTTTAATAAGGCAGCCTTTTGCAAATTTTCCCACCACTCTTCTTTTAGAGAGTTCAATCTCAGTATCCTAGCTTTTTATATGCCTGTCGCAGTAACCTAACCAAAGGTAAATTGCGAGGTTTGGATTTCAAGGCCAAATGAAGATCTTTTAGGGCCTTGTCACAGGCATCATCAAACCATCTAAAATTCTTACGCTGGGCATTGCGTATAGTATGAGTTAAGTTATTTTTTACCTCCAATAAAATTGACTCAAAAGCTGTGACCATGTCATCATTAAGAGTAGGATCTAAGCATGTCATTATCTCCTCAGATTTACTGGAGACTAGATTTATTAGAAACCTCCTAGTATCTACTTTCTCCCACTTCAGAGCAATTCCATTTGTCCTTGCAATAACTGGTGTTACATTTAGTTTAAAACTAGTTTCATTTCTCATTAAGTTGGGAATAAGGAAGGTTATAGCAGCATGGTCACTAAAAGCATAGAGGTTTATCGCAAAGTCAGAGAATAGGCCTTTTATAGGGTCTGAGACCAAAACATAATCAAGGGTAGAGGAAAAAGAGTGATTAAAAAAAGTATATCCTAACTGATCAGTTCGATTATCAGTCACATTAAGAAGTACCAAATTATTTATCATTAGCAGTCTATTTAGAGCATTACCATACTCTGAGTGGCTAAAATGGGATAAACTTTC
This sequence comes from Calotriton arnoldi, assembly GCA_963921515.1. Taxonomy (NCBI): domain Eukaryota; kingdom Metazoa; phylum Chordata; class Amphibia; order Caudata; family Salamandridae; genus Calotriton; species Calotriton arnoldi. The sequence continues at coordinate 520,194 of CAWUFW010011988.1, forward strand.
TCCATCATCATCCAGAATTCCACAGACTAGAGAATCCATCTTATCACAGGGGTGAGCGTTAAAGTCCCCAAGCCAGATTATATTACAGAGCTTAGTGCATTTATTTTGCACAAGTTCAATATCTCTTTCAATAGAGACTAACACTGCTGGTAAATTGGTTCCAAAGTTGTTGTTATAAAAATTAATAAGGAGCCAATGTTGGTCTACACAAAACTCTAGTAGAATGACATGATAGTTTGGTGATGTATTTAAACAGAACTTTACTTTGAGTGGGAGGGCATTAGAAAGTAAAGTCAATAATCCACCTTTAGCACGCCCAGCTGGCGATGGAATAGCAGGGGTATGAAATGATCTATACCCATTTATATGTATTGGTTCAACTTCCCACGTCTCCTGCAAACATATTATGTCTTTAAATGTTAATAAAGCTAACCACTCAGGATTTGTTCTTTTCTGGTTATAACCAGCAATATTCCATGTCATTACCACAGCGCCCCTAAGATATTCTCTTGTTGCATCGATGTTAGGGGCAGATTCAGACTTCCTCTCTCTAAATTTGTTTCTTTTTGCGAAATTACAGCTGAGGAAATAGTCATTGGTGAATCATCTAATGATTGATTCTCACCATCACCATTGACCATAGTACTCTGTTCATCACCATCCCCATCAAGCGTAATACTCTCTTCATTACCATCATCATTAGCCTTAATATTCTGTTCATGGCTATCACCCTTAATCAAAATACTCGGTTCATCCAGTCAATCACATGTCGGCATGCCTTCCAATGTGGCAAATCTATTAGTGAGAGGTAAAGGTGAAACCAACGAAAGAACAGGCTGATTAAACCGATAATAAAATGGATTCTGGGGGTTAGGAGCTGTGGGCCTCAGGAAATGTGAAGTGCCGTAAGGCTTATAAAAGAACCCAAGTGGGAGAGCATAAATTTCAGAATAGAATGACGGAGTAGACGGCAGTATAGGTAATATCTCGCCCACTACATGATGATTGTCAAAGTTTAGTACAATGCAATCACCTTTGATAGACTTAGGGGTTCTTCCTAGCCAGTTAATCCTTCTAGCCATAATAATGTGTTTTTGGACATTAAGGTTTTCGCCTATACAGTTGGATAACCAGTGTTGACACTTATGAATTAGCTGTTCCGTAGATTCTACAGCGTTCGACTTCAATTCTGGAACATTTGCTAAAATTATAACATATGGGCAAGCAGCTGGGGGAAGATCTAACCTCTCCTTAGTTTTCTCAGATACTGCCTGGCAATCAGAGGCCCCCTCCCAGAACTAGACACCACAGCTCCCACCTCTATCTGGGAGGTGGCAATAGGCCGATTAATATCCGAACAAGTGTTTCTATGCCTATTAGGTCCCTTTGACTCAAGATTGAGTCTGGGAATGCCAGTTCTTACTGTACCTAAGTGGGTTGGGGGGATGGAGATTATTATTATATGTACTCAGATTATTTGGGCGCTGGCATGCGACACCCAATAAATTAGACCCTTTTCCTTGCCTAGCTTCATAACTTCCTATTTCTTGGCGTACATCTTCTGGTGCCAGTGAAGGGCCTAACAATGATGATCCATCTGACTGTAAGGTAGGCCTCAGATCTTCTATCAGTTCAGCAATATTTAGAGGGACCTGACTTAATTGGTAAGTTGCCTCCAAGGTAGACAATTTCCCCTCTATCTGAGTTAGTCTATCAACGATAGGGTTTAAAAGCACAATCATCATACTCTCAATACTTTTTAGCAAATCAAAATCATTCACCAAATCCGTTTCGATAATAGTTACATCCTTCTGCTTTGTTGATCTAGTAGATCTGGTAGATCTTGGATGAGTAGGCAAAGTTGAATCAGAGTTCTCACCCCCAGTCCGCTTTTCAGCACAGGCTCTTTTCAGCGTCTTTTGTCTCAATGGGCCACCGCCCTTCCTTTTCCTAGACCTTTGATCAGCGGCACTACTTTCAGTCGGTTGTTCAAGTGTCACAGTTATAACGTCTGGGAATAAAGTCTTATTCGTCGCTGCAGCTATAGTGTGGCTTGGTTCTCCTGTAGGTTCCTCAGAGGTTATACGATCAATGATTAAGGGTGTCCCACCCAGGGGAAAAGTTTTTGGGCGATTAAAGAGTCCAAAGAGAGTTTCCGCTCTGTTAATTCTATTTCATGGGCAAGTACAGATTCAGCCCTCGTCAAAAATGCATCAAGCGTCCCAACATGTCCCGCCCCCTGCTTTTCCTTGGCAGGCTTCCTTTTACTCATTTCAGTTCAATTCAGTTCTCCAATATAGGGCTACCAAGTATAGTGGACGAGGTTCAACAGTGAAGTAAAAACAAAAACACCAATGAAAGAAGGCAGAAAAGGGAACTAAAGCAAACAATACCTTGAAAAAGCCTTATACTTCACTCATCGTATGGAAGAGGGTAAGCCCAGCCCAGCCTCCTCCGGGCTCCGACGGGCGTGGACGGGCCCGCCCTTGGCCCGGGCTTCGCCCGCGCGCGTCCCGCGCTGCGGGAGCCCGAGTGAAGCTTTAAGCGCCGGCTGGCGCGAAACTGATGCGCGGCTCCAGCCGCGTTACCCCCTGGAGGTTGTGGTAGCGGTGGCGGTAAAAGTCTCACAGCCGTCCCGCGCTGCGGGAGCCCGAGTAAAGCTTTAAGCGCCGGCTGGCGCGAAACTGATGCGCGGCTCCAGCCGCGTTGCCCCCTGGAGGTTGTGGTAGCGGTGGCGGTAAAAGTCTGACGGGCGTTTCCTTTTATTTACTTACTTGTATGTTTTGTTGAGATGTTTTGCACGGTTTTGCAACTTTTCCTTTCAGCTCGTTTAAACGTGGAGCAGATGTTTGTTCTCTTTTGAAAGAAGAAAAAAATTTAGAGTGAGTTAAATTGGTATTTTTTGCTAGTTTGTTGGGGTTTAAGGAGTTAGGTTTGTTTTTGGACGCTGTTTGGGTGAGTTACTTTATTTTATAATATCGGTGCATTGTTAAAGTTGAAAATTTGTAGCAGCTTGTGGTTTGGAAGTTGGTTTATTTTCTTTCAGGTAGTCTGTGTAAAACGATAAAAGTTACAGAGTGTGATACTATTTACTTGTTAATTAACAATTTTGTAGTTTAGCTATATTTAATTTTTTGTTTAAATATAAGTATTACTTACTTGGATATGTAGTTGTAGAGATGTATATTTTCTTCTATAATTGTATATTGCGAGAATCTGGCAGAGGATCCTCCTTGTGCAGTTTATTTTGTTTTTGGAGTAATTATTTGCTTTAATTAATGTGCCTTTTATATTGTTTGTTTAATTGTTTGAGTTGTTTGATTGGTAAAAATTGTTTATAGTGCTATTTTATTGGTTGGTTTGTTATAATTTAATATTTTTTTTATCAGTTAAATGTTTGTTTGGTAAACGCTAATTTATATTTTCTTTTACTAGCATTATATATATATATAATCGTATGTATATAAATATGAATTTATTTGTTTTGATTTAATAGTTTATATTGTTATTTGTATTTAAATGTTTATAGTTAATACTAATGTTTTAGGTGTATTTATTGCATATTTTATAAGTGTACTATTTTTATGGGGTTAATGTTTAATTTTTGGGAAATCTAATATATTTAAATTTAATTATGGATTTTTTTAAATAAGTTTAGGATTTTTTTAAAGTAATTGGTTTATGTAAATATAGGATTTTTGTTGTTTTTTTATTGAAGGTATTTTGATGATTATTTTGTAGTCGATATTGTGGTAATTGATATATTTTTGACATGGTATATATTTATTTATAGGTAACAATATTTGTGTTTCTGATATTTTGTTATCGATATATGTAAAAATCGATATTTTTGTTAACGATATGTGTGTGCTCGATACTAATGATTTTTATAGCTATGTATATGGAGTCGATATTTTCCTCAATATTTAATTTCTGATATTTGTGGTTCTCGATATTTGTTGGATCTTATGTCACTGATCTAAAATCATATCATAAAATAAATATTAACCTATCAAAGTCCCCAAAAAATTCACAAAATCTAAGTCAACATAACAAATACGTTTTTTACACATCAGTCAAAAAAAGAAATAAAAGTCCAATGTTCATGAAGATTGAGATAATAAAATGATATATTTAAATAAATATAAATAAATATTATTTAAATGAAAAATGTAATGTAAATAAATATTTACATAAAAAATGTAACCTTCATAAACCAGGAAAAACAAACTCAATCCATCACATAAATTAATTACAACACATAAACAACACAATATTAAATAACAATGACATAATATTTACACAAACAATAAAACATCACATTTCCCAACAAAAAGAAATATAATAAATGAAACTAGCTGTGGATCTTCCTCTGTATACATGTAGTCAAAAATGATAAGCCAGCAAAAATGGGAAAAATACTGTCCAGGAAGCCCAAAAAACCCACAAAATTAAAACTAATTGCAAGCCCCAGAAACTCTTTTCTCTGTTGGAATGCTCTTATTGATATGTCCGAGAATACGCAGATTTTCACCTTCTCTGATACCAGCAGTTAGGATCTGCTCCTTTATCCTGTAGTCATTGAAGTTCACTAAGAAAAAGGTTTCTGGGGCTTGCAAGCCAGATCAGATGTGCCCAGGCTTCGATATTTCAGCAATAAAAATTGGGAATTCTCTATAAAGGACAATTTCACATATGTATTGATGTTGACGAAGCGCGAAGCACGCAAAATGCTGGGTACTGTTCTTACTCTGACTAGGGCCTCCCATAATGGAAACAAAGTTTAAGGACAAAAATATAAACTGCACGTTAGAACATGGTAGGTTGTTAGCTGCAGAGTGCGGGGCACATCTATTCGCTCATAGTGGATGGGCGGGGGCTATCTTGGGGCAAATATAGGGCGCCAGTAAGTGAAAGGGAATTCCCAGGGGCCAATGGGCTGCTCTCCCCCTAGCAGGCGTGAGGGTAATTTTGGGAAGGGCTTCCAAAGGGTAGGGTGGGCTTCACAGGGCTGGGGTGGTTGGGTCACTGCAGTTAGAAAAGGGAAGAGTTCATACTTTGATAACTGGCAAAGACTATTAACTAACAGAAGTGGAAACAAGGCAGGTACTTTCACAAGAGATGTGTGGGCGAGTAGGATTAAGAGGCTGAAATATATGCGGTCAGTTTGCCACTGCATCTTATGGTTGATAGAGCTATGTGCTCCTCGGCATGTTTAGAAATGTCTGTACATTAACATGTGTATTCTTGCATTGCACTTTAGGACAAGACACTATTGCCCAGATAACGATGCCGTTCAGATGCACGTCCGACCGACATCTTCTCGGAATGGAAACCGACCGACTAGGAGTCGGTGGTTCCATCTGGCAAATGAGGATGAGACCGCCCATGAGGAGGTCTGAAACATCCATTATTCCATTGCGGCTTGTGATGCAGCTGGTAAAAGGCCACAGCACAAGCTGCATTGGAAAAATGGATGTTTGCAAGCATCCATGCACCATTTGCCAGGCCCCATGTGGGGCCTTGCACGAGGGGAATGGATGTTTGGGGGGCCAAGCCTCATAGCAGAGACCGCACAGAAACGGGGGCACTGCTAGGGGCCCCCAAAGTCCCTTTCCGACTGCCTTTCAATCGCAGTCGGACTGCCATTGAAAGGCTGTATGAAAGGGACATCGTAATCCCTACGGCGGTGCCTGAGCAGGCACCGCCCTACAGTAGGGTATTCCATTTCGACCAACAGGCGGACATGATCCTTGAGCCCGTCGGAAGCATCAGTCGGTCCCTCCACCCGCTGCCTCTGACTGCCACGCATCATAATACTGCAGTCGGACTGTGACACCAAATGTCTGTCGGAATGCAACCGATGGCCTGTCGGTTGCGATCATAATGAGGCCCTTCATGTTCCTAGGAGAGGGAGTATTCGTCCCTGTTGATATTGATGGATTCTACTAGTCCCATTTCAGGAAGCACAGCGCACTTTTTGGAATTGTATGTCTAAAAGAGGTATATGCATTCAAGCACTTTAAGTATGTAGTATGTATAAGCGGGTGAACAGATGGGGAACCTTTGTATACTAGCATGTGTGTTTCTTCGTATGGTACTTAATGCATGGCATTTTATATTTATAAGATTGGGGATACCCCCTCTGTCAACTTTGAGAGCTTGTCTCAGGGATGTTTTTAAGGGGATTTGTACACGTTATGGAATTATATGCTATAAGGGAAGTACTTAGGGGCGTATTATGACTTTGGCGGTGCAGAAGCGGGGCGGCACACCATCTCCCCACTCCTGCACCGCCAAAGTTGACCGCCGGCTGTCTGCCAGGTTAGGAGTTTTCTCCTGGTCTGGCGGGCGATCCTTTGCCATTTTCACATCAGCTGCCCCCCACTGGTAGGGCATCTTGGCATACGACATGGTCTATGGATTCTGAACACAGACTAAAGCTCCCTACCACCTTCTAGGAACTTCAATCTCAATTGGAGCGCCCATCTTTGAAGAGATTGAAGGGTTGCTGGTTCTAACGCCTACTAAACTTGGTTAAATGACTCCTCCGCCCCTATTTTAGACCTACTAGTACCCCTAGTCACAACATCATTAGACTAGACAGAACTCACAGAACTGGTAAGGGAGTTGTCTGCATTTGCAGTAATACCCTAGCGTTAACTCAGACAGCTACGGATGCCCTTCCTGCAGGAAAAAACCTTTGCATCCATAGCGTCAGCAATGACGGACCCATTTGCAAACTTCATCTAATATACCACCCTTCCGGAGACAACCTAGCTTTCATCGAACAAGTCATGGAAGTAATCTCAACCAACGCTGATCAACAAACTACTCAGATCTTCCTTGGAGACTTCAACCTTCACTGGAATGAGCTGAATGAGCGGTAGTCAACACCTTCAAAGCCTTCTTATCAGACCTCGATTTGATCCAAATTTGTGATCGCCCTACTCACAATAAAGGAGAGACCCTAGACCCAATCATTGCAAAATGGGACAACACTACACTGGAGTCAATTCTGCCTTGCAGTTGGACAGGCCACTACAGTATTACCTTCCTCATCAATGCCGGTGTGACCCCCTAAAAAGCTCATGTTAAAAAACAAAACATTGGAAACTAAATTTACAGAACGTAAACCTCAATGACTTATCGGCCCTCATTCACAATTACCTGACCCCCAGGTGGACAGTGTGGACATCCATGACCTTACAGAGCATTACAATACCTCCATCTTAAGCATCCTTGACTCGATCGCTCCCCTACAAATAAAAAATGTATCTACCAAAGCTTCACAGCCCTGGTTCAACGAAAACCTAAATACTGAAAGACGCAATTTCAGACTAACACTAGCAGAAAGAGCCTGGAGATCCCCACCTTTCATGGAAAACTGGACCAAGCATGAAATCGCTCCCAAAAACTTTCTGAAATTGTCAAGCAACAATCCAACAACTAACCCTACCTTCTTGGTATTGGATCCAAAAAGCTTTCAAATTGCGAAGAATTTGCTTCCTTCATCGTGGAAAAAACTGTCATTATTGAAAAGAAGTTATAGACAATGAGGGAGCTAATACCATCTAACTTACTCACCATTAGTCATCCATCACAGTCTGCTATCCCTATCGGTCACATTGAGCTCTTCCCCAAAAACAATGCCTCCTGGCACACATTCACCCCCCTCAAGGAAAGTGACATTCACTGCTTGCTCACAGTGCTGAAACCGTCAAATCACTCAATCGACCCTTTACATCTGATTATCTTTAAGGAGATCAAATCGTCTATCCTCCCTTTATGGACCAAGATCGTAAATGCCTCTCTCCTTCAAGGCACCATTCCTGATTGTCTGAAAGTAAGACAGGTAACCCCCTCCTAAAAAAAACAACAGCAGATTGCACTGACTTAAACAATTTCCGTCCAATCTCCAACATTCCCACTCGGGCGAAGCTTATTGAGAAATGAGTATCATTACCAACTCCTAGACCAATACCAGTCTGGTTTCCACCAAGATCATAGCACAGAAACAGCACTCACACACATAGTGGATGACATTCTATCAATGTTGGATCAGAATGAAGTGTGTCTTCTCATCCTCCTTGACCTATCCTCAGCATTTGACACTGTGAAACACGAAAACCTTATAAACCTACTTGAAAGAAGGATGTGGTTATCAGGGGCCATCCTTCAATGGTTTACCTCATTCCTCCATAACAGACCCCAAAGAGTCAAGGTAAACCATTCTCTGTCGATGCCCTTTACGGTCACCCTGGGAGTCCTGCGGGGATCTGCCTCTCTCCCGTTCTCTTCAACTTATTCATGGAACCTTTAGCAGACGCCTTATCATGCTCCAACATTCATTATCACATGTATGCAGACGACACACAATTGTACCTGAAAACCTCCTCCCCTGATGACTTCAAGACCCTCAACATTAGTCTTCAAAATTCTCAGAACTGGGTTGCTCTCAACCATCTAAAACGTAACACCATCAAAATGGGAATTCCTCCTCATTACCCCACCTAAACACAATCTCAAGATCGACCTTTGGATAAAACATCTAACTGTCCTCAATTGTACACTTCACTTTGTAGACTCTGCGAGATCTCTGGTAATTATACTAGACCAACATCGCATATGCAGAACCACATCAGTAACGCCACCAAAGGAGCGAACTACCAGATAAGCAACTTAAGGAAATTAAAACCTTTCCTTCCCCAGGATAACCTTAAATCTGCGGTCCAAGCCCTAGTCATCCCCAGGTTCGATTACTGAAGTGCTACGCACAGTGGCCTGCACAGATACAAGCTGGCCCCTTTACAGGCCTCTCTTAACGCTGCGCCAGATACGTCACTGGAACAAAAAGAAATAATCATCTCTCCCCTGACCCGAAATCCCTAAACTGGCTCCCTTATGAAGCACAAATTCATCTAAAAATCACTTGCATGATCAATAAAGCCCTACATTTGAACACTCCCAGATATCTAGCACAAATGGCGGATGTAGATCATTGCGAAGTACCAGCTCCATGCTGCTGAAACCACAGATCTTCTGCAAAAAGAAAACATGCAGCAGAGCTTTTTCAGGAATCGCACCGAAAATTTGCAATTCTCTTCCAAAGGCAATCCGTCTGATTCCCTCTACCGCCTCCTTCAAAATAGAAGTGAAAACATTACTGATGAATAAATGGTTGGCCTAAAATTGGAAATCATACCATATATTGATCGACCTTACCTGTTGTACTCTCATTCTGTTGATCACAACTACCTCCTTCTGATCTTCTGATCTCTTAGGGAGGTTTCGTGCTTCGATTTGTTATGTATTTATGTTGCAGCTGCACTTTATTACTGTGTCTTTTACTGGTTATTCACCCCCCCCCATAAAGCGCTCTGATACCCTCACAGATTATGTTTGCACTATATAAAACTTTAAAAATAAATACATAAAAATAAGTGGGGCTATGCATACCAAATTCTTATTAATGGCTAAAGGGAAAGAGCTGTATACAGCTGCCTGCCTAGAAAGAGATGCAGTAATTTGAGATTATACATGGACACTATTATAAGCTGTACTCTGCTACAGCTTATTGTCTCTCGCTTGTGTAGCCGTGAATTTAGAAGGGATGAGACCATACCATGATCACTTAAACGCGATCTTGTTTAATGCCAGCGGCCTGAATAATAAGTATAAGGCTTGTGCAATTGAAGATTGGCTTACAGGACATTTCCCATATATCATACTCCTTCAGCAAATGCAGTTTTGGGAAAAAAGGAAGCTGAATTATAATATGTTTAAGCAGTTGGCGGGGTATAAATGTGTCTCAAGTCCTAAGGCAGCTCATAGGGGAGTTGCGATATACATAAATAGACATCTCCCATGTCACATTAGCACCTCCCAACCACACAAAGCAGGGAGGTGGGCTTTGGTTAGTGGCTTAATTAACAATGTTAGAATAACTGTAGCCACAATTTATGCTCTAATTTTAGATGATCCAGGCCCATTGGTAGAGCTTTGCTAGTCATTGTTAACTATTTCAGGGAAAATAATTCTGGGCGGTGATTTTAATTTAGCTTTAAATCCAGAATTTGACTCTACGTCTGATGTGACGTTAAGCAGCTATAGGCATGGTGCACACAGCTTTTCAGATCATTTTTTGGTCAAAATGGAGGTAACATGGATTAAGATAATTAGACCGATAGGGAGATAGATTTTCTAGTAAAGGATGAATCCTGGTGCAGTGAGATACAGAGTGAGATTGTAACTTATTTAAAATTAAATATGAATACTGCCTGTGTGGTAAATGTGTGGGAAGCATTTAAAGCATTCTTATACACAAGGTTAGGGAACCCACATAGGAACCCTAGGAGGGTAGAGAGGTCCTCAATTAAGAGGATGGAAGGGATACGTCTTCCCTGTCATAGACTCAAAAACACAGTAGTATCCCCTCTGGAACCAGGAAGGTTCCCGTAGAAGAGGTAAAGAGATGGGGAATGGTCAGTACGCCAGATTGTAGCACACCCACTATTGTGGGTGGGAAGGTAAAGAGACCCTTTTCTTTATATAACCCTCACTCACTCTAGGAGTGATATGCTTCATCGGGTTCACCCTAACTCCTAAAGGTCGGGGTGGGCTCAACCATGTTTCAGGGAGCACTTATGAAGCCTGGGTGTATGGGGGCATAACTTTAAAGATAAAATTCCTCTCCCACTCCAAAAGTATCCTTTATTCGTGGGGTGAGTGGGAAGGTTAAAAAGGATTTAGGGCTAAAGGATGTGATGGTCCTATGACCATGATTTTATATTCGCCACAATCCCTTGTGCTCTTCAGATTAAGTTTTTTAAAGAGATAGAGGGAATGTTTTCTGCCTTTATCTGGTCCAATTAAACATCTAGATTGGTGATAGGCGCTCTGTTTAGTCCAGCAAACGACGGAGGCCTCGCTCTGCCCAATCTAAAAGAATATTAATTTGCAAATTTTGTTCATTACTGTTACAGATTTTTTAAGTTCCAAGGAGTCTCAAAATGGATGGATGATTTTTTTCTTAAATTGGATTTTTCAAGAATATAAGATAGATGATTTCCTATCCCTTACCAGATCAAACAAAAAGGTTAGATGTAAGATCCTGCAATGGTCCCTTAAACAAAAGGAACAACTGTTTAAGCACTATGACAGGCCCGCCACTAGTGTGGTAACCCGCTTAATGGATATCTATATCGGCCCCATTCCTTTAATAGAGTAAAAACTGCTTCCAGATTGGACAATAAAGACTATTGAAGTATTGTGGATTTTTTTAATGTGGACTCCTTAGAACATGTGGGTCTATCAGCTACTGGGTAACTATTCTTAAACAGAATAGGGGCACTAATGTATTTCAGAAAGTTCATGAGAAGTGGCAGTCTAAGGAGGGGCTTCAGATTTCAGTAGAGACCTGGAATAAGATTAATTTGTTTAGCTTTTCCTTACTAAAGCGCTAAATTTTCACTGTATGCAATATTATATGAAATGACTGCTTTATAGAACCCCGTTTTAAAAAAAAAAAAAATGAATTCCCAGATATCGGATAGCTGTTTTAGGTGCTCAGTGGAGGTTGGAGGTAATTGGACACATATCATCTGGAGCTGTCCTATAATGAAACAGTACAGGGCCTAGATACAGGAATACTTTCTACATACATTAGAGATTGATTTTGTACTGGATGTATAGACAGCAGTTTTGGGTTATCCATCTGAAGCTAATATAAAATTACTGCAGAAAAAACAACTATTTTTAACCACTCTGATAGCAAGGTTGATAATTCTCCAAAACAGGTGGTCAGCAGTGACCCCTACCTTTCAACAATGGCGGTTCAAAATGCTAAAAATGAAGGACTAGAATGTTGGTATACCGTAGGTGAGCTACACAAAATAAATTCCAGAGATTACGGGGTGAACTTCAATAGGTTGGACTGAGAGAGGTGTCTCATTGTTAATACTTGGGGCAAAAGTGCAATATAAGAATAAGCTGCTGTGAATATTGGAATGATGAGCAATATTAGTTTTCCTCTCTTTCAACTGTTGTATTTAACCACACTTTTGTTGAACGTGAAATATATGTAATGCGTATCCTATGATGTATTTTTCTGATGAAAGCTAAATTAAAGGTCTGGATGAACTCTTCCAACAATAAAAACAATTAAAAAAAATAATAAATAAGTAAAATGAATCCACTAGATATCCTTTGAAGCAATCCAAATTATGTAGTAAACATAAAAAACCCAAAAAGATGTTTTGTAATATAGAAACTCTCTAGGAAACATGAAAAAAAGGAAATTAAAGTAAAATCCATTGGTGTATTATAAACCAAAACTGACTTCCATTTATTTTAAAAACAGCAGAACCTGCCAATGCCCAAAGGACACGTTTGTAGACAAAAACCTGCAAAGTAAATTAGAAAACCCACCTGCAAAACACATTACATTATCAGAAATACAGATATATCACACTTAACCATCAAAATAAAAGTAACAACACAATTTAACATAGCATAATGATACATGACTAAAATGGTGTAACGAAAACCCCAAACTACAAAATAGTGAAAAACACTATTATTAACACATCTAAATATACCCCAAAATCCCAAACAACACTGTAACTAACTTGTAGAGCTCCCCTAGACCCCCCCACCCTCCAAATCATTAACTGTTTCAACAAACAGTAGCACATTACTGCGACCTTACTGTGACCTGCTTCCTGGAAAATAGACTAAAAATAACACAGATTACCAAATAGAAGGTAGTGGTAAAAATGGCTACTAAATTAAGCTAAAAGGATAGACTATCTCCCCATAGAAATGAAGGGAAATAATGTAAAAATGTTCAAAAAATGTATGAAGAAAATAAACGTAAAACATGTCAAAAAAGTTTGTTAAAAAATGTAAAGTATAAGTTAAATAATAGTATAAAACATGCAATTATTTAATATATACTGAAAAAACATATGTTAAAATGATGTTGAAAATATCTATATAAAACAATGTAAGAAATGTTAAAAAACTGTTGAAAATAAAAGTGGAAATCTTCAACATACAATAGTAATTAAATATAATTAACTTTTTTTAATAATAAACAATAATACATTTGATTATGTACTTCAGCATATATAAAAAAACTTTGTAGGTTGAATTATATATATTTATTGCATAATGTTATATATAATATATATGTGTGTATATATATATGTGTGTATATATATATATATATATATATATATATATATTCACTGAAAAAACCATAGGTTTTAGGGACAGTTATAGTTAGTTGGACATTGCACTCGTACAAAACCCGTGAAATTCCCCCGTTATAGTTAGTTCAGCTAACTATAACTCGCGCCCCGCAATGCACTGCTGATGACGTCACATATTACATCACTCATGACATGGTCAGTGACATCACTGATGACATCACTGATGACATCTCAAATGACATCACTGATGACATCATCCAGTGACTGTGTGTTTCTGTAAAGTTTAAATATGTTTAATATATATAGGGAAAGGCGTATTGAAGAATGAGTGGGTGTATAAGTGTCTGAATGGATGATTTAGTACGTGCGTGACTGACTCTACAAGTGAGTGATTAAACGTATCTTACTGAATGCATGGGTTAGTGACTAAACTGTGTGAATGTCTGTATCCGTCTGTTGGTGTGTAAGTGGATGCATGGATTTGCGAATAGCTACATGAGTGTCTATATGGGTTATTGATTGGTTCTATGAGTATCTGTATGGGTGCCTGAGTGTTTGTGTGGATGGGGTGTGTGCGACTGTGCATAGATGTGTGAGTGGGTGATTCACTGGGTGGATGGTTTCAAGAGTGCATCTGTGATAGACTGTATGGGTGGGTAAGTGTGTGTAAGAGTGTGTTAGTGAGTGAATGTATGTCCCAGTGGTACATGTGTGAGTAACTACATATGTGAAAGGCAGTATATATGTGTATTGGAGTATATAAATAGCTATAAGCGAGAGTGAGTGATTGTGATAGTGGCTGTATGGATGAGTGTGTGCTTGTATCAGTGATTGTATAAGAGCGTAACAATGTGCTAGTATTTGTATGATTAAGTGAGCTGGTGTGTGTATAACTGTATAGGTGAGTAAATGGCAGTGTGTTTAATTATTTGCATGACTGACTAGGTGTGTGAGTACCTCTATGGATGAGTGGCGGTGTTTGAGTGTCTATATAGGAGTAAGAGTGCATATGATAGTCCTGTACTGAGTGACCATAAGTATGAGTGACTGTACGGGTGAGTGAGTGGATGTGTGTGTGTAGACCTAAGAATCAGTGAGTGGGTATGTAGTTATTGGTGTTGGAGTGTCTATGGTTTTGCGAATGGCACTCTGTAATTTAGATTGGGTGTATCAAAGGTTATATTAGAGTGTGAGGAGCTGCATCAGATTATCACGTGGTTGATGTCATCAGTGATGTCATTTGAGATGTCATCAGTGATGTCATCAGTGATGTCACTGACCATGTCATGAGTGATGTAATATGTGACGTCATCAGCAGTGCATTATGGGGCGCGAGTTATAGTTAGCTGAACTAACTATAACGGGGGAATTTCACGGGTTTTGTACGAGTGCAATGTCCAACTAACTATAACTGTCCCTAAAACCTATGGTTTTTTCAGTGAATTTCAAAGGTTTTTTAAATGCTAATTTCTAACTATAACGTGTCTGAAACCTATGGTTTTTTCAGTGAATTTCAAAGGTTTTTAAAATGCTAATTTGTAACTATAACGTGCCTGAAACCTACGGTTTTTTCAGTGAATTTCAAAGGTTTTTTAAATGACAATTTTTAAATGTATTAATTTTTATATTAATTTTTTTCATACTGATTTACTACATTTTTAGAAACAATTTCTTTTACATATTTTATTTTTTAAATTACATTGTAATTACATTATACATTACATTACAAAAAATACTTTCTCAGAATGAATTACTTTAGTTTAAATACTTTGCACATAGGCAATAGACTTTTAAGTACAGTAGTTACAGTTGTTGCAATGGGCAACACATTTTCAAACACAATGCAACATTCAGCTCAATGTGAATTTCTAGTTAAATGCAATTAGTTACTTTATGGATTACTTTTCTAACCACAGGACTGGATCCTAGATTCAGTCCTGGTACATCTCCTGTAAACAGTTGAGTAAAAGCGTTTTGGTTACAGTCGTGATTTTTAAGGAATATTATTGTATTTTAAAAGTTGACACTTAGAAACTTTTTCTCATAGAATCACCAATGTTATCCTATGGAAGGAAATTCACTTAGCAGGTAAAAACTGTTATCGTTACTTTTTCTTACTCAGTGTTGGATCCTGGATCCAGCACTGGTGCATCTCCTGTAAACAGTTGAAAGAATGCGTTTAAGTCATACAGGCGATTTTTAAGGAATATTTGTAGTTTGTGAAAATCGACACTTTGAAACTTTTCTGCTGAAAACCAGACAATGGATTCCTATGGAAGAAAATATAAGTTACTGGTAAGTATGGTTAAAATTACTTTTCAGGACCAGTACTGGGCTGAAAGATACAGCACTGAGGTCTCTCCTTATAACAGGTGAGTAAATCGGAATTCGTATTTCGGCTGATTTTAGAGGAATATTTGTATGTTTCAAAATCAACACTTAGAAACTTTTTCAGCAAAAAGCAGGCAATGATATCCTATGGAAGGAAATTCAAGTTACTGGTAAGTACGGTTAAAATTACTTTTGAGGATCAGTACTGGGCTGAAAGATGCAGCACTGAGGTCTCTCCTGATAACAGATGAGTAAATCGGAATTCGTATTTCGGCTGATTTTAGATGAATATTTTAAAGTTCCAAAACTCCACACTTAGAAGAATTTCCAAGTGAATCCAGTCAATGTTAGCCTATGGAAGGAAATTCAAGTTACCGGTAAGTACGGTTAAAATTACTTTTCAGGACCAGTACTGGGCTGAAAGATACAGCACTGAGGTCTCTCCTGATAACAGGTGAGTAAATCGGAATTCGTATTTCGGCTGATTTTAGATGAATATTTTAAAGTTCCAAAACTCCACACTTAGAAGAATTTCCAAGTGAAACCAGTCAATGTTAGCCTATGGAAGGAAATTCAAGTTACCGGTAAGTACGGTTAAAATTACTTTTCAGGACCAGTACTGGGCTGAAAGATACAGCACTGAGGTCTCTCCTGATAACAGGTGAGTAAATCGGAATTCGTATTTCGGCTGATTTTAGAGGAATATTTGTATGTTTCAAAAATCAACACTTAGAAACTTTTTCAGCAAAAAGCAGGCAATGATATCCTATGGAAGGAAATTCAAGTTACTGGTAAGTACGGTTAAAATTACTTTTGAGGATCAGTACTGGGCTGAAAGATGCAGCACTGAGGTCTCTCCTGATAACAGGTGAGTAAATCGGAATTCGTATTTCGGCTGATTTTAGAGGAATATTTTAAAGTTCCAAAACTCCACACTTAGAAGAATTTCCAAGTGAAACCAGTCAATGTTAGCCTATGAAGGAAATTCAAGTTACCGGTAAGTACGGTTAAAATTACTTTTCAGGACCAGTACTGGGCTGAAAGATGCAGCACTGAGGTCTCTCCTGATAACAGGTGAGTAAATCAGAATTCGGATTTCGGCTGATTTTAGAGGAATATTTGTATGTTTCAAAAATCAACACTTAGAAACTTTTTCAGCAAAAAGCAGGCAATGATATCCTATGGAAGGAAATTCAAGTTACTGGTAAGTACGGTTAAAATTACTTTTGAGGATCAGTACTGGGCTGAAAGATGCAGCACTGAGGTCTCTCCTGATAACAGGTGAGTAAATCGGAATTCGTATTTCGGCTGATTTTAGAGGAATATTTTAAAGTTCCAAAACTCCACACTTAGAAGAATTTCCAAGTGAAACCAGTCAATGTTAGCCTATGGAAGGAAATTCAAGTTACTGGTAAGTACGGTTAAAATTACTTTTCAGGACCAGTACTGGGCTGAAAGATACAGCACTGAGGTCTCTCCTGATAACAGGTGAGTAAATCGGAATTCGTATTTCGGCTGATTTTAGAGGAATATTTGTATGTTTCAAAAATCAACACTTAGAAACTTTTTCAGCAAAAAGCAGGCAATGATATCCTATGGAAGGAAATTCAAGTTACTGGTAAGTACGGTTAAAATTACTTTTGAGGATCAGTACTGGGCTGAAAGATGCAGCACTGAGGTCTCTCCTGATAACAGGTGAGTAAATCGGAATTCGTATTTCGGCTGATTTTAGAGGAATATTTTAAAGTTCCAAAACTCCACACTTAGAAGAATTTCCAAGTGAAACCAGTCAATGTTAGCCTATGGAAGGAAATTCAAGTTACTGGTAAGTACGGTTAAAATTACTTTTCAGGATTAGTACTGGGCTGAAAGATGCAGCACTGAGGTCTCTCCTGATAACAGGTGAGTAAATCAGAATTCGTATTTCGGCTGATTTTAGAGGAATATTTGCACAATGGTGAAGGGAGGGGCGGGGCCTGAGGTGACATCTGTGCAAACGCGCCCCGTGGCGCGTTTTAAGTTGGGGGATTAAGTCCCCTTGAATCATGAGGGTCCCTACGGGCCAACTAGCCCACCAGGAACCTCCAGTATGCGCTAGGGGCTGCGTTGCAGAGACATGTACAGAGGCCACACCCCTTTTACACCTCTCTGCAACGCAGCTCTGTGGCGCTTTCTGGACGTACCTGTTGGGCTAGTTGGCCCCCAGGGACCCTCAGGATTGAAGAGGATTTAATTCCCCATCTTAAAACGCGCCACGGGGCCTGTTTGCACACATGTCACCTGAAGCCCCGCCCTCCCTTCACCACTGTGCAAACGCGCCCCGTGGCGCGTTTTAAGTCGGGGGATTAACTCCCTTGAATCCTGAGGGTCCCTGGGGTGCAACTAGCCCACCATATACCTCCAAAAGCGCCATAGAGCTGCGTTGCAGAGAGGTGTAAAAGGGGCGTGGCCTCTGTACACCTCTCTGCAAGGCAGCTCCCTGGCGCATACTGGAGGTTCCTGGTGAGCTAGTTGGCCTCAGGGACCCCAGTATTCAAGGGGAATTCGTTCGCCCTCTGCAAACGCGCCAGGGGCCGCGTTTGCAGAGTGGTGAAGGAAGGGGGCGGGGCCTACGGGCCCGATCGTTTTTTTTTTTTATTTTTTTTCCCCCTTTTTTTTTTTTGTGGGACCCCTGAGCAGACCTAGGGGTCAGGGTGTTTCTACCCTGCCCCCTTTGTGCGCTTTGCGCACTTGTTTCTGTCCCTCGGTTCTACCGAGGACAAAATAGCTGCCAACACTTCCTGATTTGGAGTGTTGACAGCCAATTAACATAAAGCTCGTGCTCGGGAGGATCCGCGGCCATAGATATATCTATCTTTTTACTTTTGATTTTCTCAGCAACTACTGAACGGATTTACACCATTTAACAAAAGGGTTCTTTCTGAACCAAGAACTACCTCTTTGCCAAATTTGGTGTAATTCCGTTCAGCAGTTCGAGCTGTAGCCGTGTCTAAAGTTTCCTATGGAAAATTGCATGGGGAAAACGCGTTTTGGGACCCCCTTTTTCTCGGCCCCCGCTTGACGAATCCCCGAGACTTTCAGGGTAGGAGCGGACCGGAGCGCCCCACAAAGTTTGAAAATGTTGCGAAGATACGTCAACCGGCAAGAGAGTTATTTCAAATAGAATGTCGCGGATTTCCTATGGATAATAGGTTGTAACTATAACTATCTACTGGCGACCGCCAGTAGATATATATATATATATATATATATATATATATATATATATATATATATATATATATATATATATATTGATACCAATCCTGGCAGCAACGAACAGACAGGCACTGACTCCGTGAAATGATGACAAGGAAGAGGTTTATTTCTCCATCAACAGCTTAGACGCGTTTCGACGGCGTACCGCCTTGATCACTACATCAGGTACACTCTGTCTAGCAGTATATATGCTTGTCACTCACTAGTGGTTGCCACAGCAACCTGTAATTCAACAATAGACATAGAAGTTACCCACGACTCTAATGTCTATGACTGTGCACATTTTTCCCATAAGAAAAAAGAAAAGTTAAATAAAATAAAATAAAATACCAAACAATTTAAGAAAGACAATATTATTGTTAAGGAAAAATTTCCCTTTACCACAACATTAAATTTAAAAATAAAATAGCAAAAATAAATTAAATAAATGTCCTCCTTAAATGTAGAAACAGTGAGCCTATATTAGTACATAGATTGGACATAGAAAAAATATATCTAATATACTTAGGTTATATCGATTGAGAAATTAATTACATTAATATGTAATGGCGCACGGACTAATATATTGTTAAAATAGTGCAAACAGGCTAAGACATTTGGTAGGTTAGGTTCGAAAAAGAAACTAATGTGCCATACCTTGTAAGGTATAGTTGACTATTAACAAAATGTGTCACTAATCTCTTGGCATTTAATATATACAGTATTAAATACTACCGAGCCAAGGTTAACATGAAATATGAGTAAAACAAACATTCCATCTCGCCCAAGTGGGCCGAAAGCAAGAATTATGTTTGCACAAAGATAAATATGATGTATGACTTAGACAGGCGCCATATACACTAGTGAAACCTAAGAATATATAATTAAATCAAATATTGAAAAAGTTTGTCTAATATGGTCTAATCTATCGTGAGATCTAAAAACGTGAGAAAATAAAGCTATATAAATAAAGGTGAGTGTGACCTAACGTCACGAAGACTGGGCAGGGGCGGGACAGACAGCTCCAGACCAATTACAGATGAACATTCAGTGCCTCATCCGCATTCATCCCGTTGGGAATTTTCGAATTCAGGAGGATGATGTACCTAGACTCTAATCTTCTAAGGGCCAATTGTCTGTTCCCTCCTCTAGGATTTTTGGGAACTGTATCAATCACATAGAAGAATAGATCCTGTGCCTTTCCTCCATGTGATGTGTTTATGTGCCTGGCAACAGGGTAGGCAGGGTCATTGTTAGAGATAGCCCTAAGATGTTGTAGGATGCGGACATGCACGGGGTGGATGGTGCTGCCCACATATAGTTTGCCGCATGTACAGTACAAGACATAGACTGCAAAGTCTGACTTACAGGTGAATCTGCCTCTGATTTCATAGGGTGAGTGTCTAAACGGCATCTTTACCATTTTGGTATTGACCCCATGCCTGCACGCTTTGCATTTTGTGCACTTATGAAAACCATTCTGAGCCTTAAGCCACGTGCAAGCCTTAGTTATTGAAGGTGCGTTGCGGACTAGCTCCTGACGCATGGATTTGGCCCTCCTGAATGTAATTTGCGGTGTTTTAACACAAGTGGGGCCAATAACTGGATCGTTGCGTACTGTGTTCCAATGTCTGTGTAGAATTCTACGAATATTTGCATGGTAGGCATTGAACCCTGTGATGAATCTCAGGGTACCAGTTGTGACAGAGCAGTTTGTAGCCTCATTGCTCTCGTTTCTCCTAAATAGGAGATCTTTCCTATTTATATTGGTGATCTTAGATTTGGCTTTAGATAATGTCATTGTACTGTACCCTCTGCGTTCTAATCTATTGCATAACTCACTAGTGGATTGTTCAAAACTTTCTGAGGTGCTGCAATTACGCCTCATGCGTAGACATTCGGCATAGGGTATGCTTTCTTTCAGTGGGGTAGGATGGAAACTATTCGCATGGAGTATTGCATTACCAGCAGTGGGCTTTCTGTATGTTTTGGTTTGTATTTTGTTGTTTTCCACAAATATTTCTAGATCTAAGAAATGTATACACTTAGTATTGGTATTGCATGTGAAAGTGAGATTGAGGGCATTTTTGGTTACATATATATATATACACGCATATATATATACACGCATATATATATCTATATATATGTGTGTGTATATATATATATATATATATATATATATATAATTATATATATATAATTATACAATAAATAAACTTTCAAAACATAAATAAAATGAGAAAAATGTGTCATATCTTTATTCTATAAAAAACGTAATTGCTGATACTATCACCTACAACCATACAACTTTTCATTTTTTTGTTATATTTCTAAACACCAACAATACCAATAAAATAACACAAACTATTTCTACAACATACAAATACAATTAAGGTAAAGGATTTAAAACAAAAATTATGAAATTAAATAATCACACCAAAAAATAAACCATTTAAAAAAAAAAAAAGTGTTAGACACTAAAAGGGTGTCATTTAGTATTTCCACTACTCTCTTTTTTTTTATTTCAAAGTATTTTATTAAATTTTTATAAACAAGTAAATTAGCATTTCTGTTACGAGGTTCCAGCCAAACATAGCTTGTGTTGCAGTAGTTACAGGTACTTTGGTATACATGTTTAGCTAATCCCCTCTACGTTGACTTGCTGGGAAATTAGGCAAAGGATGATAGAGAGAGAGAGAATAGGAAAGACAGGGTGGAGAGAGGATACAAGAAAGGTTCTATAGCAGTGAGCCTAGTCTGGGTTTGTAGCCCTGTGTCACAGCCGACACCCCACTAGGGGGGAGGGCGAGGGAGACAGAGCGGCCTCACGGGGGTTCGTAGGAGTCTGGATATGTGTCGAGTGACTTCCACATCCCCCTGGTTGCTGGCCTCCAGGGTGAGTTTTGCAGGGCAATGCTATCTGCGCCTCTGAGGTACGTCACCCAAGTGACCCAGCCTTTGTATGAGGTCTTAGTTGTGTCCTTCCAGTTGGATAGGACCATTTTCACTGCCGCGGTCAGTAGGAGGTCTAGCAGGTCCCTGTCATGCAGTGATCTTAGTCCTGTGGTCATAAATGCGGTGGTGAGGGAAGAGAATTCAGGTGTTAGTGTGCATCCCAGTACCTTATTTATAAAATCAAAGATTTTCTCCCAGAACGTTTTGAGTTTTGGGCAGTAGAAGATCAGATGTGCTAGATCCCCCTTCTCCTTGCCGCAGTTCCAGCATAGGTCGTCTTCCCTGAGGCCTAGTGAGGCTAATCGAGCTGGGGTCCAGAAAGCCTTGTGGAGTAGCCAGAATTTTGTTTGTGATAGTACCGGGGAGATTTTATTGCGTGAGGGAGAGGTCCAAAACATAGCCAGCTCTTGCTCATTAAGTGAGATATTGCCTTGTTTTACCCAGTAGTTAGTTGACTTATCGTTAAGTTTGGTGGAGTTTGGGCGTAGAAGTTTGTAGAGATGCGATACCTGATGACCTAGTCTGTTGATTTTCACCATATACTGTATAATTGACGGATCGGCAGGTGCTAGTTTGGCTTTGGTTAGGGCTGTTTTTATTTTCAGGAAGTTGTAGAACTCAATGTCCGGTAGGTTATGTCTAGCTTTCAGTATGGCAAACGTGATGGGGTGTCCCCTTTCCTCTAGTTGGGCTGGGTAGGAGATGCCTTTCTCAATCCATGTGTCAAGGGCTAGGCATTTTCCCTTGTATTTGATCTTGCTATTGGCCCAAAGAGACTCCAGTTTCGAGTCCTTTACGCTGTTCTCCATTTTCTTGTCTATTCTTAGTAGGGCAATTTTTGTGTTTTTGAAAATGGGGCTGGAGTCGTGAGTGTGTTTGTTAGCTGTTAGCAGCACCATTGGGTTGAGATTGTTTAGTATGGCTCTCTCTACCAACAGCCATACCGGCGTGTATCCGTGAGGGGATGACATCCAGCAGGCCCCTTGTTTTGCTAGGAATGCGGTTTGGAAGGTTCTAAAGTCTGCTAGATTTAACCCTCCCAGTTTTTTTTCCAGCCTTAGTTTTTTTATACTTATTCGTGCTTTCTTTCCACGCCATAGGAATTTACTAATCAGGTTATCCACTTTACGGTGGAAGTCATCTGTGAGTAGTAGTGGGAGCATGCTCAACAGGTAATTGATCATTGGGGTGATCATCATCTTGATCGTTTCTATTCTTCCCCACCAGGTTATAAATTTGGGGGACCAGGTCTCCAAGAGTTTCTTTATTTTTTCTATCAATTGCTTCTCATTATGGCCTAGTGTGCTCATGAGGTCGTTACCAAAGTGGATACCTAGATATTTGATGAACCCTGTTTGCCAGGTCAGACCCGAACCCCCCAGGATGTCCTTAGTGCTGTGGATGTTGAGGGGTTTGCATTCAGATTTGTCCCTGTTGAGCTTATATCCTGAGTGTCCTGAGTATATCTCTATGGTGTCTATCATGGCCTCAATTGATGTCTTAGGTTGCTCTGTCACAATAAGAATGTCATCCGCGTAAGCGGGCAGTTTTATTTCCACGTCATTAATATTGACCCCCTTTATTTTCGCGTTTGCCTTGATGTCGGTGATCAGGGGCTCCAATGCTAGCAGAAAGAGTGAGGGGGACAGTGGGCAGCCCTGTCTAGTGCCACGTTGTAGTGTAAGTGGTTCGGAGAGTGATCCATTAATGACAATTCGTGCTCTTGGGTCGACGTACAGTGCCATCACCTTCCGTATGTATCCTTCCCCTAGGTTGAAGGATTGCATGCATTGCTCCAGGAAGGACCATGAAACTCTGTTGAAGGCCTTCTCAGCATCAAGGGTGATAGCCACAGCTGGCTCTGTTATTTTTGCTGTATGTTCTAGTATGTGGCAGAGGAGTCTGGTATTGTCATTAGACATTCGGGTCTTTAGGAAACCTACTTGTGAGTTGCTTATTAGGTTGGGTAGGACGGGGTTTAGTCTTGTAGCTAGGATTTTTGCGTATATTTTGCAGTCCACATTAATTAGGGATATGGGCCTGTAGTTCTTGGGTAGCAGTTGATCCTTACCATCCTTTGGGATGACAATTATGTTGGCTTCGGACATGGAGTGTGATACCAACCCATTCTCCGCACAGTGGTTGAAAACCCTCTTCATGGTGGGTTTCAGGTGCTCAAGAAAGGACTTGTAAAAGGTGGCTGTGTGCCCGTCCGGGCCTGGGGCTTTGTTATCCTTCATAGTCTTGACCGCCTTTTCAATCTCGGCAGTACTGATTTCTTGCCCTAATCTCTGTGCTTCTACATTGGTTTGCTCTGGGAGGCCGAGTCTGTTAAGGTATTTTGTGCCCTCCTCCAGGTCTAAGGTCCGGTCGTTTTTATAGAGTTCCTGATAAAACTCTTGAAAAGTTTTTAAGATGTCTTTGTGTCTTGTGTGGGTTTTGTTGTGTGGATCTGTGATGGATGAGATGGTAAATTGGTTACGTTTGTGTTTTAGGTAGGAGGCTAGGAGCTTCCCCGCTCTGTTAGCTTCGCAAAGGTTAATGGCCTTGTATTTGTTGACCCACAGTCCGGCCCTCTCGCTCAAGATTTTGTTGTATTCATACTTTTTTCTGGTTAGGTCCGTTAGGGTTCTAGTATTGTGAGTGGCCCTGGTATGGGCAGTTTCTAGGTTTTTGATGTCCTGCTCGATCTGGGCCAGCTGTAAGTTTGTGTTTTTGTTAATTTTGGATTTAATTTCGATTATTGTGCCTCTGACTGTAGCCTTGAGTGCGTCCCATAAGGTAGTGGGGTTAGTCTCCGGTGTATCATTGTGTCTGAGGTATTCTCTTATGGCCTCCCCAATCTTATCTTTATTTTCAGGGGTAACTAAGACGTCACTGTTAAAGCGCCACCTCCGGGGGATGTCTTCGTTGTGACATCCGCTCAGCTTCAGGCTGATGCATGAATGGTCTGACACTAGCCTAGGCGCTATGTCAGTATGTTCTATAAGGTGTGTGTGTGGGCCTGTGATTAATATGTAATCTATCCTGCTGTACAAATTGTGCGGATTAGAGTAGAAAGTGTAGTCTCTAGTGTCCGGGTGTTGGAGTCGCCATGGATCCTTGAGGTTGAATTTGGAGCAGATGTTCTTTAGTGTAGTGTGTGCGCTTGTGGGTTGGTATTGGCAGGGTGATTGTCTGTCCAAAATGTGGTCCAGAGGCATGTTGAAGTCCCCCGCCACCACCGTAAGGTCGTCCTGTGGGAGGCTATCTAGTTTGTGCGATACCCCTTCCCAGAAGGCGGGGTCATCTATGTTTGGGCTGTATATGTTGGCTACGTGTATAAGCTCCTCCCCCCTTCTCAGGTGTGTTATCAAGAGTCTTCCTACTTCGTCGTGGCATTGTGATTCTATGGTTAGGTTGGAGTTTTTAGATATCAGTGTAATTACCCCACGTTTCTTCCCTTCTGCCGGTGAGCACGCCACCTGTGATATCCAGTTACCTTTTACTAGTTTGACATCATCCAGGGACAATTTGGTTTCTTGTAGCAGGACCACATCCCCCTTACTTTTAGCGAGGTAGTCTAGTATCTTCTTGCGTTTAATGGGGTGGTTGAGCCCCTTGACATTGAGGGATGCTATCTTTAGATCAGACGCCAGGTTGAGATTGTTGGTGGGGGCCATTATCTAGGGTGAGTCAAGTCTGGTAAGCCTAGTCTGCGTCCCCAGCTCTAGTTTGTTGTGGTTCCTTCCCTCCCGTATGCCCCTGCCACCTGATGTAGGTCACGTGTCTGTCTTGTGCAAGCCCCAGTTTTAGGTCTCTCGCTTCTGAGCGTTACACGGGTCAGATTGAACCTTCTTGTCAAGAAATGTGAGGATAAAGAAGTGAAAATAGAAAAGACGACAGCGACAAAAGAAAACAAAGAGAACAGTGCCCTCCCCCCTCCCCCCCTCCCTCCCCCCCTACATAAAAGCAACGTATGCTGAACGTGCGACGACAGGGTCGCCGTTCCGTCTCACTGGGAGTTGTTGGTTACTAGTTCTGTGTTTCTCTTATCCCAAGAGTGCATCCTTTCAGTCTCTTTGCCGTGCAACGTCTGCGTTAGTGTCTCCCCCTCCCCCACCCTCCTTCATTGCCCTCATGGCAGGATAGGTAAAAAGGATATAATGATTGTCATCGATTCCGTGCGAGGAAGCAGTGTGTCGGTTGTGCCGCTTGCTCCTTGCTTCTTCGAGTGTCAGTTGTCCTGGGCACGGTCACGTCGAGGTAGTGTGCAGAGGTCTCTAGCGAGGTAGGTGATGTTGACGCCGTGATCTGTGGGTGAGGGGGCATTTGCGCAGGGTTGAGTCACTGTTCGCCCGCACGGTGCACCGGAACTGTTCCCCCTTTTGCTAAGTCACTGGTCGGAAGTTGGGAGACACAACAGCAGTCGGTTGTTGGACGACGGTCTGAGGTGACTGTTTGGCTGTGCCGCGTAGAGAGGGTGTGCCCGTTTGTGCATGGGGTATAGGGGCCTCGGTGAGACTTGTGTCAGCCCTCTTTCTGCATAAAAGTCTGCAAGCCGATCTACTAGCATCTGTAGACCCATTGTGGTTACATTGTGCAGTTTTGTGACGCTTGCGGTATCTTGAGGTAGCTAGTGCGTGTTAGTTAAAGTTGAGGTAGCTAGTGAGGTAGATATGGTTGCTTTAGTGGTTCGTTACGAGTCTTTTATCGGATTTGTCTCACTCCACCCCCAGCTCCGGTCAAGCTCTTCTCTTACTGGTGCTTGCTTGGGAGATCTCCATTTCTTGGGCTGTTGGGCCATCCAGGTATCTGACTAGTTCTCTTGGGTCATCGAAGACATGAGAGCGGCCGTTGTCGCTTATCCGGAATTTTGCAGGACCGATAAATGAGAACAGTATGTTTTTCTTCCTCAATTTGTCTCGTAGGGACAGGAAACCCTTTCTAGTGTCCACTGTGGGCTTGGAGTAGTCCTGCGTGAGGATGATCTTCTGCCGATTCCATGTGATCTGTTGGTTTTTCCGTGCGAAATTGAAGATGGCTTCTGTGTGTTGTGTTCTCAGAGGTTTGCAGATTATTGGGCGAGCCGCACTCCTTCTTGTGGATCTGAAGGTGGGGACTCTGTAAGCTCTATCTAGCTCGAAAGGATGGTCGAATTTTAGGTTTGTGATTTTTGGGATCATGTCTTCCAGGAAGGCCAAGCATGAGCCCGCTTTGTCTTCTGCCCCCTCCGGGACTCCTAGGATTCTTATATTCCCCCGTCTATTTCGATCTTCCAACTCCTCCGTTTGCTTCTGGAGTGTTGCTGTAACTTTGGTTAGAATTTTTTGCTCTTTGTTTACTTGCAGGTCAGCATCCTCGATGTCGCTTATTCTTTGCTCCGCTGCGGTTAGTCTGTTGTTCGCTGTGTGCATGTCTGCCCTGACTGCTGCTAACTCCAGCTGTATTGCATCTGTGGTCTGTTTTGTAGTCTTGGCCAGATCATGAACATCCGCCAGCTTTTTTAGGATCATCTCTAGTGTGCTGTTGATGTCTGGTTTCTGTTTGATAGGTGAGTCGGTTAGCGTGGGTTCGCCCTTGTTTTTTTTAGTTGTTGCTGGAGTCTTGCCTCGCTCCCCACCATGTTTGCTAGACCTCTCTTCTCCTGGTGTAGGTCAAATCTCCCTTTCCTCCTTGGCACTGCGCCCAGAGCTCTGTGACCTCGAGCTGTCTTCCCTTGTGCCTGTTGGGACTGTTTAGGCTCCACCGTTGGGTTGTTGACTGTTTCTCTTGCTATGCTAGAGGGTCTGGCCTCGTTCTTTTGGGCCTACTGGGTCTCTCCCTCTTGCTTGGTCATACCGGGAACTTGCTCTATGCCCGGTTGTCTCCCTAGCGCAATCTCTTGTCCTCCTCGGCTGTGACGTGTGTAGGGAACCCCTTTGTGGCCCTTGCGGAGTTTCCACCTTCAGGAAGTTCCTGCTTGGCGGCCCCCTTTGCACCTTCTTCGATCTGGCCCCGGCTCTACTCCTTGGTCAGTCCTTGGTCAATCCTCCCCCTCGGTTGGTGATGGTTTGCTTGGTGGTTACACTGGGAGGTGTCCGGCTTCTGTCCGGTTTCCACTCTGCCCCCCTTGCGCCCCTCTTTCCGCTCTTCTTTATGTGCCTGCTGGGAGCCCCCATGCCCTCTCTCTCTCACGCCAGGACCGTACCTCTTGCTGCCCTGTCGCTCTGTGGGTCTGTGTCTCCCCCACCTGCCGCTTTTCCCCCTCTCCTCTGGCCCCTCTGGCAGTCCCGCTTGTGTACCTGTGTGTACCTGTTTGCAGGTGGGTGCTTTGATGAGCGTCCCGAAGGGCCCGGTCAGATTCGACCCCCCCTGGTCTCGCTGGGGTGCTTACCCCACTCGGGTTGCTGTCCTCTCAGTCCGCTCTCAGTCTGCTGGTCGCCACACCTGGTTTTCACTGGCCGCGGGGGCGCTTGACTTCAGTTACTCTCCTGGCATTAGTCCTTGTTTTGGGTGCGAGTCTATCCACCTGTATGTAATTGTATATGGTTGTGTGCCTACAGATCACAGCAGCTCATCAGGACCGTAAATGATGTTCCAGAGCTCTCCCTTATCGTCAGTATCATCCGTATAGCTTGCGCTGTGTGCGCCGCCGCTCTCCGCTTTATTATTCCGCCCCGGTGTGCCTCATCGACATCGCTTTGTGGGGCGTTTTGTGTGGTGCACCCTCACCCTGCCCCCCCCCGACACAGACCTGCCCCGGACTCTCGCCTTGGACCCGTCGTACCGCGCTTCCCTTGGAGAGTGATTGCAGGGTAGGCTCGATGCTTCTCCCCTCGCATTGATGTCAGGGTTTTCGCCTTGCCGCGTCTTGGTCCCCCGTCTTAAACTCACTGAGCTGTGCTCGCGTGATGCATGATGCGTGCCGCGGTGGTAAGTGATCGGCTGCGGGGTTGCTATCAGCAAACTCAGCGTTTACCTTCACTCCGCTAACCAGATCGCTGAGCGCCTCTTCCCGGCTCTCCGTTTCTCCAGTTGAAATGGCGACGCTGCTTTTGTTGCGGCGGTGATAGGTTTCGGTTTCACTTCTGTCTTCAGCCCGCCATTTTCCCCTTTGTCTTCTCCGAACTCCTTGTTGTTGGGGGAGGAGGGGGGATTCTCCTTCTCCTCGCTCTCACCGCAATCCGCGTACCTCGGTAGCCAGAAAATGGAGGTGGTTTCAACCCTTCCAGCTTGTGTTCTGCAGTTGCTTCCCGTTCACTAGTGAGAGTCTACCGCTGCCTCCTCCACCATTAGCTGTTCCTCGGTGCTAGTCTCCACACAGTGATCGGGATCGGCAGACAGACAGCAATGGCATACAGCCGGCAGGATAGGCAAGTCGTATGAGCAGGATCGGGGCAGTGGTGGTGGAAACACCGGAGCTGGGACTCGGGTTCGTAGTCTCCTGGGTTTAGGTTTCGTTTCAGTTTCGTTTGACCGCCATTATCTCTTTCCTCACTCACGGCACCCGGCTCGTATTTAGCATTTATCTGCTCTTATCTGGCTGCAGACACCTCGTCGTCGGTGTTTTCGGTTGCAGTCATCATTCCGACGTCCGTTAGTGTTTTAGGGCCCCGTGTCTGGTGGTCAGAACTCTTGGGATAATCAGTTTACTCCCCGTTCCGACGGAGCAGCAGACTCAGGCAAGCATCCTCCTTGCCGTCCAAGCCACGCCCCTCATATTTCCACTACTCTCTAACCATATTAGGGGAAGGTGTTGGAAACTGATTGGTAACATAATATTTCCACTCCAATCTAATCATATTGGGCGAAAGCATTTAACACTAAGGGTGAGATTTACTTTTCCCACTCAAATCTAAACCAATTTGGGGAAGACACTGGACACTAAAATGGTATCATTTACCATTTACTATGCCTACTCCAATCTAACGATATTGGGGGAAAGTGTTGGGCACTAAAGGGGTGACAGTTGCTATTCCCACAACAAACTAAACCAATTTGGGGAAGGCGTTGGACACTAAAGAGGTGACATTTGCTATTTCCACTCTAGTCTAACCATATTGGGGGAAGGTGTTGGACACTAAAGGGGTAAGATATATCACTCCCACTACAATCTAACCATATAAGGGGAACGTGTTGGACACTAAAAGGGTAACATTTACTATTTCCACTCCAATCTAAACCAAATTTGGGAAGGCTTTGGTCGCTAAAATTGTGTAATTCACTATTCCCACTCCAATCTAACCATATTGGGGGAAGGTGTTGGAGTCCAAAGGGGTAACATTTTCTATTCCCACTCCAATCTAACCATACTGGGGAATAGTGTTGGACACTAAAGGGGGTGACATTTACTTTTCCCACTCCAATCTAACCATATTGGGGGAAGGTGTTAGTCACTGAAAGGGTGATATTTACTATTCCCACTCCAATTTAACAATATTGGGGGAAGGTGTTGGACACTAAAGGGGAAACATATACTATTCCCCCTCCAATTCAACCGTACTGGGGGAAGTTGTTATACACATTAAGGGATAACATTTACTTGTGCCACTTCAATCGAACCATATTGCAGGAAAATGTTGGAAACTAAAGGGGTGACACTTACTATTCCCACACAAATCTAAATCTATTTGGGGAATATGTTGGATTCTAAAGAGGTGACATTTACTATTCCCATGCAGGCGTGCGTTGTGCAGGTAAGAGGAGTGGGGCAGAGGGTGGGGGGAGTCGTCACAAGATGACTAGGTGAACTTAAATTAAAAAAAGAAAAACACTTACCTTGCGCTCGCCAGGAGCGCAAGGTATGTTGTTTTCATTTTTTTAAATTTAACTTTACCTCATCGCCATGTGTTGACTCCCTCCAGCACCTTCCCCCCCACCCCACCCCTCTTACCTGCACGGGCCGCGCCTGTTCCCACGCCAATATAACTATATTGGGGGAAGGTGTTAGACACTGAAGGGGTGACATTTACTATTCCCACTCCAGTCTAACCATACTGGGGGAAGATGTTGGACACTAAAGGGGTCACATTTACTATTCCCAGTCCAATCTAACTATATTTGGGGAAAGTGTTGGTCATTAAAGGGATGACATTTACTATTTCCATTCCAATCTAAACCAATTTGAGGAAGGCATTGGACACTAAAGGTGTGACATTTACTGTTCCTGCTCAAGTCTAACCATATTGGGGGAAGGTGTTGGACACTAAAGGGGTGACATTTACTATTCCCACTTCAATCTAACCAAATTGGGGAAAAGTGTTGTACACTAAAAGGGTGATATTCACTATTCCCACTCCAATCTAACCATAATGGGGAAGGTGTTGGGCATTAAAGGAGTGAAATTAACTATTCCCACTCCAAACTAACCATATTGGGGGAAGGTCTTGGACACTAAGGGTCGATTCCGATTCGGGCCGGAAAAAGCACCGACCGACTCGGATCCGGAAATAATACCGACCGACACGTACCCGTGGCGCACGACACGCCAAGTACGATGCAAGGCGCGAAAAATCCGACCGACACGTACCGAAACCAAGTCGACCGACCGAGCCGCACGGAAAACAGCAATCCGGCCGGAAAAACACGCGAATCCAACCGACCGACACGCACCCGGAACAAATCCGACCGAAACGTACACGCGAACTCCAAACCGCAAAGTACGATGCAAGGCGCGAAAACCACGAGCGAGTCGGACGGAGGACAAGCCGTACGACCGACACGCATACAAAACCGAGCCGAAGCAACACAATACACCGCGACCGACGCGTACGCAGCATAGAAAACTGCACAAACACAGCGTGAACGAAACGGAGAACACCGTACGAGACCAATGCAGGGTCCGACTCGGTCACAAGAACGTTTCCAACATACACAAACAGCACAAAGGAAAAATCACCCAAAAAAAGGCCAAACAAGCAATTACCAAGCCAATAAATACTGGGGGGGTGGGGACAGAGAACAAAGACACACCCACAATTCCACCTATATAAAGGACACAAATCACAACCATGAGCCTTTGCAAATGCCATTCCACTGCCAGCACCCAAGAGAAAGCAACCACACACCCACAGCTCATCCCTCACACAAGCCACACACCATCAGCACACCAACAAATACCTACCTCACATACACCCAGCAAAACACACACTCACACACCCTCACCTGCACACCAACACACACATCACCCACCATCACCACCCATCACCATGCCCCCCAAGAAGAATCCCAAGTTCCTAGATAGTGAATTGGAAGTCATGGTAGACGAGATCCTCAGGGTGGAGTCACAGCTGTTTGGCACACTGGTCCAACAGACCCCCATGTCGCAGAAAACCAAGATGTGGGAGAGGATCATCAACAGGGTGAACGCCCAATCACCATGTCGGCGCACAAAGACCGACATCCAGAACAGGTGGTATGACGTGCGCAGGAGGGTACGGGACATGCTGAAGAAAGACTACATCAACAGCCAATACACCGGCAGTGGCCCTCCTGCCAAGCCAATATACTTCAGGCCCTGGGAGGAGAAGGTGCGGGCCATCCTTCCGCCAGTGAGCGTATATGGACTAGAGGACATCCCAGAGCCTGGTGAGTACACAACAAATGTACACAATATACTGCCACAAAACACACACATCACTGTCAAGGGGAGAGTCAAACCATGCACTCATAGCAATTACACAGCAACCAGAACTGAATCATCCCAAAATGTGTATGTCAGTCAGATAAACACAACACATGCCATCAAAAAAGTCACATCCAACTGTGCCAACACATGTACAAACACAACTACAACTACAGCTAGGCAGTGGCACAAATAGAACTAACAAACACATCCACACATGTAGCCACCACAACAACACCAACACACAGTGAAGACCACTCAAAGGAAGGAATTCTGTGTATGCTGGCCAAGTCAGTGTAGCCAATAGCATCATGGGAGTCGCAGTCACACATATTGCCCCCCCAACTGTCCCATCAACACCACCATGAACCATGCGCACATCACAGGGAGTGGAGAAGGACTCACAAGATGGCTGACACTGGCAACTGCTGTGGGGAGCACAACGCCCTGCTGGCAACTGTGCACCAACAAACAGCAGGACACCACTGACTGACATCCTGAGAGACAACTTCCACTCCCTGCAATGCAAGCACGTTCCATGGTGGGATAACTGGCTGGCTGGCTGGGTGGGAAGGAGGACTTGCAGCACTAACCATAGTCACAAGCACCTCCCCTCACACACACCCCAACACAAACTCCACAGTACCCACCTGGTAGAATGCAATGCCCCCCATCCCAACACAAGATCCCACAAAGAACCACCACCCTGGGTTATGTCGTGTGAAGCACAGGGACACTCTTGGGACTCTTAGCCAAACAACTGCCAGGACAACACTCCCAGCCATCCTGTCAGCACAGCCAGCCCACCCCACAGGGAAGCAGAATCAAAAGGAAGGAAGCATGGGCATGCTGGGAAGGGGGTGGAGGCAATAGCATGATGGGAGTCGTAGTCACTGATATTGGTCACCCCCACAACTGTCCCATCAACACCACCCTGAACCATGCTCACATCACAGGAAGTGGAGAAGGACTCACAAGATGGCTGACACTGGCTACTGCTGTGGGGAGCACAAGGCCCTGCTGGCAACTGTGCACCAACAAACAGCAGGACACCACTGACTGACAACCTGAGAGACAACTTCCACTCCCTGCAATGCAAGCACGTTCCATGGTGGGATATCTGGCTGGCTGGGTGGGAAGGGGGACTTGCAGCACTGACCATGGTCACAAGCACCTCCCCTCACACCCCCCCCCAACACAAACTCCACAGAACCCACCTGGTAGAATGCAATGCCCCCCATCCTAACACAAGATCCCACAAAGAACCACCACCCTGGGTTATGTTGTGTGAAGCACAGGGACACTCTTGGGACCTCTAGCCAAACAACTGCCAGGACAACACTCCCAGCCATCCTGTCAGCACAGCCAGCCCACCCCACAGGGAAGCAGAATCAAAAGGAAGGAAGCATGGGCATGCTGGGAAGGGGGGTGGAGGCAATAGCATGATGGGAGTCGTAGTCACTGATATTGGTCACCCCCACAACTGTCCCATCAACACCACCCTGAACCATGCTCACATCACAGGAAGTGGAGAAGGACTCACAAGATGGCTGACACTGGCTACTGCTGTGGGGAGCACAAGGCCCTGCTGGCAAATGTGCACCAACAAACAGCAGGACACCACTGACTGACATCC
This sequence comes from Calotriton arnoldi, assembly GCA_963921515.1. Lineage (NCBI taxonomy): Eukaryota > Metazoa > Chordata > Amphibia > Caudata > Salamandridae > Calotriton > Calotriton arnoldi. The sequence continues at coordinate 554,155 of CAWUFW010011988.1, forward strand.
TGAGAGACAACTTACACTCCCTGCAACGCAAGCACGTTCCATGGTGGGATAACTGACTGGCTGGGTGGGTGGGAAGGAGGGCCGGCTGTCAACCAAACACAACCAATGCAGACCATGTTCACACCCCAGAAAATACATAGAAATGCCCAAATAATGCAGGACAATGTGCCACACCAATATCAACCCCTGACTGTGACGACTTAGGACAATGCAATGTACAGGCCCGCACCCAGAGGCACGGTCACAACTGTCATGTGTGTCAACCATTGATGCCTGCAGAAACATAACATACATTGTTTGTGTCTCCCAAAAACAGGTGATGATGGGGACACAGCAGCAGACGCTGAGGAGTCCCAGTCCCAGGCTCAAGAGGATGCCGAGCTCACTGGCGTCGTACAGCCTCTGTCCTCCTCGGACGATGAAGAACAACCTGGCACATCCGGTGCAAGTCAACATGCAGCACCAGCAGGACCACCAGCTGCAGCACCAGCAGGACCACCAGCTGCACCCCTGCACCCACCCCTCCAACGACTGTCACCACGAATACCATCCCTGCCGACATGGACAGAACAAGGAGCAACACCAGCACAGTGACCCTGGACCAACCTGGGACCATGGACACCACCACCACCACCAACCCCCAAGGTGGACCAGGGTTATCTGTGCATGCCACTGCACACACTGCACATGTCAGCAGGGGTGGTGGGAGGGGTGGGAGACAGAGGTCGCTGCTTTCAGACGTTGCTGGTGTGCATGATGACCCACAACTGGTACGCATAGCTGATGCGTACCAGTCCAGCACCGGAGACCTCAGCCAGGTAGTGGGGCTCCTCAGAGACATTAAACAGCAGCAGGCTGCCCATCATGCCCGCTTGGACTCCCACATGTCCCACGTGGAGTCACACATGTCCCGTGTGGACTCACACATGTCCCGCGTGGAGTCCAAGTGGGATGCACTGCATGAGATGACGGCGGTGCACAGGGACATTTTACAATGCCTCCGCCAGATGAACAGCAACCAGTCCACACCTCCCTGTGTGCCAACAACATCTGGTGCCGAACAAACTGCAACTGCCACAGGGAGGGAGGAGGACTCTGGCGGAGAGTCCCCTGCACCGCAGCAGCCTGTACTTGAGGGGCCCCCCCAAGAAGAGGGGTCGTCCGAGGAGGGAAAAGTGAGAGGCCGATGGCCAAGCGCAACTCCCAGGAAGCCTGAACCTGTTCTGGATGTCCGCCTTTGTGCACAGACTGTTCACCCTGTTGACGGCAACACTACTCCCACACATTGCATGGGGAGTACAAGTTGGGCCAATGTGTCAGACAACTGTGGCCCCGATACTGGGGATCCTGTCTACCAGGACTTTCAATTCACCTAGGAACTTGGGATTGCAAGATTTATGTACAGCACTACCCATCCTATGCACTATTAACACAAATGTATCACAATAAACACACTAATACACCATACTTGCCTCTGTCGTGATTCCAACGTGGGTGCTGTTATGGGGATGATGAACTGCAAAATTACACTTTGTATGCAAACTGCAACAGCAAGGACAACACAGGCATGTGAGTACAGGCAACGTGACACACATGAGGGAGACACACCACCAGGGCTACACAACACATACACACCTAGGCCATCTGACTCATTGCCTACACTGATGTTGCCAGGGAAGACGGTGCAATGCACAGACACCACACCCATTCCCAGTTGTAGTCAAGTAGCCCACAGGTGCAGTAAGCAAATGGCAGTCAAATGTGTGACCACAGACAACGCACAACACAAAGTGAAGCACAGGTTTATTACACAGTTGCAACATGCCGTAACCACTACAGATGCAAGGTAATCCCACCTGGCAGCGGGCACACAGTCAACAACTGTAGACGGAAGGAAGTCCATGGGTGTGGCGCACATCACCTGTAGGGACACAACAGCTACCAGCCTGGATGTGCAATCACGTCGTCGGTGGACACAGTTGACCAAACGAATCTGAAAGTACCCTGTGAAGGACAGAAATGACACACAGTCAAAAGCAATGGAGTACAGGACAGAACAGCAAAACTCATGCACAATACATGTTACAAGATACCCACCCAGAACCAAGTTAGCATGTCAACACTGTTGGGGAGTACAGCCCACCTGTCACCACACATCGCAACACACATCCAGTCAAGTAGCCCATGGACACACTCCAACAGCACCAGAGCACCACCCACACATCATGCCAACTCACATCATTGACATGACACCTCAGGATACTCACATTCAGCTAAAGAAGTTGGTGATGAGCTGTGTGCGGACATCACCATCACCATCATCATCATCATCGTCACTGGCATCGTGGTCCAGGCCAGGATCCTCCACAGGTGGCGGATGTTGGTCATTGTCATCCTGGATGAGAGGCAACTCCTTCCGCACTGCCAGGTTGTGGAGCATGCAGCAGACAATGATAATCTTGCACACTTTCGCAGGGGCATATGGGAGGGACCCTCCGGTCTTGTCCAGGCAGCGGAAGCGGCTCTTCAGGAGACCAAAGGTCCGCTCAATCACTCTCCTGGTCCGACCATGTGCCTCATTGTAGCGCATCTGGGCTGGTGTCACAGGGTTCCTGAGGGGTGTCAGCAACCACGGCATGTTGGGGTATACCGAGTCACCTACGGACAGACAAGTGCACATTAGCTGACTTGGAAAAGTGGGCGGAATACTACAGATCAGATCACACACAATGGCACAAAGTCAGTACACACTGACAAGCCAGGCACGCTGGTTCTGCATCTGTGCCATCATCCTGGGGATGCGACTACTCCTCATCACAAAGGCATCGTGTGCTGAACCAGGGAAACGGGCACACACGTGTGTGATGGTCATGTCTGCAAGACACACCACCAGTGCATTGACCGAGTGGTAGTGCTTGCGGTTCCTGTAGGCCTGCTCCTGGGCCTGTGGTGGTACCAAAGCCACATGTGTCCCATCAATGGAGCCAATGACATGCGGCATCCTCCCCAGGGCATAAAAGTCACTCTTCACGTCAGTGAGTCGTCGCAGTCTAGGGAAATAGATGTACCGGTTCAGGAAGAGCAACATTGCCGCCAAAACATCGCGGAGCACACGGCTGAACATGGTCTGTGACATCCCACCAGCAGTCGCCACAGTATGTTGGAAGGTACCAGTGGCAAAGAAGTGTAGGGCTGCCATCACCTTCACCTTGGGGGTCAGCGCTGTAGGATACGGCCGGCCAGGCTGCAAATGTGGGGACAACTGCACTGCCAAATCCTCAATCAGCTGCCTGGTGAAGCGGTACCGTCGGATGCTGTCCCGTTCCACCATCGTTGCCAGGTCTGGGAATGGTCGATGGACAGCAGGAGCCCTGCAGTGCAGAGGAGAAGTAAGCAAGATTGTCAGTCACCCCACATATGCGGCATTGAACACACTCAAGATCCCAACATACATCATTATGAGGCACAACTACATGAAGTGTGCAGTACCGGAAGGACATGTATGGTACATACATGGCCAACATCTGTCAACACGGTCCAACAGGTGGCATCAATTAGTCCCAGGTTGGCCCATTGGATATCATGAGGCCGTGTCACAGTTCCCATCTCCTGCTGCCGTGTCACAATAACCCCCCACAGTGACATGTGAGGACAGATGTGCCCCAGGCACCACAGCTCAACGACAGGTACATTACCAGGGACCCTGTAATGCCACATGGACACTGGCATTACATGGAGTATCATGTATACACCACAGCAAAACAACCATGACCCCCACAGGTAGTGGCCCCACTTGCCACGGCAGGACAGACATGGACGTCTGTGACACACACGCACAACATCAGAGTCCATGCACACACAACGTGTATGTGGAGACTGTCTCCCATTGTGCACATGAAATCAGAGACATTGTAAACACTACATGCACAAAGACTGTGGAGGACCATCACTATTGTGCCACTGGGACACCCTGGCTCAAACATACCGTCCCACATGGGACTCAAGGGGTATGTGACATGACATACACATACACCACTGTGAAATGTGACCATGGCACATGCACAGATATGAACAGTTGCACATCACAGTGGTCATGTACACGTAACACCCAGGATCCTGTCCCCATGAACACGTGCACAGCCTGGGGGTGGCTGCCCACAGGTGACACCCACAGGACAACATGTACACCAACATACACACAATAGGAAATGCATCCTTACATGCCTTATGATAAAGTTTGGACAGGCTGTCGTGATGTAGGTGTGCCCCTCACTCCCTGGGAGCTATCTGTGGCTGGCATATGTCCATCTGAGACAGGCATGCTGACATATGCCAGTCACATGTACAGTGAATGCGTTGTACCGCAATGGACCGATCGGTGCCTCCGGCCGGCCCATTGCATTCAATGTGTGCGGGTACGCGTTGTACCCCTGTGCGCGTTGAACCGCAATGGACCGATCGGTGCCTCCGGCCGGCCCATTGCATTCAATGTGTGCGGGTACGCGTTGTACCCCTGTGCGCGTTGAACTGCAATGGACCGATCGGTGCCTCTGGCCGGCCCATTGCAATCAATGTGTGCGGGTACGCGTTGTACCCCTGTGCGCGTTGTACCGCAATGGACCGATCGGTGCCTCCGGCCGGCCCATTGCATTCAATGTGTGCGGGTACGCGTTGTACCCCTGTGCGCGTTGAACCGCAATGGACCAATCGGTGCCTCCGGCCGGCCCATTGCATTCAATGTGTGCGGGTACGCGTTGTACCCCTGTGCGCGTTGAACTGCAATGGACCGATCGGTGCCTCTGGCCGGCCCATTGCAATCAATGTGTGCGGGTGCGCGTTGTACCCCTGTGCGCGTTGTACCGCAATGGACCGATCGGTGCCTCCGGCCGGCCCATTGCATTCAATGTGTGCGGGTACGCGTTGTACCCCTGTGCGCGTTGAACCGCAATGGACCGATCGGTGCCTCCGGCCGGCCCATTGCATTCAATGTGTGCGGAGTGCAGCGTTGTACCCCTGTGCGCGTTGAACTGCAATGGACCGATCGGTGCCTCCGGCCGGCCCATTGCAATCAATGTGTGCGGTGCACGCGTTGTACCCCTGTGCGCGTTGTACCGCAATGGACCGATCGGTGCCTCCAGCCGGCCCATTGCATTCAATGTGTGCGGGTACGCGTTGTACCCCTGTGCGCGTTGAACCGCAATGGACCGATCGGTGCCTCCGGCCGGCCCATTGCATTCAATGTGTGCGGGTACGCGTTGTACCCCTGTGCGCGTTGATACCGCAATGGACCGATCGGTGCCTCCGGCCGGCCCATTGCATTCAATGTGTGCGGGTACGCGTTGTACCCCTGTGCGCGTTGAACTGCAATGGACCGATCGGTGCCTCCGGCCGGCCCATTGCATTCAATCTGTGCGGGTACGCGTTGTACCCCTGTGCGCGTTGTACCGCAATGGACCGATCGGTGCGCACCCATTGACAATGGGCTTGCCTGGCAACGGACGCGTTTTCGAATTTCGAACGAGTCGGTTGCTGTAAATTCAGTTGGTCACCCACAACAATGTTGCAAAATCATGTATGTCATGAAGTTGAAGATTTGAAGGATGCTGTGGGCGTGTTTTGGTGCTGCTATTCCATGGATTTGCCAGATTCAGAAGATGCAAACGACTTGGACCTATCACTTTGGACACAAGGGACAGTATCTGCCTCTCCAGCACATATATATTGCTGGCTGTTCCCCTGAGAGCTCACTTGCCTGCACTACATGCTCCAGGACGACATCTGCCACTGCACTGCTGCTGTCTCTGCCCCTCTGGACCTTGCAATGGCACGTACTGTGGAGAGAGCCCCAGCCTTCAGCCTTGAAGAGAACCAGGCCCTGCTGGACAGCCTACTTCCACAGTACAGCAAGCTGTATGGGACACCAGGGGAGCAGGTGAGTGTTCTGTGCACTGCCTTTCTGAATGTGCATTTTGTGTGACTAGCAAGGCTGAGAGTCTGCACGCCACTGGCTAGCAGGCTCACTGAGTAGTTGTCACCCCCCATAGTGTGTAGTGACTTGCACTGGACAGGTATGGTGCAGTGACAGTGCATTTGAACATGGTTTTACTTCCCATGCAATGATACCATGTAGTGACGTCTGGCAAACTGTCCATGGTCAGCTTTGCACTGCCTGTGTACATCATGTGCCCCTGTGATTGAGACATGTATATACAACTGTGTCATGCACGGATATGTTGCATGTGTGGTAATGGCCTTTTCACTTTGTCATCCTGACAGGTTAATGCCCATCGGAAGCAGGAAATCTGGAAGGACATCGTCTGGGCTGTCCGGTCCGTGGGGGTCTACAAGCGCCGGATCCGCAACTGCCAGAAGAGGTGGCAGGACCTTCGGGGCTGGACCCGGAGGATTGCACGGGTCCAGCTGAAGCTGTCGCCTCCTCGCAGGAGGGGCGGAACACGGACCCTGACCCCCACATGCTCCAGATCCTGGCGGTGGTGTTTCCAGACCTGGATGGGCAGCTGAAGGCCAGACAGCAGCAAGGAGGGGGTGAGTCAAAGACTGCACTGTGAACTCTGTATTACATGCTTTGTGCCCTCCTCTGGCCTGGTTCAACTGCCACAGTGCAGCAGCCATGTTGTCCAGGAGCCATGTTCCTCTATTGTGCACTGCCCACTGCTCATCTGATACCCAGGTGTGGCCCTTACATTCAGGGAATTGTGTCACTTGGGACTGTGTCCTTGCAGTTTGCTTCACTAAAGGTGGGGGACAGCATCTGTTTCCCTAACTCTGTTGTGGGCATCATGGGTGGGTCCATTGTTCACACAACGCCTGGGTTTGGACATGTGATCTGCGTGTTGCTTTGATATGCGGTCCACTTGCTGAGCTGAGCCACCACATATGCCTGGGGTATGTGGCACACGCCCATGCAGCGGGTGGGAACAATGTTTGGGCCCCAGGAGTGTGCAGATTACGTGTGTCACACATACATAGCCAGCTATCCACTGTCCAGGGCACATCCCTCATTCATGTGGAGCAGGACAGTCATGCCTACTCCAGGCCATGCAATGCACTCTGTACTCCCACTCCCGTGTATCAGCTGACACATTGTGCACAGTGATTTGACCCCTCAGGTGTCTGCCTCTGTGTCAGTGTGCTGTGGATTAGTTGCCAGGACTGCTGGGGTGTTTCTTGGTAGGGACTCAGCATGCCCCTGGAGATGTGACCATTGGAGACGATACTTGTGTGTCACATAGGTGTTTGATCAGCTGCCCGTGCAGACTGGGGTATGCGAATGTGAAGTTCAGGCAGCTGTTCCCCATTCACAGCAAATTGTGAGGGGCTCAGGTTCAGAGGGTAGTGTCACAGGTCTCCCATATGTCCAATAGGTGTGACCTGGACAGATGAGGGTTAAGATGATGTGTTGTGTGGGGGATGTACATGTGCACTTGTGCAGCTCCAGGACTTGCATTCCCCATGACCTACTATTGTGACACAGTGCATAGTGTTGTTGTCTGGCTGCCAAGTCATACATCACTGAGACAGTGATGTATGACTTAGCAGTCATGCCTCTGCCATGGCATGTGTCAACTTATTGGTGGTCCTGCAGGGGAGTGACATGTGCTACATGCACACCATAGTGGCGCTGGCTATCAGGACATGGGTGCATCATGGTGTCTGTCGCTGGTATGCATCACATGCATTTCCTATTTGACTCTGGGTATCCCTTTCATCCGGAAACCTGTACTGACTCAGTGGCAAGAGCTGTGATGTGTGCATGTCCACATGCCACACCGTGTCCTCTGCACTGTCCAACTACTGTGTACTTGGTGCATGTGTCCACACTGGGGTGTTGCAATCCAACAGACACCAGACAGATGGGTGCAAGGCCATGTGGGATGTGAGTGCCATGCTTGGCATCAGACTGACAATTGGCTTCTCCTGTTCAGTTAGGGCACTTTTAGCAATGTACAACTAATGATGCCAGGGCTTGCTCTGTAATGTGCTGTGCTCACAGTGGTGTGTGCGTTTGGTGCAGGTGACTGATGTCTGTCTGTTTCCCCATTGTTTGCAGATACATCCACGGCCACGGAAGGGGACAGCTCCACGGACCAGGAGGAGCCAGAGAGCCAGACTGGGTCAGCAGCCGAGGAGTGGTCGGAGGGACCCAGTGGCACGGAGGGCGAGGGGAGCCACACCGAGGAGTCCTCAGCACCATCCACCTCAGCTGAGGACCAGAGCAACTCGGAGGATGACTCCCTTGTGGAGGCGGGTGTCAGCAGCCACCACACGCCAGCTAGTGTTGCTGTCCCCGCCACCACCACCACCGCCCTCCCATCGGCTCCCATTCCCCAGGTCCGTGGAGGCTCCCATGTTCGGGAGCGTGTCTCCTTTGGCCCAGGCACCGCACCCCCTGCCCCTGTGTCCCCTGCTGCCCTGAGTGAGGAGTCTGTGTACCTCCTTCGCCAGCTCCATGTAGGGCAGACAGCCATGCTGAGTGTCCTCCATGCGCACACCGCACTGTTGACTCAGCTGGTGTCGTTCATGGAGGGCATCTCATCGGGCATGTCTGACCTACAGAGGGGCAACAGGTCCATGGACTCCTCCCTGACGGCAGCAGTGTCCCTCCTCAGACAGTCCCTCACCCCTCCTGCCTCTGCTCCATCCACACTCCCCAGCACCTTACCCGTCCCAAGCACACACACACCGGCACAGGCACACACCAGCACACACACGTCCAGCACACAGACACACACGCCACAAACTAAACGCACACGCACGCACAGTCAGGGGACTGAAACCAGACTCACAGGGGATGGGGCCCTGGTACACACACATGCATCCACAGGCACTGCGCAGTCCTCAGTTGCCTCTCCCTCCAAAGCACCCTCCCTTGCCTCACCTGCAACCCCAAAGACCCAGCGCCTCTTCCTCAGTGACCTCGGCCTCTTCCCCTCCGATCCAGCTGCCCCAGCATCCAGGGGGAAGAGGAAGCCCCCACACGGAGCAGAGTGCCCCTCGCCCCGGACACCCTCCCCCAGGCGCAGACAGACTGAGGCCCCCACCCGCAAGTCACCCCGGAGTGCTAAGAGCAAGACCCCGCCGCCGCCCTGCAGCTCAAGCACCAGGTCTCCTTCCTCCATCCCTCAGGCCCCCACTCCACAGGTGCCCCCCACACCCTGCCCCAGGTTCCCCCACCCACAGATATACCATCCCCAAGAGGCTCCGGCCTTCTCCCCCTGCCACTTGCTCTCCCGGCACCACACCCCCCGCTGCGCTTATCTGTGCCACTGATGTGGTGAGGGTGTCCTCCCCCTCTGTCCAGCCCACCTTGCCTGTTCCCCATTCTCCTCCCCTGGTGGTAGGCACTGCAGTGGAGTCCACTACCACCCTGTCTGACTTGGGCACTGCAGTGGCGGACCTGTCCAATCCATCTGCAGGGTCCACTGCAGTCGTGCCGGCACCCACAACATCTGAGCCATGCCCCCCAGTTGTGCCGGCACACACCATGTCAGACACCTCCACTGCAGTTGTCAGTGGCTCTCCAGCACCCACCATCCCTTCCCTGCTTCCTCCTGGTGAGCCCTGATCCTGTCCCTGCGGTGCCTGGCCTACCCCCCCCGGTTGCCCCTCCTAGTGGATTGTCCCTGGTTTTGTGCAGGCATGTGTAGGGTGGCATCTGCCACTGTCACCCACTTGTGTCTTTGTTGATGGACTGGCCATTGGCCTTTGTTTATGTTCTACCGGACTTCTACTTTTAAGGCCACATATGCTGAATAAAGCAACTTTCTGTTCTCTAGTGCTTTTGCTTCTGATGTACATGATGTTGATGATGCTAACCAAGCTCTTGCTGCAGTGATGGTGATATTTGGTCTCATGATAATGAAGTGTTCCTGTGCAGGAACCCATGTGGTCCAGGGGGAATGTGTCCTATCCTGTGGTGTATCCATGTCATCCATAGCAGCATCTGAGGGTGTCATGTGCTCAGTATTTGGCAATGGGATTTCCTACTTAGATTGGCAATTTCACATCTGTGGCTTCCACCCCTGCACATCTGTTGTGCCTGCCATTGTTCTATTCGTCTACTTCCCTGACCGTGTGGCCATCTCCAGTGAACATGCAGGTTTGGGCATCAATGGGGAAGGACTCATCTGTGTTGTCAGTGCAACATTGCTATACAAGTGTGTTGGATCTGTGCTGATGATTCCGTTGGCACTTCCATGACCAGGCTGATGGGACGGGGGCCCTCATTTGGTGCTAATTGTTGATTGTGTGTCCCATTGCTGCCATGGTATGGTATCTGTTCACCTCACATCTGCAGTCTCCACAGGGTATCTGCATGTGTGTGCCCATTGGTGCAAATATGTGGGTCTGCATTTGGATGGTCACTTCTGTCATTGTGTCATTGATGATTGTTGACGGTGTCAGCCCCCATGGGTGTTGTTTGTCTGCACATGGCCAAAGTTATGTCTTATTTGCACTGCAGGATTTGGCTCCCCCAATTTATGTTGCAATGGGACACATACACTACTTTGCCACTGATGTGTTTGTTGTTCTGTGACCAGGAATCATCCATGCAGTTTGGCAGTTGCACCTCTTACTTTGTCAACACTTACCTTTTGGTCACTGTGATGATGGGGGTTTGGACCCCATTGCCACAATGTTCAAAATGTGCTGCAGCTATGGACCCCACACTTGCCTTTTGGTCACTGTGATGATGGGGGTTTGGACCCCATTGCCACAATGTTCAAAATGTGCTGCAGCTATGGACCCCACACTTGCCTTTTGGTCACTGTGATGATGGGGGTTTGGACCCCATTGCCACAATGTTCAAAATGTGCTGCAGCTATGGACCCCACACTTGCCTTTTGGTCACTGTGATGATGGGGGTTTGGACCCCATTGCCACAATCAATCAATCAATCAATCAATCAATCACAGCATTTATAGAGCGCGCTACTCACCCGGGAGGGTCTCAAGGCGCTGGGGGAGGGGGTAAGTTACTGCTCGAACAATGGTCATGGCCTACTTGCGTTGTGTGTGCCACACACATATTTGTGTGGCACATGTGCTAGGGGGTCACATTGTATGTTCGAAGTCATGTTCGGTGTTGTAGGCATTTGACACAGTCTACACACGCTTGTCATGGTGTTGGGGGGATGTCTTCTTCTTGCATTCCCTAGGTTGTGGTGTGCTGGTTGTGTCATGCATTGTACATCCTATGGGTGGGGGTGGTAGTGGTGGTAGGCATCCTGCCCCCCTGGGTGAGGGTGGTAGTAGTGGTAGGCATCCAGCCCCCCTGGGTGAGGGTGGTAGTGGTGGTAGGCATCCTGCCCCCCCTGGCTAAGGGTGGTGGTAGGCATCCAGCCCCCCCTGGCTAAGGGTGGTGGTAGGCATCCTGCCCCCCTGGGTGAGGGTGGTGGTAGGCATCCTGCCCCCCTGGGTGAGGGTGGTAGTGGTGGTAGGCATCCTGCCCCCCTGGCTAAGGGTGGTGGTAGGCATCCAGCCCCCCTGGCTAAGGGTGGTGGTAGGCATCCTGCCCCCTGGGTGAGGGTGGTAGTAGTGGTAGGCATCCAGCCCCCCTGGCTAAGGGTGGAGGTGAGGCATCCTGCCCCCCTGGGTGAGGGTGGTAGTAGTGGTAGGCATCCTGCCCCCCTGGGTGAGGGTGGTAGTAGTGGTAGGCATCCTGCCCCCCTGGCTAAGGGTGGTAGTAGTGGTAGGCATCCAGCCCCCTGGCTAAGGGTGGTGGTAGGCATCCTGCCCCCCTGGGTGAGGGTGGTAGTAGTGGTAGGCATCCTGCCCCCCATGGCTAAGGGTGGTAGTAGTGGTAGGCATCCAGCCCCCTGGCTAAGGGTGGTGGTAGGCATCCTGCCCCCCTGGGTGAGGGTGGTAGTAGTGGTAGGCATCCTGCCCCCCTGGCCAAGGGTGGTAGTAGTGGTAGGCATCCTGCCCCCCCTGGGTGAGGGTGGTAGTAGTGGTAGGCATCCTGCCCCCCCTGGGTGAGGGTGGTAGTAGTGGTAGGCATCCAGCCCCCCTGGGTGAGGGTGGTAGTGGTGGTAGGCATCCTGCCCCCCTGGCTAAGGGTGGTAGTAGTGGTAGGCATCCTGCCCCCCTGGGTGAGGGTGGTAGTGGTGGTAGGCATCCTGCCCCCCTGGGTGAGGGTGGTAGTAGTGGTAGGCATCCTGCCCCCCTGGCTAAGGGTGGTAGTAGTGGTAGGCATCCTGCCCCACCTGGCTAAGGGTGGTAGTAGTGGTAGGCATCCAGCCCCCCCTGGCTAAGGGTGGTGGTAGGCATCCTGCCCCCCCTGGCTGAGGGTGGTAGTAGTGGTAGGCATCCTGCCCCCCCTGGCTAAGGGTGGTAGTAGTGGTAGGCATCCTGCCCCCCCTGGGTGAGGGTGGTAGTAGTGGTAGGCATCCTGCCCCCCCTGGCTAAGGGTGGTAGTAGTGGTAGGCATCCATCCCCCCCTGGCTAAGGGTGGTGGTAGGCATCCTGCCCCCCCTGGGTGAGGGTGGTAGTAGTGGTAGGTATCCTGCCCCCCCTGGCTACGGGTGATAGTAGTGGTAGGCATCCTGCCCCCCTGGGTGAGGGTGGTAGTAGTGGTAGGCATCCTCCCCCCTGGGTGAGGGTGGTAGTAGTGGTAGGCATCCAGCCCCCCTGGGTGAGGGTGGTAGTGGTGGTAGGCATCCTGCCCCCCTGGCTAAGGGTGGTAGTAGTGATAGGCATCCTGCCCCCCTGGGTGAGGGTGGTAGTGGTGGTAGGCATCCTGCCCCCCTGGGTGAGGGTGGTAGTAGTGGTAGGCATCCTGCCCCCCTGGCTAAGGGTGGTAGTAGTGGTAGGCATCCTGCCCCCCGGCTAAGGGTGGTAGTAGTGGTAGGCATCCTGCCCCCCTGGGTGAGGGTGGTAGTAGTGGTAGGCATCCTGCCCCCTGGGTGAGGGTGGTAGTAGTGGTAGGCATCCAGCCCACCCTGGGTGAGGGTGGTAGTAGTGGTAGGCATCCTGCCCCCCTGGCTAAGGGTGGTAGTAGTGGTAGGCATCCTGCCCCCTGGCTAAGGGTGGTAGTAGTGGTAGGCATCCTGCCCCCCTGGGTGAGGGTGGTAGTAGTGGTAGGCATCCTGCCCCCCCTGGGTGAGGGTGGTAGTAGTGGTAGGCATCCATCCCACCCTGGGTGAGGGTGGTAGTAGTGGTAGGCATCCAGCCCCCCCTGGGTAAGGGTGGTAGTAGTGGTAGGCATCCAGCCCCCTGGGTAAGGGTGGTAGTGGTGGTAGGCATCCTGCCCCCCTGGGTAGGGGTGGTAGTGCGCATTCAGGCCCCTGTGTGCATATGTGGCATTGGTGATGGGCATCCCGCCCCTATGGTGCTGCTGTTGCTGGTGTAAGTATATTCTGCATCCCTCTGTGTGTGTGTGATGTGTCGTGTACGTGTTGTATGTGTTTTGTGGTTGGTGTCTGGCTTACCTTCTGCGCCGTACGCGTCCGTGCCTGTTCCGGTAGTATATGTAGAATATTGGTATGATCGGGATGAAGGGATTCATGGTTGGTTCGTGTCGTTCATCCTTCTCGTTGCTTCGCGTCGTCCTCGTCGCTTCGCCTCGTCGCTTCGCCTCGTCCTCGTCGCTTCGCGTCGCCCTCGTCGCTGCTGTGTTCGTCTCGGAGCCGTGGATCGTGTTGTGGCGCGAATCGGAGCTTATGTGCGCCTCTCCCGGATGCTTTGACGTGCCGTGCGTAGCGACGGGTTCGGCGCGTACGGAAAGCGCATCGTACTTGTCCGGCCGGACGGGGCTGCATTTTTCCTTCCGTGCGACTCGATTCGGCGTTTCCGGATTCGCCTCGGTCGGAGAACAGGACCTGGTTTGGGTGAGTGCGGCTCGGCCGGATTCTTTGCTGTTGTGCGCATCGTACTTGCTCGTTCGGTGTGCTGTACGGATCGGTCGGGAAACAGGCTTTCGCATGGCTTTTTCCCGACCGAATGGTGTTGGGTGCGCCTCCGACCGAGATCGGAATCGGCCCCTAAAAGTGTGACATTTACTATTCCTTCTCCTATCTATGGCTATTTGAAGAAGGTGTTCAATGCTAAAGAGGAGAAATGTACTATATACACCTCAATTTAAAACATTTTTGAGAAGGTAATACAAATTAAACATTTTATTTACACAATCAATACTTAATAATTTTTTAACTTGAAAACATAATAAAATGTAATATAAAAACACACTATCTAAAACTAAAAGCCTATATATACATATTAAAAAATAAAAATGTAAAAGAAATGTATTGCAATTAATAATTAATATAAATAAAAACATATTTGTTACCATCCCTAAACTTTATACCATAAAAATCATACTAAATGCACAGTTTTCAAACTTTTGAACAGAATGCATTTGGAAGCAAAAAGGGTTTATTGATGTTGGCTATCATATATCACACCAGTGTACCATTTAACATCACAGACACCTCTAATGTTTTGTTTAGCACATCAAAAACACTTTCTGAAATCAATATATTTTCAGAATAAAACTGCACAAGTCATCTGCTTACTTTGTGAGTTTCAATGTATGCCATTATTTCCTGTTTGATCCATACTTCTATGGTACATAACTAGTTATTTCTATTTATAGAGTGCACTGCTATGCTAAGAGGGTATCAAGGCGCTAGCCAGACAGAGCTGACAAACTACAATTGGCCTAACTTAGATCTGAATCTCAAGGGCCAGATTGTGAGGCCCTTATGGAAGAGCAGCAGATTCAGCTGTGTCGAAAGCAAAAGGAGTAGGTTGTTTCATTTTTTAGGGGAAAGACAGCAGAAAGAATTTCTATCGATCTGAATGCTGAGAAGAGTGAACACTCTTAAGGGTAAAAAAAGAAATGCAAGCACTTATGTGCATAAGGCTGCAGTAAAGAGGTCCGAAAGGATGGTCGGCCACGGAGGATAGATACGTTTCTGAACCTGCAGCTCTGGGGTAAGTGTAGATGAAGGAAGGAGAAAGTGCATTTTATGTGGCCAAGAAGAAGTATAGCAGCTGAATATTGAATAATCTGAAGGTGGGGTGAAAGGTCCCCTGATATGCCAATATGAAGTGTATTTCAAAAATCAATGTTTGAAGTGATGGTGACCTGAACTTCCTCATTACATCAATTTAACTAAAAGAGGGGAGTGATCTTTCTGATGGAGTGAAAGAGGCGTAAGCGGAAGTGACTATTATTTTTAAAGTATGGAGATTAAGGGGCTCATTACGATGGCGGGCGGAAGCACAACCGCCGTGCTGGCGGATGCAAAAACCACCAGTTACCGCCGGCACGCAGCAGTCCACACGCCCGCCCAATTACGATGCGAAAAGTAGGCCAAACACCGCCGGCAAGCCAGCAACACCGTCCGCCATCAAAGTGCGCCCGTACACGTAGCGGCGCAGCCTAACTGACACACACCGTCCGACGAAATCACGTCCCGCCCGGCGTATAAATTACGATGCCGCAAACAAACGGCTCCCACGGCTAAGAGATACCGTACGACAAACCGAAGCGGTAACACGGACGCCGAGCACGGACAACGAAGAAGCGGCTCCCCGAGCATGAATCCAGCACTGCAGGCCCTCCCCATGCTCCTGCTGATGCACCACCAAGGACGCAACGTACCGCGGAGACGCAGGTAGGCACACACACAACAAGTGCACGCAAACAGCGCACACAGTGCAAGGGCGGAAAAGCGGACACCCCCCACCAGCGCGTGTACACTACACATCCACCATTGCATCCACATATGACACACAGGCCAAATCGTAACATCGCGTAACACATGTGTACACACCACCTGGGACTAGGAACCAACCACCCCGTCACGGCCCCAAAGCGCCGATGACGCCGCCACACATGCGCACAACGCAGAGGCCAACCGCAGCGCCATGCATGCGTCGCACACAGACACAGGGACACAACCAAGCAGCACACACATCAGCCCCACCCCGAACGCACATGACACGTGACAGGCCTGCCACAGACATGTCTCCAACGCCCAATTCACGGACAACACCCAACGCCACACAACCGACGCACACATGTCAGTGAAGTCCCGCAACAGCAGGACACACCCCAGTGTAACAAACATGGCGTAGCACACAGCGGCGGCAACACCAACTAGGAGAAGCAGGGCCCCTTCGGGAAGAGGAACGCCAGTACCACACTGAAACACCCATACCACCCTGCACATATGAACAAGACATATAAAACGGAACACCAAAGAGCCCGGGGACCGACAACAGGTGGCCCAAGAATAACATTCACACACAAGGCCCAACGCAGAGCGGAAAGGCAGCCTGCCGCCCACACAAGGGAGAGCAGACAGCACTGAATGACCTTCCATTCCAACTCCGAAACCACAGCCCTACGACAGAAGCCGGTGAATACAGCCATTGTCCAAGAATAGACCAACACAGGCATGCCGAGGAGACCGACCACAGGGCAGATAGCGCATATCACAGAAGCACACAACGGACGGGGAAGAAAGAAGAAAACACTCCCCCATGTCGGCCACATGCAAGTTAATTGGAAGGAGTCATACATCACTGACCTTGAACTGTCTGAGAAGCATGTGGGATGAGGGCCCGTGTCCTCCAAACAAGCCAACAGAACACAAGTCCTGTCTCCCTACGACTACACAGAGCTCACAGCAACCTCGGAGCGTGCACATTGCAGACTGCACACACAGCCGGAGCACGCCACCACAACGCACCGCTGCGAAATGGCAACCGCAACACACCTACCCAACTACGCCGAACAGCTCAAGCTGTACAAAACCAACCTGTTTCATACATTGGGATGCGATCTCCTGTCCCTGCTGAACGTAAGTTACCGACTGACTTACCGCATCACATTGTTCAGCTGCGTCATGCCCGTCTTCTACTGTCGGAGGTGTCCCTACCAGCATCCCGTGGAGATATGCCTCTCCAACCCGGCATGTCTGAAGGCGGACCTGCTACCACTACTCCTCCCTCTGGACGCACACGACAGGGCCTGCTCTGCCTATGGGGGCATGGCGTATGTGGCCAACATCGCACCCGCACTGAAATGGGACCACTGTGCCTCCACACGACGGATCATCGAGAACAGCTACATCGAATGTCACCCAGCATGCCCCATCATGGTCCTCCAAGGGACAACTTACGAACAACACCTTGACAGCCACCATCCGCTACATTGGCTGGCAAACATGTACACCACCAATGACATGGAAGCCCTGCTGGACGGCATCGCATACCTGACAACCTGTAAATTCGTCGGACCACAACGCAGGTTCCCCGATTGACCTATGAAGTCCAACCCCGCACCCATGCTTAGCTTCCGCACGGACTGGCCAGTCACCACCACAACAGCCATACCAAACGACCGGCAACTGTAACCACACCATCAACGACATCGCCATGACATCGGATATGACCGGGACATGCACACTGTTCCCCATCACATCCACGAACACCGCATGCATCGTGGGAGGCAGTGGCATGGGCTCTGTGTATCGCACCCACATGGGCGGAACTGCACGAACAACCAGGACACGACATGGATCCAGCGCACATGGACACACACACCGCTCAGTGGACATGAATAGGTCGCCTGGAGTCTGTGGGTGCTGCACCCCTCCCACCCCCGCCCCGGGAATCCCATACCAGGACCTTTGCATGGACGACAAGTGCATACAACAACAACACGACCCCAGTGACTGTGACATGTCCAGTAACCACCACAGTGCAACAACAAGTGGCACGCCGCTGCATGCACGCAAGCACATCCCTGATGTCATCTCACATGCACGCGTGCATGAGGAACAACCGCAGCAAACCTGTCACATGGAACTGAGATGGACTGTGCCCATGATGCCAAGCGGTCTGGTAGGCTACATGTATACCGTCTGTGTCAAAGTCCGCAGCTCCGCAGCTATACGTAAATGTACATTAGCACAGCCTTGGCCAAGCAGATGTCACTCTGAAGCCCACATCACACATGCAACAGCCAGTCACATGTAACCCCACACCCTATCCCATTTGAAATCATGCTCAGTATATCCTCAACATGTATTCCGCTGCCAGTAGTGTCCACTATACTGCATCACAGAGGACAGAAGACTCAATATAATGTTTGAAACCAAAACTGTCTCCGCTGACTCATTTCACAAGTACGAATGAGAGAGGATGAGAGAATGTGAAGTACACGGCAGTCGTGACATGACCATGTAGTCCACTGGTATTGGATGTCAACGCAAATGAGTAGCACAACTGTGGAAGACACACATGTGTCGTGTGAAGTCGTATGGACGCAGTGCTCAGGTGGGTGGGTGTGACGGGTAGATGCGCACATGCCAAGTTGGAGCACGCCGTGTTGGGAGGGGTCATGAACAGTACACCACCGCTTCCCTGGGCATTGTGAGAGGACACCTGTCGGGGGGAGTGAACACGTGTGTGCACAGCAGCCGGGCACACGTACAAAGCGGTACCAGGCGCACCTCAGCCCACCCTCTGTGGACAAGCTGGATCCTGTTGTGCGCCCGCCATGCCCCTTGACAAGGCACACACAGCCCCAGTCGACCAGGTGTAACCCCAACATAGTCAATCCGCACAGGCGATACAGGGCACGGGATGGCAGTGGAGCATGGTGTGTGAGAGGTCTCCTCGCGCTCCTCCTGGTCATATCACGCAGGCAATAGAACCTCAACGTCTAGCATGGCACAAGTCAAATGGAAGTGTAGGGGGACGCACCACAGCACGAGCAGCACTGACGTCATGGGAGGTGGCTCGCACCATCCCATCCATTGCCCATTATACCAACCACGCCACATGCCATTGCGACTAAGTGCAAGCGCGTGCGCCACCACCCCCGAGCCCTCCCCAGAGAGGCCAAAGAGTGAATGTGTGGGCCATCAGTCACAGACGGACGCGGCCTGGCCGCAAGGGCAGCCACAGCCACTGGGTGTCGCAGGTGGCGGATCCGGAAGGCGAAGACTGTGATGCATAGTCCATGCAGGCCGGGTCTCCATATGGGGCACCACGCAGGTGGACGGCGTCCCGCAACACATCATACCCTGAGACAGCCCACTCGTGCAACTGGACCCACACATACACTCCTTGCCCTCTCTGGTGCGAGCTTGGGGCTGCCTGTGCAAGCGCTAGCCTCGCAGGTGCACATGCATATTGGGGGAGCGAGGGGAGGACATGAGGGCTGGGGCGAAGATGACTGTATCACTGTCAGTGAGTACAAGGGATGACCCAGATGTGGAAAGGAAGAGACGTGTCCCGTGTGTACTGCAACTAGTGCCAATCCAACTACCCCCCATGTCCGGAATGTAGGCCCGCACCTAGGCCCGCCCATCCGCCACATCGAATATACCACCAGCACGACAACCTTCCCATTCGAAACACTGACTGGGGGTGGCGACCAGTGAACAATCATGTGTAGCCTACCCACGCGTACATGTGGGCCCTCCATGATCCATGTCACCTGCGGCAAAGTCATGACATGCGCAATGAGGGAAGTGAGGAGAGCTGTCCACCCCACGCACAGTAGGTGCATCAGCTCCACAGACCCAGCAGCGAGTCCAGCAGGGGTCACATGTGCAGGGGCAGCTGTGCCTGGTGTGAGGGCACATGCATATAGACAGCACATAGACCAATGTGTAGTCTGCCCACATCTACAGTCCATCATCATGCGGACATAGGAATTGAACACAGGGCAACACATCTTAGTGGGTGCACCCACTGTGACCAACAATGCGCACTCATCGACGTACCCGCCCTGTGCATGGCCCCCCACCCAACGGAGGCACATCCAGTGCCACCATCCCACACACAAGCCTTCCACGGAACATGCTGTGTCCAATGGTCAGTACAGAGTCAGCGCCCATCTGGTGGATCCTGAACAGGAGACACATGCACACACATGCCAGCTCCCACTATGTACGTC